>VXBQ01015435.1:1068442-1168113 GCA_013400175.1 Phainopepla nitens
TTTTTTTTTTTTTTTTTTTTTTTTTAGTTCAAAGTTTGTGCAACATTATCAGCTTATTTTCCCAAGGTGATAGAATATCCCCTTTTTCCACCTGGTTGCTCTGCAGTTTATATTCAGAAATGACTCAGTGTTAGTGGGAAAAGATAAAGTCCACATGATGAATTTTGCAGCCTGGGAGTGACAATGTTCTGTCCTGCCATGTCAGCCAGAGCCTGCCCTCGGATGCTCAGCTCTCACTGAGCTACACGTGTACAGCTGAGGGTAGGGTTCAGTACTGCTTTCCAGCATACAATTAACACAGAAGGTCTATACATTATCTCCTCTTGCATTCTTATTATTTGCAGCTTATTGTTCAACTGAGCATGTATCATTGGTTAATTAATGCTGCCAACACTCTGCTCCACTAAATGATTGTTTAGCCTAGAGTGGAAAAAAATACTACAATGACTAATACAGTATCATTATGTAACAGAAAATTAAAAATCTGATAATTTGATTGGAAGTCTCAGGTGAGTTTTTTGTATAAAAGTGTTAACCTCAAGTAGCTGTAAACAGGTAAATGTTTTATTCAGCTGACTGATAAGGAATAAATGCTTATGATACAAATTATGTATAATTAATACTCCTGGGATAAAAAAATGTATGCTAATAGGTTGTCAGTTAATTAGGAAAGGAATATGAAGTAAACAAAGGTGATTAGAATATACCCTGGGACTATAAACAGAAATTGTGCCTTAAATAATCTGTAGAAATACCTCACGCATTAAACAGCAAATACTTCAGTTTTAATTCAGAGCAAAAACATAGTGCTTTATGGAGAAAGGCACAGAGGAGATGTTAAATGAAGAAGCAGCTTGTGATAAAAGATCTAGAGACTGCAGAGTAACTCACATTCCCTGTTATGCTTTACTTTGGTTTGTATATTTTCTTGGTCTATCCTCAGGTAAAAGAAAGCTAAAATAAGATTTGTAAAAAATATGGCAAATAATGTGCTGGAGAATCAATTTTAGCTCATAAAAATGATAGCTTTTAATGGCTGATCTTAAATCTGCAACATGGGAAATGTTACCCAAATCAGTTTATGCTTCTAACCTGCCCTTTGACTCACTGATCCTCTTTGCTTCTGACAGTATCTTTATGTGATAAATGAGACCATCCTCTTTCCTGCCATTCTATAATTTCATTTGCAGTAGACATTTGAAATATCTTTTCATGAAACAAGACTGAAGTAGAGAAAGACATGACAGAGATGAATGCTCATTACAATCTCAGCCAAGTCTTTCCTTTGTATTAGAAGGGGACAGATCTGCATTACCTTCCAAAAACAGCCAGCCATCCTGGACAAAAATTAAGATTCATCTCCCCTGTGCCTTATTTAGGACAGCAACAAAAAGCAATTATCAAGGGAAGAGTTTAAGAATGAAACTGACACTTTGAATATGACACTTTGATTACTCTCCTAGCCTTCAAACACTTACTGCTCATGGGCTTCCTGACCTGGATATATATATCTGCTAATCTCCAATGAATTTATTCTTCATCAATCTGGCCATTCCTTCATTGAATGTATGTAAGAATTAGCTACTCCTGAGACCATCCAAGGAGAATGGTGAAACCAACAGCAAACCCGCCAGCAAATGCTGGGGGGAGTCAGTGCAAGACACTCCCTGCAATGCCATGCAAACTAAACTGCCATTGCCTAAAGGAACATAGCCATATTATGAGTTGCAGAGGGAAGCGAATTTTAGGATTGTTTAAAACTTACTCGAAGTTGGACTGGCTAGTGGGTAGGAGAGGTCTCAGTGCCAAGCACTGGAATAAGAGTCTGTCAACCTAAGGGGCTCACTGGTCCCCATTCCAGAACAGCTGCTGGGAAACCCAGACGGGGAGTTACATACTCCACCAGTGCATTTCCATCCGCATAGCTGGAGAAGATGAGCAGGCCTGAGCCTCCGTGCTGTTCAGGTGTGTTGAGTGAAACACTTCACCTTCTATACTTGCGTGGGTGTTGTTAAAGGCACTGTTCTCTGTGCTGATCTGTGGGGCCAGCCATATGTCTGTGTGCTAGTGTGCCTTCTGGGAATGTGTACCCAGCTGCCTTGCCACTGGCTGGACCTGGAGACTCACTTCTGTGGCCGCCTTGCATGGGGACAGGAGTGACCCTGGGGCGAGAGAGATCCCCATGGGGGCCAAAGCCACTGCATTCGGTTACCTCTAACAGTACACAGCTGCAATCCACAGCCTGCAACAGAACAACTTCATGCCCAGGGGAGTTGCACACACTGCTGGCTGCTGTTTTTCCTGAATTCCTCTCCTCCTACCTTATCTGACAGCCTCAGTTTCATGTCTCAGAAGAGACAGTGAAAGTTGGCACCTATCTCCTCTCTATGTGCCTCTCATGAAAGTTCATGCAAGCAGTGCTCTGAGAAAGTTATCAAAGTGTGGAGGGATCACCACAAAACAGAGCCCTCTGGAGAGTCACCACCTGCTTTCTGCAGCAAACTGCAATTACAATCGTGGCTATGGTACAGATGGACAATGCTTCCTCCTGGAAAACACCATCCCTTTGGAAAATGAGTTGAGTCACCTTAAGAACTTTTTTGGAACTTTTTAAAATGACTGTAGGGGAGTCTAATGCTGCCACATTCTTAGCTATATTCTTCAGGTTTCATGAGATGGACTGAATCAGGTCAATGTTGTTTTCCTAAGGTGCAAAAAAGAACATTCTTCTTTCCCTTACACAATTTAGTCATAAAACTGACAAGAAAGCTTCTGCAAACATGTTCATCCTGCAGGGTGTGTCATTGCCAGTTTCTCAGTGAATTAAAAATATAACTTTTTAAAAAAGTCATTGTGGAAATAACTGCCTATTTTCCCATAAAACTCATCTCTATAGAGTGGTGTAATTCCTAGTGGAGCGCCTTGGTGAATTCGGTATGTTTTCTTATACTAAGGATCAGTTCAGGAAATGCATAAATTAAATCTCCATTGTATATTTTATAGTTATGTGGGGGTGTAGCATGGGCTGGAGTTGTGGAGCCAGACCTGAGGATGGCCCAGCACTGGCTGTGCCCTCACGCACAGAGCCCAGTCCCAAGGTGCTGGTAACAGGGCCCACTGACACACTCCAATACAGCAACCCATGAATCAGGGCCAGAGCACAGGAGGGGACTCCAATCAGGACTAAAAGGAGATGGAGGCTGAGATGGGGCTGGAAATCAGCACTGCTGCATCATCACTGGGATGGGGACTGAAGGCCCTGGGAGGCTGTGATGATGTCCTGAGCAGGGTGGAGTGAGGTCCCAGAGAGGCTGGGACGGCACACTGCTGTTTTTGCTCTCAGGGCCCTGAAGATTATATATTGGATGATTGCTTAAATTATGTGAGATAAAGAAGTGCCATAAATTTATTATTAGTAGTAATATTTATATCCCTGTACCACCTACACAGACTAACAGACAATAACCTTTCCCAAGAGTGGTAGGAGAAGTGATATCTGAATGATGAAGGGTAGAAGACAACCAAATATATGCATTTTCCCTGAGATTTTATCCACACAAGAATAAAATCAAGTTTATGTTGACTTGGGTCAAGGTGTTTTTCAAGATATTGATTACTGATTATGGCTTTAGATTATGGCTTTAGATATCACAATTATACAGAAATCCACAGACTATGATATAGCAAAATACGTCTAAAATAAAAGAGAATCTCATGAACGCATCTGGCTTTGCTGCACGGTGCAGATGTGGCCAAATACTTGCATACATTTGGCCTATCTGAAAGTGGTATTTGATTTCACCCAGGTACCAAGCTACCACAAAGTAGCTGAAATAAAAAGTCTTTCAAGCATAATATATGACCCCTTCAGCTTCTTTTAATGCATAGAAAATAGGAAAATACTTTCAGAAGGAAACTTTTTAAATCATAAAACTTGTAAATATAACTCAAAATACAAAAGAAGATATCTGACACCAGGATCTGTTCAAGTTCACATTTTGAATTATCTCAGAACCACAAATTAATTGTACTTTTCCAAGATTGTTTTTGCACAGTTTATATGAGAGTGACTAAGACCATATCTGTTTTCTTCCTCCAAAGGATAGGTTGAAGATGGGAAACACAAAACATTTTGCCAACCTTAAATATGGAAGTTTAAAATTACCAAATGTAAAGCTCTAGCAGTGGGCTTTTAATTTGGCTCGAGCTTTCAGAGTCTGGCAGGCTGATGAAGTGCAATTGCCATGGGTGAAAGCAGAGCATCAATTAACAGACACATGCAAGGTTGGCACCTACCAAAAATTTACCCTGAAAGATTTAAAGACAAATAACTCAGTGATCAGACACACCTGGAAATCTTGGAACAAACTTCACAGAGTTATGAAAATTAAACCCACTAAAAACTTCCAGTTGAGTATCTGGAACAATGCTATGTGGAGGCCAGGGAGGGAAATGATACTGTGTATTACTAGTTGTAAATAGCAGATTATTTGTGGAGCAGATTTTAAATAAATTTCTAGAGATACAAAAGACAGTCAGTGTTACAGGTAAAGAGTACAATAGACAGTCTGTTCCAAAAATGGTTCTCTGAAAACCTAAAGGGTCTGAATCAAAGATACTGATGTCTGTAAAAGTTTTTTCCATTTACTTCAAAGTGCTTGGAATCAGACTAACAGCTTAAGAAGTCAGATTAAAGCCTTCACAGATGTACAGGGGTCTCTGGCTTCTCCGATGAGTGCAACCTATATTTAAAGGCATTTTACCATTGAATAAAAGGTAAAAGTAAAAACAAATACTTACAAATACTTGATGTTTGCCTTAAGATGATTTAGGATATAAATTTGTTTAAAAACACCCAATCAACCCTGACCTTTTTTTTTTTTTGTAATTTTTCAAGTGTCTTGTGGAGGCTTTGGGGTCACAAAATACCTTAAGTAGAAATAAGTCAGCTCTGAGAACTGTGGAAATACTGTCCACAGTGAAGTGAATAACTGCTCCATCGGAACTAGCTCTTGTACATTTTAGTCATATATTTCAGATACTATATTAGGAAAACTCTAAGAAATTAAAATGTACTTTCAAAGAACATATTTATATGATCAGTTTTCTTGTTATCAGAAGAAAGTTTATGTGGATGAATTCTTGAAAAGCAAGAGCAAGCATAGAAAATGTCTATTTCTGATGAAAATGTTACCAGACTATTGATTGTTCCTTTGATGAAAATGCAGAAACTTCTTCATTATGAAAGACAACACAATCTGTTAGAGACACTGATATATTTCAGAGTTTTTAAAACTGCTTTCTAATTGAGTCAGTATTGCTTGGGCCCCAGTTCAAAAAAGCACTTCAGAGTGTATCAACCTTTAAGTTTGGCAGGCTTTATGTGCCAGTTGATCTTAATCATTAGCCATTAAATAAATGCTTAAATGCTTAGCTGAATAGTGCTGTTTTTAAAGCACGTAACACTGAAAGAAGACTCAAGAATGCATCCTTTTTTTATTGGTCTTCTCCCCTCTTGCACTTGCTGAAAAACTACTCTGGTTTTCTTTTCTCAGTCTCTCATCTTTTTAGATTGGCTGTATTCACCAATTCTGAGAGGTTTTGAGGTTTTGAGAGACTCTGCATTAAAGGAGTCAGGGCCTCCACTATCTTCCTTGAGTTACAGAGCTGCGACCTTTATTTCTTCCCAGCATTCTCACTGGTTTACAAACTAGGTCACATAAGTAACTAAATCACACACTGTTTTTATGCTGTATCTAATTAAAGTGTATACCGATGCTTTTATCTATGCTACAAGTTGTAAATTTGAGTTGAGGAAAAGCTACTCAGGAATATATTATGTAAAAAATAATTGTGATGGTTGTTTTAGTATTAATTTCAGCCTAGTAATGCTATGTATATAATATACTGAAGATTAAATTTACTCTGTTAAATCTCTAGCAAATTCTGGATTGGCAGCATTATTTATTACAAAGTTTCTCAACATGTTATGGTTGAGATGGTTTGAATTATCTTTAAATGAATTGTTCTGAGTAGAGTCTCTTGGGGAAACTGAAGATGACAATTTTTGAGACATTTTAGACATAGATAAATCTGTCAATTCCAAAGTAATTTTTGAGAGGACCAGAGATTTGTAGAAGGCTGGTATGTTATAGCTGAAAGTATGGAAGGGCACAGCCCAGGTAGGCACAAACAGGTGCAACCTTCTTGAAGTCAGGAAAATTATTCTGATTTGAACTAGCTGAGATCTTGCTATCTGTAGTTTGGCTAAGGAGACACATTTTTTTCTGGCCCAGAGATTCAATTCTGACTTTGAAATAACTTTTTTTGGGGAGTAGAAACCAGGTGTTATTTCCAAAAGAGTTTTGGATTTCATCTGTACTTAGTCATGCTGTATTTTAGAATATCTCTCTGCTCTTTTCTTGGATAAGTCTCATAATTAATACTCTGAAATAAGAGGTGTTTTTTAATTCTTCTGTTTCTTTAGCTGCATAGGTATGGTATGATCTATGCCTGTCTGTTATTTGTAGGTCTGCTTCAGGAGAAGGGAGAAATGAAAGGAAGAATAAACATGGGGTAGGAGCAACAAAATAAAAGAATATTTAAATGATTTCAAATGGATTGTAAAGTGTTGAATCATAAAGGATTGGCAAAAAAGCCCTCTCCTCATGAGGTCTGGCTAATATTAGGAATTATTGCCTCAAACGCTGCAGGTGTGGATCTATTTCTTTCATTGCTAGCAAATAGGGTTGCAACTGCCTTTGACAATGTAAAAGCTGCACAATCCCTGTGCCCCAGGGCAGACAATGATGGTGAGATGCTGATTTTAGGATAGAAAATTACAATGGTTATATAGTAAACAGCACCTGGAAGTTTACTAATGATTTTTTCAATTAACAGCAGCACTATGGTCTGATTATTCATGCATGCTTTCTATGAAAGAAAAGAAAAGAGGCAGATGTTGAAAAGAATCATCGGTTGAGGGATATTTTTAATTTTTTTCATAACTGGAGGTAGAGCCTCTTTCCTGTTATCACTACTTCTGATAATGAGATGCCAAAACTAATGAATTAAAAGTGTTTTAAAAAAATTTAAAATGTTTGGACTGTTCTACTCTGCCATTAACTTCAAATACTCATATGGAATGTGTATGAAAATGGACAAGTATATGTGTGTACAAATCTTTACACAGACTTTATTCTCTGCCTGTGGCTTGATATGTTGTTTTGGCATCCAAGTAAGAAAAAATAAAAAAAAAAACACCAAAAACTGCATGGCCATGCAGTTCTTCAGTTTTAACTACTGGATCATCTATGATAATAATGGCTGGATCTCTCCCCTTAGAAGTCCACCAGGTGTGCACCTGCCAGGTTAGTTATTTTAGAGTGCTGAGATTCAAAAACACTCCACCATCTGCAGCATAAATTTAAAAGTACAGTAAGGCATACTGGTACCTCATATATTTTCTCTCTCTCTCTAGTCATCATTTATTTTCACAGCTGTTCTCGACCCACTGCCAAGCAAAGACCTCTTCAATTTCTTTTCTATCATATTGAGGCTTAGTCACTATCTTAACAAAGAATGGGTGAGGTAATGCCCATAAAATACAAACTCTCTTTTCCTTTAACCCTTTGTAAATTGCCACAGCGAAATCTTTTGGAAGCCTCTGAAATGTTCTCCTCTTTTCTCTGCAATGGACTATTGCAGATTATTCTTACAGGACTTCTAGCCTGATATTGCAAATCCAAGAAATTATAGCAAGAAATTCTTAGGAAACTTTGGATGTTCATGCTGATATGTCAGGACTCAGCTCTTCTGGGGTTTGTTGATCACTGATCTTGTGTTTGTAAGGGCAGATGAAACCATGCATGTTCTGTTCCTATCTCTGGCCAGACAGCTCATATAAAAGTTGTAAAAGACCTTGCCATGGGGTGAAGTTGATAACATGATGAATGTGAACTTGAGTAAATTCATTCTCTGAACCAAAGCCAGAGCTGGACACACTATGAGCTGCTGTCTTTATACACTCCTGGTTTGCCACAAATTAAAATTTCCCTGTTACTTTTCTGGGTAATGTCTAGGAGAAGCAAGTGAGATTGAAGTTAAACTTTTTAGTACTAGCTAAGTGACTGCTGGATATTTCAAACATCTTTGGTATCTTCTGAGATATTTGCGATGCTGGGTTACTACATCTAGTCTTGGAAACTAAGTTGTCTTGGACCTATCTAAAACTTAGATGTCAGGCACAAGCCAAGGAATCATAGAAAACACTGTACTAGAACAGGTTGACTGGCTGCAAGGCAGGATTCCCCCCCATCACCCTGCTGAAAGAGCTGCAGTGATGAAGGGTTGTCCTGCTGAGTGGGACATGGGTCTGACATGACACAGGGCCCTCCTGTGTTCTGAACATCCTTGGCTGGGCAGTTATCTGTAACTGCTGTAATTCAGCCCAGGGAAAGGGCTGGGTCTCGTGCAGGTAACACTCTGCTTTTTCTTCATGTTTTTTGCATATAGATAGGAAAATCTTTATTTTATTTCTTCATCTTCTTACTTTAATGGACCGTTTTGGCTCCCTAATTACCTTGGACTCCCTTGGGTTTTTAATTTCTCATTCAAATTAGGACACTTCACATTTTCAGGTTTAACTTCACATGTGTTTAGAAAATACAAATATACAATTATGTATGTAATCGATTATCTGTCTATCTAAACCTACTCAGGGAAAATCTGAGAATATAAATATCTGAGAGATGTCATCTTGCAAGTGAAAATGTCTGACATTCTTAATTAAGTCAGCTGTAATAGTTCAGGTATGCAAGTACTTGTCCAGTCATTGGACAGGTTCTTTCTCAGTTAAATTTGGGTGCTATTCTGGCCAAGGGCATCATGCTTTTATGAGCTGAATATAATGCACATTGCGTCTATCCAAGTACACAATGCAGCCTGAAAAAAGGTTGAATAATATTAACATAGAGACACTGAGACATCTAGATACTTAGACTTTCATTTACATAATCCAGTTAAACTGGAGACTTACACATATGTGTATATAGCATAGATAAAAAGAGCAAATAACAAATTTTAATGGCTCAAAAATCAGGAACACAAATGAAAAGTCACATAATTTCAGTTGTCCGAATTCAGTGAACTGCCTCTTGGGCTTTGCACAAAGGACCTTGTTTGTGCAGAGGCAGATGTACAAGGGGAGAAGGTGGTTGAAGGAAGCTGGACTCCATCCCACTCCAGCCATCCACATGATGTGCCTGGCATCTTTTGAAGTCACGTGAAGAGAAGGTAGCAATGTAGCCATGTGGTCTGTCCCATGTCCAGTTTTCCCCACGTCAATTGCTAGTTCCTTGCCAAACCAAGTACTTTCTCTGTTTTGTGAATCCCACTTGAATCCCTTGGCCTTAAAGCCTTTGAAATGCTGAATTTTCAAAATAATTTGTAATTGCTCTTCATCAGGTAGGATAAGATATATGATTGTTATCAAGATATCAGATAAAAGACAATAATTGAAAATATCATAGCAAATGAGACCTCTGAGACAAATTATTTTCTCTCTTAGGTTCCTATGTCAAACCAAGTGTTTAGCAAGAATACCACACGCACTGCACAAATTATTTTGCATTCCTGATGAGCATTACTTGGAATTGTCCTGGTATGCCAAGAAAGTTGTGGCTGACTCAGATTTTCTGACTTGTCATTGCTGTGCAGTTTTTTCTCACTGGAAGATCCTGCAGTCAAAGAAGCTAATCTGAAGAGAGTTTACAATTCAAATAGTGCAGAATAGGATCCTCAGGATCAGCTGGGCATGGAGAGACATCAAATATGAAGCAAGCTATTATGCTCTTATACTACAGCAGATTAAGTCCATCAACATATTCAATTGTGATCTCCACATAGGGTATGAACAGTGTGGCTTGTCCAGCTGGGAAAATCTGTCTTTATGGTTGGTGCAGAAAAATCATGGATACTCTTGGTGCAATTTTGAGAATCAACTTGCAGTCTTGTAACTGGTGAACAGAAAAGGGTATAAAAAGGGATATTTTAACAAGCTCAATTAAGCCTTTCTTATTGTGGTACATGTAGTATTTGGAGCGCTAGAACAAACTTTGCTATCTGCAACACTGGATTTTTTGTTTCTTGATCAGTCCAACCAGGACAGTGTCCTATGGCTGTTAAAGCCATGGACCATTTGGGAACAACTGTGCTTGTTGACCTAGAATAAAAATAAGACCAATAAGAATGCAAGTGCCTATGCTTATATTTGCTGCTCTTGTGAATACTGTTGAAGTGTCTTTAAATTAGTTTGTTTCGGCTTGGGGCCTAATCCTGCCAAACACATTTTCAGCATATGATCATGTGCCATCAGTGGGAATAAACCAAAATAAACAGAATCTGAGTGTGCTCAGTGCCTCTGAAAACTGGACTATTTATTAACGTGTGAGGTTTTAGTTCAGTAGCATTTGAAAATTATTCTCATTTTTTCATTTCTTTTGGGTTTTTTGATGCTGTTTTGGAAATTGTTACATTGCAATATACAAACAGAGTATAATATATGTGAATGATGGGAAGGATACCAGTAATAGCCAAATTCTCACTTTTATACCCCAAAGAACTGGAGAGGTCAGAAAGAGAGCAATTGGGCTGACAAAACTGATGTTAAAATTTTACATTAAATAGAAAAGACTCTTCTGACTATCTAAAACTGTAATTGCAAAACTATTTTAAGGTCTCTCCTAACAAATGAAAATGATTAAAATTACTAGAATGATATACTTTCTGCGTTTTTGTTTCTGGTCATAATTATGTTCTCTCATGTCAAGAGTAGACTCCTCTTTACTGTCCTTGGTTAGTTCACCATTCATAGTCAGCCAGTACACATTGACAGATTTACCCAGCAGAAAATACTAAATGGGAACAATGACAGCTGAGCCAAATACATTTAAAAAGAAATAGCAATTTTCCTACGTTCTGCACTACCTGACAAACAGCACTTTGCTAAGCTGTGGAGTGGGAGCAAACAATGGAGAGCAAAGTACGAAAGAAGAAGGTGGTAGTGATGGCTGTTGGTGTCACTCTTCTTCTGAGTCAGATTTGAACTTCTGCCCCAGCCTTGTGTTAGGTAGTACAGTGCTGCTGAGATTGCTGTGTTTCAGCTGAGATATCAAATAAAGGTCCCGACCTTGTTCTCATTAAAGATCCCTGGGTACTTGTTCTCATTAAAGATCTCCTGGCACTTTTCAAAAGGGAAAAAGTGTTAGCCCCAGTGTCTTGGCCAAATTCCAGCCTGGGTAATTATCTTCTGCCTACCTAAATTCCCTTGACTGTTTCAATTCAATGTTATTTTTAATTTCTTCTCGAAACCTGTGTATAGTATTATCATGTGTTAGGAGACAACTTCTTCTAGCACCCTAGATTTTCTTGCATTTTTGAGGTAGAATTGAAATTTGTACATAATATTAATAATTGGTTAAGTCTACAAAGAACTAAAAGTCTTATCATTTAATGTAAAGTCATTTTTAGAATGTAATCTAAGTCTTTCATGTCTTACGATTATCAGTTTCACACTATTATTTCTACTAAGAAAATACTTTCTCAGATGGAGAGTTTGAAGGCATCTTTTACATTATTTTAATCGACATTTTTAAAATCAAGTGATGTAGTGTGTATTGAATATCAACACCCACAGAATATTGGAAGACATGTTCAGCTTAGAAAGCATTTGTTTATTCATTTTTTTTATGAGCATGAAGAGACAGAACATGGAAGATGGGTGTAGAGAGAAGGATACTGACATAGTGTGCTTTGGATGACCTGCTTGCAGAAAACCATTCTACAGAAAGAACCTGAGCCCATCAAACACAGAAGATGTTAGTCCCATCACTTATAATCCTGATGGAAGATTCTCTGAAGGGGTATAGGCAATGGAACAACAACCCCCAGAGAATAAAAGAATTAGCATTAACCAAATATAAAAGGTGAAAGTCCTCTTTCTTTGAGATTCCGGCCTTTTAAGATAGACTATTGAATAAAGTGTATACCTTCAAGTACACACTCAAACATGTTTCACAGGGTTTGGAAGAGCCGTTGTTTTGGTATGGCCTTTCATGGGCAGCAGTCACTCACAGTAAAAAGTTAAATGTGTTCAGTGATGTGTCTTGAGATAACACAATCCCCAAAGGCTGGTGTCTGGCACACGGAGTTGTATCTGTGGCTGGCTGGTGCAGTGACTCTCGTCCTGTACAGTCCAGCTGTGTTCAGGTGTGTGTGATCTGTGCCACTGTTCAGGACTGGTCAATTTTGGCTCCCTGTACACTCAGTGAAAACAGACGGCTTCAGACAGACTACTGCAAATGCAATTTGGGTCTCTGAACAAAGTCTTGGGACACAGCACACAAACCCAAGCATATCTTTTCTGAATGGAGGTTGCAATGTACATGCAGGAGCTGTTAAGCTTTTGGAGGATTTCCCATGATAGCTATTTTTTATTCAAGGAAGCAATTTTGTTTGTTTCTTGGTATTCCACTGTCATCACTGAGTTGGAATTCCTTGAAGAAAGGGATCCTGGAAGGATGAGAAAAAGGGATTGTGGGCCTGATCCCACCTGGTGCTGCCCAATATTTTAGTTTTGTGAAAGCTGACAGTGCTGAGTTGCTTGTTTGCAAAGATCCACTTATGTCCAAATGTTGAAACCTTTGGTAGGAAAAAATTGTTCTGCCTTTTTTTTTTTTATCCTGTGTTCAGGTGTGGAGAGTTTATTCAATACCCAGTTGCTTTTTTATTTGCGCTATTAACTTGTTGTTTTACTGATCTGTTTGCAGAGATTCCTCTAAATTACACATTATTTTTGTTATAATTTGTATCTATTTTTGAAAAAAGAAAACTTCACCAAAGCTGTTGCCATGAAAATAAACTAAAATTGAAAAGTGCATAATTACAATATTAGCCTGTAATTAATTCTAAAAACCACAATACAGTACAGAGCAATAAAATAGGAACAAGAGTTGAACAAGTTACACACCAACTTTGTTGAGTAATGCTAAGCAGTTAACTGTGTACTAACAAGTAATCAAAAATCTTGAGCCAAGGTTCCCTCTTGGACTGAAGTCCATGTTCTGGATACTCCTGTTATGTGAGATCACAGACTTTTCTGAGAACCTTACAAATGAGCAGGCCCTGGAAGACTGGTGGGTGGAGTGAGATGTCCTCCGTCTGAAACTCTCTGGTGTTAGTATCTGAAAATAACCCCCATGGCAGGGACTAGAAGGACACAGCTCCACACAGGGCTACTCAGGGAAGCTCCTCTTTGCCCTAGGGCGATGCAGAGGTAGGGACAGCAGCGCTGCATTTGAAGAGACAGCTTTTTCTTCTCTCTTTGAAGGGCACCCTGAAATCCCACAAGGTGTGAAGAAGCCTGCCTAGGACAAGATCCCAGATATGGTGTTTGTGGTACCCACTACCATGTGACACTTAAGGGGATGGGTGATACCCACTGGGGTAGAGGATGAACGTGTGACAATCTTGATCTCATCCAACCTTAGCGCACTCTTCTGAAGTATAATTGAAGAAATTTGGAACATAGGACTAATTTTATAACTATTTTAGTCCCTACCCATTCATACTTCCCTGCTTTTTGAAGTCCCACTCAGCATCTGACAGATCACGAAAGTCCTAAGTGATTTATCTAAAGTCTGCTTTTGGGTAGAAAATAGCAAACAGAAAACAAGGCTAAAGGTGTAACACAAAGACTGATGCCTAGATTTCTGGCCAGTACTTCTCCCTGTTGAAAAGGGACATTATTTTTCTTGAAATGAGAGATTTTTGCTGAAATAAGAGATAGATACACTCTAGAGAGTTTTCCTAATTTTATAATAAATTAATTTGAAACAGAAATAGAATTATACACTCTTTTTAAAACTGGTAGCAGGGAAGAATTCTGCGGGGTTAAAATTTCAATTTCACCTATTAAATTGAAATAAAATTTAATAATTTTCTGCATTTTGAATTTTCTACTTTGAACATTGTTCCAAATTTTAATTTCTTCTTAAAAATAGGGCAAGGATTTAAGAAAGAAAGTATAGAAAGAACTTTTCTAGCAATTTTGTATGGCTACATGACATAGATGCACTGGGGCTGCTGTTTGCATCCTGAATATGGCCTGATTTTTGGATGGCTTTCTTAATATGAGCTGAGACCTGTCCTACTCTATCTCAAAAGCCAGCAGGACCTGAGACCTTGCTTAAAGCTTTCTTGAGTTTGTTTCAATCACAGGCACTGTTTTACATATGCTTAACATAACCTAGAATAAAAAAATATGTTTTAGAGCCATACAGTATACTACTTCAGATGCTCCTGTTCAATACTTAGAAGAAAATAAATGTCACGATTTTTCTACCATCCTAATTGCTGAGGCAAATACAATCTCTAGAATTAGTAAGAAAGCCTGCTCCATGGGGCAGTGGCATTTGATATATAGAATGGGAGCAATATTAAAAAAAAATATTGTTACCTTCTTGCCAGGGGAACCAAATCTGACCATATCTAGAAGAAATGCAAATGGAACTTACAGAATGTTGCATTTTGGCTCCACAACACCAAGACTGGTATGACCAGGGGTTGTCTGGGAAAACAAAATAGAGACGGGAATGACAAAGATACCTAAAAAGTAAAGAACTTTAATATTGCGAAAATAACAAATGGAGCAAAAGTTGTGCACAGTCTAGTGACAGTCTTCAAAGACCAGACAATCAGGTGAACAGAACTTTATATAACCTTAGCTGATGGGTAGGGAACCAATGAACAACAAGAACTGCAAACATTACCTTATATGGAAAACACAACTAACCAATCACTAACACAAACTCAGAACATAACCTTATATGGAACTACCTTATTAACATAACTGTACCCTGAGTTCCATTCTTCTCACCCTAACCCAAGCAGCTGTTATCCCTCTTAAGGCAGTGATTCCTATGGCCTCGATTCGATGGCTTCTGTCGGGGCTGGTCCACCAGCCAACCTGATTGCCACAACAGGGAATATAAACCCCTGGGTTACCCATCAGCTGTTCTTATATGGGGGTCAAAGACCTGTTCTTAGTTCTCCATTGTGCAAGCAATCAATCTGTGTAATGAGCCAAAATTAATGGAACTGGTATCCTTTTCTTGCAGAGTGGTCTCAGCTCAGGATCCTGAGTGGAAATGTTATTGCCTAGTCAGCTTCTCCCATTCTGGAATTCCCATCTTTCATGCTGAGATAAATCCATTTTCCACAAAGCAGAAGACGCATTCCATGGGAGTGTCCACCTGGAACGGCTAAACCAGAAGGGTTAAAGTATAGCAATTTCCAGGATCACAATCTGAGTTGGTTTATTTTCTACACTACCAGTTGACTCTGCTTTCTTGAAAGAGTAATTATTATGGAAGAAGTTATTATTTGAGAACGGAATATCTGAAAAAGGAAGAGAATTGGCATAATTATAGTAGAATAGCATCTGTGACCAGCCCAGCCCTAAGTGTCACAGCAAGTTCTTTGATCTAGTCCAAAAACACAGTAGCCACAAGCTTGCTTTTCCCCTCAAGACAGAAAGTTGAATCACATTATGTTCCAAAATATTTAATGAGCAAGAATTCCAAATTAAATTAAAAAACATTGTAATGGTACTACATCCCAAAGATACCAGTTACCATAGACTTTTTTAACCAACTGTGTTTTATTTCAAATAATAACAGTAATTAAAAATACACATCTTAGAAGCACGAGCAGATTAGTTATAGAGCATTTTAGGATTATAAAAGCACTTTCCGTTGTATCAACCAGATGTCATTTCAAATGCTACTGTTTGGATTAATTAACTGAGTTCAGGACACCACATATATTAAACCTGCTAGTTGTACTACCCATACTCCCCCATATCTTTTTGTAATTTGTTATTAAAATCTTGGCCAATTAGAAAAACACAATCTATTAAGTAAAACAGTACACTGAACCAATCAACAGTAATTACTCAGACTAAGACCCATTTAAATGATTTATGGCAGAAATTAAATTATTTTAAAATGCTTCATAAAGATGTGGTTTGTTTCACACATACACATATACAGCATGCAGAATGTATGGAGTCTGTGTTAAAATGATGCAATAAATTGTCTCATAGAAATGCCGCAAATCATGTATTTTTGTAAAAAGATCATTATAACAGGATATAATTGATTTAAAGCAGTAGTCTGGTTAAGGAATACAACTATAAAATGCTTCAGATTGTAGTGCAAGAGCAATTCTATCTTATAGAGACACTTAATTACTTTAATAAGTCTGTAAAACTATTTTATGAAGCAGTAGCTTTTAAATTACTTTCACCCTAGCCGCGATTATGATTATTTTATGTGATATAATGCAAATACATTTCTCAGCATATTAATAAATCCTACCATTTGCTGCATTGAATAATGGAGGAAAAGTGCTGTCTTTATATAAATATAGGTGGCCTTCCTCTAGCTTTTCCTTTAGGCTAAAATAAATAAAGTGTAGATTAACTAGTGTGTGGTAATGCTTCCTTATCTATACTAAAAAGCTCATTATAAGTTTGATCACTTTAAACTGGGTCAGTTCACCTGAGTTAGGCCCAATGTCTGGTCTCCAGTGCTGGCCCATGAGAGTTGCTTAGTTTAGAATTTAGGAGCAGGGTATTCACAAATATTTTAATACTTTTTTTCATCAGCCCTCCCACATGGTAAGTCATAATCTTCCTCCCTTTGCTGCTCTGGTAGATGCAAGACCTTCAACAGAAAGACCTGCCCATTAAAGAACCAAACCCAAAACCAATGATGAAGATATTTTTTGGTGACTTGGTGACTGTCAGAAGAGAAAATTACTTTTAGAGATAGGATGTCATTATGTAGAATTGCTTAGGTGTTAGAGTTAAAATTTAGTAGAAGATATTAGTGTAGCTACATAAACCTTTGGTTCCTTTATTGTTACAAAGGATGACCTAACAGGAGAAAGGCATTGGAAGCATTTGCAGGTTCTTTAGCAATTTAGAGTGAAGCTGGGTGTATAACTAGGAATGAAGTAGCTGACAAAAATCAAACCTGTTGTAAAAACCACCTAGAGTAATCACAGGTTTATGACAGATGACCTTTGTCATTCTGTTTAAAAATAAATCATATGTTGAAGAAAGAAATTTTTATTTACATTTATATACATATATACATTTATATACATTATATACATTTATATACATATTATTTATATTTTTATATATAATTTTTATTGAACCTCTAGTGTGTTCTTTAGTGCATTCACTTTATCTGACACCATGGCAAAGTTTCTACAGAATGACAAAAGGTGATAGGATACAGGACTGTTTTATTTCAGTTTTCATCAACTTCCAGAAGTGATATTATCTATTGAAAATAGTACTGTGAGGTGTGATGGCACTGGAACACTTGTTTTGAGAGCATGCCAATATAATAAAGGTAAGCATGCTCCAGAGGTGCTACAGGGATAGTGTGGCAGAACATCTGGTTTGTAGATAATCAAAAATACTATTCCAAGTTTGCCAAAAAAAAAAGGTGTTGTTGTTTTTTTTATTTTATTTTATTTTATTTTTTGTTTTTATTTTTTTTTTGTTTATTTGTTTTTTTTATAAGATCCTGGCTGGGAGGGGGAAACCAATTTATCTAAAGTAAAACAAATGCATTTTTTCTACTTCTGTAACCTCTGCCTATTTCAGGTTAAAGATGGGATAATTTTTTTTTTTTTTTTAATTAATGAAGCACACTTTCTCTTTTTCCTCTCTTTGCAGCAAGTCTTTCATGGAATACTGATCAAGAAATATGATGCAGGTGATCAGATTGCTGGAGCAGGGTATTTCCTTGTCTGAATTGGACCATACAATTTCTGTGGTCACTGGAATCTAGTCTGTAGAAAACACATATTCTGCTGAGTTGCAGACAAGTGCTTTGAGCGAAGCACATGGAAATCAAACCCTTAAATCAGCAGAGCAATCTAAGATGAAGAAAAGACAGTTCACTTTAAAAGACAAGGAGATCCGTTTCTGCTTTCCTTCAACAATTCATACACAAAACCTGCAGATATAGATTGACAGCAACTATGTCATCAGATATGTAAAAATGTGCCGTTTAAGGGACTTTTTTCCAAAACATTCAATTATAACAAAATTTTAATGATCAAGAGTATGTGAATAAATTTGAATACATTATTTTTTGAATGTTCAACAGTTTATTATCTTCATAGTCTTTTTATAAGGAATTTCATGGCTCTACCGCGAAACCATTTATTGGGTTGTCCTTGCAGAAGGATATGCAGTAGAGGAATTGGGAAAGGAATATGCTCATTTAATTAGTACAGTATTAGATCTTGCTTCTATTTAAAATCTAACTAAAATACTAACTTGACAGATTTTTGGCCAGAAAGGAAACACTAGGCACTCTTAAACTTAGGGGAAGTGATTAGGAAAACATAGAGTTTGAAAGGCATTTTGAGAGCATTTTATAATAATTTATCTCATTATTTAATACGTTCTATTTTGTATCAATTCTAATACAGGCTTTTTTGTTTGTTTGTTTGTTTGTTTGCAGTATAAAATCGCTGCATTCACACACTTCATTTCTCTATGGTTACAGTAAATCAGTCCAGAATCTCCAATTTTTTTTCCTTAATTTTTTCCTTTTATTGTGATTTTGTCTTATTACTTTTTATTTCCCACTGACTACTCTCTGAGAAGTCAAAAGCTTAGAACATGCACCATCTCACCTTACTCTGCAAAACTTTGTAAAAGCCTTTTTTGGGGAACGATGTCTGTTGAAGGTTCTCTTTACAAATATCCCTCCGTTTCTTCTCGTCTGGACAAGAAAGATAAAATCTGCTACAGAAAAAGCTGCAAGTCTCTTTCCACTTAGATGCTAGAATATGTTTTATAAGTACCCAATTAACTGAATAATCAAAATCTTTTAACAGCAATTTACTATATGCTACGTACAGGAATAATAGCTTTGCTTATAATTTAAATTTTTCTCTTACATTATATCTGTAATGAGCATATGAAAAAAACAGTAGAACCTGACTGAAATGAGCAGTTTAATATATCTGACAGGAGTTCTCTCTGGGACTTCCTAAGAGCTTACTCTGGCTCAACTCTTATTACAGGTTTGGACAAAGGCTGTTGTGTGTTACTCACAAAGTTGCCTCAAGAGGAAGGGCAGGCTTCCCTGGGAGCCCACGTGTGACCAGATCCTTTCTGCTGAGCAGGTGATTTGGCAATTCAGCCTGTCCCAGCTACAGACCTGCCTCTAACCTTGTGGGCACGAGAGCTGCCCTGCTCTGCACCAGCTCCCTGGCTGCACAGGCTATCACAGGGTGGAAAAAAGGAGCACTTTTTGATTTGAAAACATTACTCCATCCCTGCAGCAGTGATGTTGTAGTGTTTTCTAGATCAGATATTGTGAATCTAGAGCTTTATAAAAATATAATCCTTTGGGTGTATAAGTTGTGAGTGTGTGTTATTGCCTGGATTTACAAAAGCTTTGTCCCATTTCTGGGCCAGATATGTTTAGAAAACAATGGCAAAAAAAAAACCACAACAAACCCTGTTGTAAAGCAAAATGGTTCCAAATGAACATAAAGCCTCATGAGTCCTGGAGCTTAGTTCATCAGACTAGGCCAGAGACACTTTATCTGTAAACTATGCAACAAAGTTTCAAGGGAGCAGCTGAAGAAATTGTATTGTCATGGAACCAAGGTAATTATTACATTGTCTGGGGGTTTGATCCTGGCTGGATTCCAGAGACTCACCAAAGCCACTCTATCACACACCTCTGCAACTGGACAGAGGAAAGAAAAACTATGATGGATGGCTCATTGGTTGAGCAAAGGACCAGAAAAGATCACTCGTTGTTTACCAACATAGGCAAAACAGGTCTTCAGGAAATTAACTGAATTTATTGTCAATCAAAATCAGAGCACAATAATGAGAAGTAAACCAAATTTTAGAACCCCTTTCTCCCTACCCCTCCCTCCTTCCTGGGCTCTATCTCCTCCCCCAGGTGTACAGGGAGATGGAGAATGGGGCTTATGGTCAGTTCATTTGATGTGGCTTCTGCTGCTGCTCAGGGAGAGGAGTCCTTTCCCTGTTCCAGCATGGGATCCCTCCCATCGGAGACAGTCCTCCATAAATTTCTCTAGAGTGAGTCCTTCTCATGGCTTACCATTCTTAACAAACTGCTGCAATGTGGATCACTCTTCCATGGGGTGCAGTCCTTCCACAATAGCCTGCTCCAGCGTAGGTCCCCAGAGTGTCACAAGCCCTGCCAGGAGCTTGCTCCATCTTGGGCTTCCCATGGGGTCACAGCTTTCTTTTGGGCATCACTGTGCTCCATTGTGGGGATCTCCACAGGCTGTGGGTGGGTATATGTGTCCCCATGGTCCTCCATGGGCTGCAGGGGCACAGCTGCCTCACCATGGGCTGCACCATGGGCTGCAGGGGAATCTCAGCTCTGATGCCTGGAGCACCTCTTCCCTTTCCTTCTGCACTGACTGGAATCTGCAGGCCTACTGCTTTTGCATATTCACACTTACCTCTTCTTTAAGCTCAATTACAACTGCACAATAACTTTTTTTTTCTTTTTAAATATGTTATCACAGGTAACATCCTGTTGTTGTCACCTCTGATGGGCTTGACCTTGGCCCATGGTAGGTCAGACTTGAAGCCATCTGTTAGACATGGGGGAACTTTCTGGCAGGTTATCACAGAAGCAACCCTGTGATCCCCCTGCTACCAAAATATGGTCATGTAAACGCAATACATGTGGTCTAGAATAATTAGACATTATTCCTCCAAGCTGCTGCTTCTTGGTGGGCAAAGTTATAGAAGAAATACTATCTTCTGATCTAAGGATATATTTCTACAGTATATGTACATTAAAATTTGCATTTAAAGAAGATAGGCTGGATTTTGTGACTAATTTTTCTAGGGAGAGTCCCCTGGTATTCAATACTGTGCTGTAAAACAAATGTATATTTTGTGAAATGAATATCAGACTTTGAGTGTTGTGTTGGGACTCAGACCTGTTAGATTTGTAACTGCTGAGTTCTCAAGGGATACTAGGAACAAAATCCACTGAAATGACCTTTGTTTACAGGACAGAGGCAGGGTGCAGGTAATCAATATGTAATCTTCAAGGGTCTCTCAAGTATCAGGGGATACTAACGAGGATGGCACATCTCAATATTCCTCTATATTGATCAAAAATAAAACCTGAAAAGCTTTGAATAATAAAACTTTAATAATAGATTTTTTTTATTATTGTAAAATACATATTTTGATTAAAATCAACAATGAAATATAATAAATTAAAATATTGTGTGCTTGGGTTACCACTGCCACCCTGCACTCTTGCTATAGGTTACTAAAATATCTACAGCATATATCATAAATCTTGCTTCCATAGAATTGCTATATTTGGTTAGATTTTCCTTTGCTGGTTAAAAAAAGTTTGTTTTACTATCGTTGTACTGAGAGGGCCAATACCAGGTGATTCTGAAGAATATACTAAAAATCCCATGAAATCCTAATAATTTTCTTGAGGATGTTTGAGTTCTAAATCTAACATTCCAATCCTCTCTCATAAAGTCATCTCGAGCTATAAAGCATTAAGTTTTCTGAGTATTACTTTTCTTTTTTCTCTTACCAGTTGGCAATGTTGGACATCGTTATTCTTACAAAACCTTAGTTGAATTTGCTTTGTTGGCATCTCACCTCTGTGAGTTCCACAGTCTAATTATGCTTTCAATGAACAAATTTCACCAGGTGGGAAAGGAGCTGAAAAAGTATTTTCATTATTTCTTTGCCTAAGGCCTTACCTAGAGAAGCAAATAGTCCTTTCCAGTTTGTCGAACCAGGAACCCAGCTAAATTTAATTCAGGGTTTTGGTGAAATAAAATCCACACATTAGGAGGCAGAAATAAAATTAATCATGTGAAGAAAACTATGAAAATAAAATTGGTTAAAATTCTTTGTTCCGTAATAAGATGCTAAAATAAGAGGACTGCCTGAGACCCCAAAATTTTGATCCATTTAATAGTTACACAGGAACAGAAAAACTATTAAAGCGTTATAAAGTTTGATTAATGTCTGAAGGATTTCAAACAAATGGTTTTGATATTGCCATCTCAATTAGAAACAAATTGCTGCCATTGACATTCTTCCTACAGTACATGACTGGAAAATCATAAAAAAACTACAGAGGGCACTGAAGAAGCAAGCAGAAGCTTTTCTTTCACTCAAAATTTTCTGCGGTCAACTAAAATATAGCAGAATTACAGTGAGACTTCCTGTGTAGTCCTTGATGCAGAGGTAGGAAAACACCAGCTCTAGATGGCTGAATCGGTTTGTTCTGGTCTGCTCTGTAACTCATCCAAACTACTTTACGTTATCTTTGCATCTACATGACTGGAAAATTACTGCTCATGATATCTCAGAAGTGCTTAGTAGGAATGAAATTTCAGCTTAAAACTGAGGTTCCTAATTTTAGTTATTCTAGTGCTACTGTTCTGTTTAGATCACCTTCTGAAAAAAAGGATTTCTGTGGGAATAAAAAGAGTGCGTTTTTTGTTGTTATTGTTGGCTAACACATACACACAGACACACAAAAAAAGTAATAAAAGAAATACTTTCACAGCTTTCCCATTATTAGTTCTGGGAAAACACAATAAAGCCACAGCTGGCAGGCACATTTTTTTTTCTTAGCATTTGATAATAGAATTAATTGGTAAGTGGAAAGCTTACAACCCTTTTTCTGCTGCAAGTTGCCCTCTGTTATAATGTTGAATAGATGTTAAAATCTAAGCTAATTGTAATTCACTTAATAATGAAGAAATATATTTGCATCATCAATAATCAAGGCTTTTTTTTACGAGTAATTTGAGTGTAGAATGTCAGTAAACTGTGGACAAAAAGATGTTCAGGTTAG
Source organism: Phainopepla nitens (assembly GCA_013400175.1). Lineage (NCBI taxonomy): Eukaryota > Metazoa > Chordata > Aves > Passeriformes > Bombycillidae > Phainopepla > Phainopepla nitens. Next base: position 1,091,440 of record VXBQ01015435.1, read on the forward strand.
CATGAGTAGTTCAGGGTGATGGGGTAAATTCAAACGCAGCACTTTATATATGTATCTCCAGTCTGTGTTCTTCCTGTTGTAATGACAACACTCCCTATAATGACAACACTCCCTGTAACAGCATTCCAGGAAGCATGAGGCAAGGGTGGGGTGGGTGGGAGAAGAATGTCTGTCTGTCTAGTACCCTACAAAGGTGAAGTGAGCAGTACTGTGAGTGATGAACAGCAGCTCCGGCAGAGTTGTCTACAGTAGTTCAAGCCCATTACTCCATCCCCATTAGAGACATTTATCATTTAGTCACTATGCTTATGCAACAATATTCTAAAGTTGCAAAAAATATCTTGCCAGCTCTATGTTAGGAATGGGTGAAAATTCATTCTGATAAAGTGAGAACTGCTCTTAATTTTTCCCAGACCTGTAACTGAACCAAAACCTAATGTTCATCCATCATTTTTCAGACCCAAAAGTTTGTGCTTTGCAAGCAGGGCCACTATGTTTCAGCTCAGCAAGGTCCCTAATGCAGTGGTTGGTGGGCATGGTATACGAGCCTGACCAGAATGGAACAGATTATTTGGGAATTTCTCCATCCCTTTCCATCTGCAAACTTTTCTCCTAGGCTTCTTGCCAGTGGTGAAACCATGGTGAGGATGTAATCTGCTGGCAGGACAAAAGAAGCAAAGTGTCAGCACTATAGATTGATACATATATTTAGGAATACTAGATTTGAAACACAACACAACATAAATTTACAGTCAGATTAATTCTGGGAAATGTTAACCAGTAAAATACTGCACAATTTAAAAAAAAAAAAAAATCTGTTCCTACTATTTTGATTCCCGTGTCATTTTTCTCACACTTTGCTGTTTATAAGCTATTACAATATACGTGGCATTTACAAGCAGCTTTCAGCAAATTCTTGTGCAACTATAGAAGAGATTGGATATGTGATTATAGCAAAATTCATGTCTTTCAATACAAAGATGCATTGCATCTTGTTTATTCATCACGCCTATCTAAGTACAGATTTGTATGTACTAAGAAGTATTTCCTTAGTGAACGCTTTTCAGATATTGACCAGGTTGGAGAACATATTTTCCTAAAATCTGAGTAATGGAAGAAATATGTATTACACCAGTGACATGGAACATAATAAAATTTTCAGTCCTTAAAAATCTTGTTGAATTTCAGTTGTTTTTTTCTTTTTTAAGTGCTTAAACAATAAGCAAAGAGCAGTTTCAGTGATTGAAACAAAAGTATTTTCAGTGTTTAAACTGAAGCCATGACTTTTCAGCACTTTCCCTGCAAAAAATAATCTGAACTAATAAGCCCCAATCCTTTGGTGAATGAAAGTATTTGTTTCTGCCTGTTAATATTCTAAGACTGTTCAAAATTTACATTTAATCATCTGCAGCCAAGGAACGAAAAATATTCCAAGAAGTTTTGAAGAGGTAAAGCAAAAACTAATGTAAGGACGAGTTTTGGAACATTATTTGATAATCATGGCCATAGATTCAGTACTGCAGGCTCCTAGGGGGACATTGGACATGGGATTATCCTAGAATTACATTTGAATCCTCTGTAAGAAATTTTTTTCTATGTTCAATAGATCTTTTGTTGCAATCAAAAAGGCATTGAATCTGTTCTCTCCTCTGCAAGACAGGAATATTTGGAAAGAATTCTCCAGTGGGTGAATCTTCCCCTTTTTGCAATGAGGAATATTTGACACAGCTTCTTATATAGTGTGATGGTTTTACTGGACAAGTAGGTGCTTTCTTTGATTAACTTTCAGATTTTTCAGTTATCTGGTCCTGGCTCTACAGGTTTTTTGGTTTTTCTTCAGAAGACCCACTCCAGCTTTGCCAGCAGTGATAGTCAAACTAGCTAAATGCTGTTCTGGGTGTTGTCTACCATCACCACGTTTGAAAAGAACAGTTTAGAAATATTGCATCTATAGAGTCCAGGAATAAGCTGTTTATTGTAGCTTGTAATCATTTCAAGGTTATAGTAAGTGTATAGGTATATAGCCACTACAGAGAATTTTGGGTATTGTCTGGGGAATAATTGACAATTAAAGTATTAGAGAAACTGAGACCTGTTCAATATTATCTTAGCTTGGTCAAAAATCCATGCCACATGGATAGAGACTTCTCAATGGTAGTCCTGTTAGGGCTACTCTTGCTTTACAAAGGAAATGAGTAGAATTCATCAATATAACAGTGAAAGTCTGGAGGACAGAATAATGTTGAAAAAGTCTCTGGTGATCAGTACTGGTATTTAATCATAGAGGAAGGTGTTGTTGGATCTCTCAGATCTCCAATGTGTTACATGCTCTTTCTTCTCTGTTATTTCAGACAAAAGCTGATATGTCAGATATATCACAGGATCGTGTCGCTGTGTGAATGCACTCATGAAGTTAGATTCAGCTTTGCAGATCTGAGAACTATGTCTTTAATTAGCTGAAGCAGATACTGATGTTAGAAAGAAATAAGTTCTGTAGCACTTCAGTACCTGTTTCCAGCTATGCATTGAAGGAACATATTTGGTATATAGACTATTAAGCCAGCAAGAAACACAACAGGAATCATAGCTGTTGGCTAAAATTTACCAAAAATAAATTGGATTCTCGAAACTCTGTAGTGCACCCCATTCCATTAATAAATTGTTAAACTGAAAGCTCACAGGTACTTTCAGTAACAACTGACATTTTATCTTAAATAAGGATGAGAAATTTCACTTCCTACAAAGTAAAACATTAAAAGGCTCCTTATCTATGGGACCAGAATAGGGCTATTAGTAACACTGTCTGCTTCTTTTTAAAACCCTATTAGTGTCAGGTAATATGTTTCTCCAATGGCACTTGATATTCTCTTGGCTAAAAAAAAAGGGAAAATGAACTTTCCAAGGGAATATTTTTAGTAATAATAGCTGGCTAAAGAAAATGTAACCTTTAGTATCAGTAAAACATATACTGGCTTTGTTCTTAAAACTGGTTTCACAGGCATTAACAATGTAATCTGTTATTTCTATTTCTGTACGTGTGTTTCTTTTTTGGTCTATAGGTATATATGTATATTCCTACTAACCAAATATTCAGTTTGTGCTATTTGAATTCAATAAGATGCATAGCTAAAAGGCAGAACTATTCTGACAGCTAAACCCTAATATTTATTCTTCTCTGTGTATATAATGCAAGGTAAGAAATGGGGATTCCAAGCTGCTGTGTAAGTATTGATCAATCCTCTTCATGTCATAGTCCTTTAAATAATATTTCAAATCTGTAAGAGACCTGTAGTTGCCCAGGTATGCCTCACAGATTATTCCTTCAGAGATAAAAAGCCCAAGGGTGTTCGAATAACACGGACACTTCATGGTGTGAACAACATAGCTGGAATTCTTGTGGAAATAGCACAAACTGCAGTACTGTGACTGGAAGCACGAAGATTGAAAACACTATACCACATGCAACAAGCATCATCTGAGAGACATTTCTCTGCTGGCAAATAAAGCAGGAGCAGAACATAAACTTAAGCACTGAACAACTGCTTGTCCATACCAGGTATTTCCTATCATGGTTACATGCAGGGCAACCGTTTAGTGGTCTAGACATTGTCTGGGTACAGTTTGGTGGATAACATGTACTGTCTCAAAGGTACAATGAATAGGATTGTTTTTTTCTCTCTCTGTTTTATACATCCCTCCATGAATATCTGGGAAGGCTGTGTGTGTGTGCAGGGGTGTGTGTGTGTGTGTATTCAAACTCCATGTTGTCCTGGAATGTCTTGGCTTGTAATATTTCCTTTGTTTTTTACCATGAAAATATCTCACTGTGATGTCCTATGACATGATCTTTGCTTTGTTTTAGACCCATAAACTGAGAAATGTACAACACACCATAACGATGTCCTAAAACCTCCTGAATAGCCAAGGTCTTTGGACTAAGTGTGATGTGATGTAGATTACACCTGTGCATGCCCTTTGGCTGAGGGATAACAGTCCTTGGCACACATTTATTCTGTGGGGCCAGTATAGATATATCCAACAAGAACAGGCAGAAAAGAACTCACAATCAGAATGTGGAAATATTAGACACAGAATTGAAGCCTACTGTACTGGACATTTTCTGGAAAGTGCTTTGATGTTTAAATGCAAGTAGAAAGTCCCTGAAGTTCTTGATTTTACCAGTATTGAGCTGCTTTTCAGAACTATCCTTTAATTTTCCAAAGTGAAGCTTAAAGCAAAAGGATTAAATACTTAGTTCATGGAAAACAAAAACATCTCCTAAAATCCAAATGCTCATTAATGACATGATTGATTCTGATCAATGGCAGCATAAGGTTTCTACTGAAATGTCCTCCTGGAACTCCACAGTGAATTCCAGGCAAGTGTGAGAGAAATGATCCCAGGTGATGGATCACTTGCTGAGTGGCTCAGAGCAACTTTCCCCAGCATTCATTCATGGGATGAATGTTCCTTTTAAGAGTGCTTCGGAGGTCAAAAGTCTTTCTGGTTATGAAGGCTGTGAAAAAGAGGAAGCCTTTCACAAAAGCACTGTTTGTGACCAAGCTCCCTGGGCCTTGAGGCTTGTTTTTCATTGTTTCATGCCTAGTCCTGATGAACTGGTTTGACAGCTGCAGTTTTAGAAATTAACAAATAGAAGAGAAGATAAATAGTTGAGGAAATTTTTCACTGAGAACATATGGGGCAGGAAACCAGTTTAGAAATCTTATGATTGGCTAAAGAATGCAAAATCTATGGATTTAGACAATTAAAGCCTAGATTCTGATTTGCTCACCCATCCTGGGTGGTAACTCACTGTCAAAATTCTCCTTTTCAGTGAAGCTATGGGAGAGCTTATGCATTGTGAGCATGAAAAACAAAACCTTCTGCTGATTCAAATACCACAGTTAAGCATGACTGATAAAACATTTATCTCTTGAACAAGACTGTGTGCCATGCTCTCACATTCTCTATTGAAATATGATGGTGCAAATTATTGATACAGACCTCAAACTTGCTGTGAAAAAACATTGCATTTTATGTGGTAAGTCTTTTCCATAGCTTCTTTCTCCCTCAACAATGATTTCAAGCTCCTCACCAGCTGTCAGTGTAGTATCTAACACTGGCAATGCAATCTGAGTTTCAAGTCAATATACTATCTAATGGAGCATCCCTTGTGAGAAATTCTTGAGCCAGCATAACGTCTGTGTGCTACCTCTTGCCTCCAAGGTTATAGCTGGTATGTCCAGTTCATGTTGTCCTTCTGTCATGTCAGCCTCTGGGTGCATTTTCAGTTCTCTTGCTATTTTGCATCTGGCATAAAAGAGAGCAAGCCTGTACCCTTGTTAGTAAACCAGGCTTTAACACTGCCTATGCTTCTTAACTTGCCGCTGACCTGCATTCTCCCAGTACTAGATAGTCTCTCTGTCATGTAGAGGAGCAGGCAGGCAGACTACCAGGCCTGCAATCCCAGTTATCTGTGCAGTAGGAAAACACCGCACTCAAAGCTGTCTGTATATGATCCCGTGAATCCACATAAAACAAGCAGCTTGGCAAATGAGGTGCTCTCTATATTGTTCTTTATTGAGGTGGATCAGTCTTCCTTTTTTTTTGTTAGTTTTCTAGGTTAAGTACATGGTCAGTATTTTGAGTCTAAGCAGAAAAGATTACCTTTCCCCTTCAGACTTGCCACACAAAAATATAGCTGTTTATACAATGAGTCCTGCTCAGACCTTCTTTTGTCCTTGATAAGTCTCTGAAGTGCAAATTAGAGGGATGTGTGTATAATTGATAATGAATTTTTTTTAGACCTTGATACACTTGATGTCACCTGTGTCTGTGACAATAGCAATGCAGTATCCTTTCCCTTGCCACACAGATATATTTTTCTTGCATAGCTGTCTCTAATTGTGGTTTACTTGTTTCAATCACCTAAAGTCAGAAACACAGTCCTGCCTGTCTGATTCCAAGACAAGTTAAATAATTGTCATACGTCATGTGGGCTCCCCTTTGTTATAAATGCTCTGTGATTAGTTCTAATTAGAACAGATAAATTCTAAAGAAAGCAGGAGTAAGGTGGTTCCCAGGAATGCAACTATCTACCTACTTCATGATCCTCTGAAAACTCCTGTGGCTAGGGATCTCCCAAACCTTCCTTCACCTCTTCCATAAGAGTTTGTCTTCTTTTTACCTTCTCCCCCTCACTAGTATTTACAGAATCAGAATTTTCATGATCTTTTAAGCTTTATGCAGAAGCTGATATGGAGCAGTTTCAGCGCTGTCTCACTCTGGGAATAAACAACACATTGCACCTTTTGAATTTCCCGTTACATGAAATTTTCACTGAGCAAGATTCTTAGCATGTCTTTGAGATAGAGAAATACAATTTTACAGTTAGAGAAATAATGGCTCTTTGCAGTTCAGTTAACGTAGAAATCATCAAAGAAAGTGATGTATGAAGGCTTATGTGTTTATTTTGATGGACGCAGAGAGACACACTCTGGAGTCACTTACAGTCTTACCTATGATTTCTAGGTATATGCCAATGTCCAAACTTGCATAGTTTGTCTTTAACAATGCTTACCACCTGGGCATAAGATTTTTTTGTAATTACCAGATTAGAACTGTCAGATCAGCTGGGCTGTAATCATAGTGAGCTTGTCTGAACCTGCTGGTGGAGAAAAGTGCCCTGTGACACTTGGAGTGTAGACTGCAGGTAGTGGTGATCACATGCTCCACTTGCAAGGGTTTCTGTAAAGAAAAACCCTTACAAGGGTTACTTTTTCTCAAGGCGCCCTGTGGAAATTTTAATCAGAGTCCTTGGAACTATTATCTGAAGTTTTTGTAATTTACATCATAGATGTTGCTTACTGAGAAACACAACTGAAATAATATCAATGGTCTTCCATTTACACTATGCTAGGGCTGGTCATGTTTCACAAAGAATTCTGTGGTTTATATTCTTAAATCTCCAAATTGAAAGTGATGTTGATATATCTCCTAAAACATGTTGGCTTCATCCTTATTTAACACCGATAAGCTGCAACAGAGCAACTATTACCTGTTCTTTTTCTGCACAATATAACTATGCTTCTAAGACTATATAGTATAATATCAGTCTCAGAATCACAGAATCAAAGAATCATAGAATGGCTTGGGTAGAAAGGGACCTTGAAGATGATCTCGTTCCAACCCTCCTGCCATGGGCAGGGACACCTTCCACTACACCAGGTTGCTCAGAACCCTATCCAACATGGCCTTGAAAACCTCCAGAGATGGAGCATCCACAGTTCCCCTGGGAAACCTGTTCCTGAGCCTCATCTTCCTCATAGTAAAGAATTTCTTCCATGAATTATTTCTTCCATAATCTAAACCTACTCTTTTTGTAGCCATTCCCCCTTATCCTGTCACTAGATGCTCTTGTAAATATTCTTAACCCATCTTTCCTGTAAATTCACATCAAGAAGTGTAATTAGGTCACTGCAATTAGGTCACTCCAAAGCCTTCTGTTTTCCAGGCTGAACAAACCCACTTTTTCTCATAGGAGAGGTGCTTCATCCCCTTATCAACTTGGTGTCCCCTTATGGACTCACTCCAACAGGTCCATGTCCTTCCTGTGCTGGGCACCCCAGAGATGGATGCAGCACTGCAGGTATGGTCACAGGAGAACAGAGTAGAGGGACACATCTACCTTGCCTGACCTTTGATGCAGCCCAGAATGTGTCTGGCTTTCTGGTCTGGAAGTGCACAATGTGAGCTCATGTCCTCTTGCCTTCCATCTCATTAACCTTTGAAAATGCTTTCTTGAGAAGAGGAAACATTCAAACTCTGGCAGCTGTACCTAGGAGCAGAAACTATAGAATAGCAATACATCATTCTCCCACAGCTCTGCATCCCTATTGTTTTCCCCTTGAAGTTGAAAGAGGTCTTCCTTTCAAAATCTTCTTCTTTAGGTACTGGAAAGAATCCATCAGTATAATGCTGATAGGCTATATTCTGTCTGTGTGACACATCAGGTCATCCATCAGCACATCCATTATTATGCCAGGTGCTTCAAAGCTTGGGAAGCTACTGGCTCTCAAACCCCATTGTATTGCAAGCTGCTCTCAATGCACAGAGACTGTCTTCACTATACATATCAGTGGGAAATCGTTAAAAGCAAAATGCTTCTACTAGGGGACAAATCTCAAAAGGTTTGGTTCAGGCAACACAAAAAAGTTTTTCAGTAACTTCTTTGTTATGAAAATCAGGTCGAAAATCTCATGAGAATGGGTCTTCTCCTTCTGAGAGCTGCAGTATTGTCCCAGTTTTGGTCAAAGTGAAAATACCACTAGAACGATCTTTTCTTAAAATAGTTCAGTAAATCAATGACTGATTCTTATCAAAACCGGGGAGAGCAAGAAGTCTGTGAAAACTCAAAATGCTAAACAGGGAAAGAAAATGTTTGAAAATGGATAACATCACCCTGGAGCTGACTTCACAAACCTGGAAAAATCTCCCACAGGCCTATATTCAAGAAGGTTAGAACCATATGTTTCTGTGTATTCGCTCTTTATGTTTTCAGCTAAATCAGAAAAGAAAGCGAAAAAATAATAAAGCCCTCCAGCTCTGTTACAGCTTTTATCATTTCAGATCTTTCCCTTAATAATTCAAAGTAAACTAATTACCTAATTATGTTAACAGGTGTCAGTCATTCAAATATAAAGAGCTACTAGATAGACCTGAACAGGGGAATTCTTTTCCTTAAGTGTCTGCACTTAAAATTTGAAACATAATAGCATTAAAACAACTGATTGAGTTCTTTTAAAGACATTGCAGCTTAGATCCATACTGGAGGCATTCACCTGTGAGGCAATTAAGCTTTTACCTCCCATTACAATACTTTGGCAAGCTTCCCGATGAATCCTTTATGTGTGGCCCCTCATGTCTAAAAGCCTACAGTAAAGAGTTGTACTGTTTGAAAGGAGTATGTGGAGCTGCTTATTAAAGAAGGGGGAGAACATTGGCCTTGCTGTGAGTGTAATTGTGTTGGTAATTATCCTGTGTCCATTATCTTCCTTAAAAGTACTGTATTATGCCATGACAACAGCCAATAGAACTGTTTGGGTCATTGCTTATAGGGCCAAGTGATGTAAAATTATTAGATGTTGTAAAAACACACACAATATCAAATTTTCAATAAAAAATTAAGATTTTTTTTTTCTTTCTAATATATTTTGTGAATTGCAATTATCTCCTGTCTTCCATGTCCTTATGCCCTCCCCCTCCACCCGTGAATAAATGCAAGTGGCTGCCTGTGCATGCTCTTCAGTTCCATAATTTCCTGAAAAGTCTGACAGGGTTGTGCCTCAGTAGTAAGCAGAAAGTCATTAAAGTGACAAAAAAAATGAGACACAAAAATACAAATAAAGCTTATTCAGTGAGATAAAGCAGAAAAACATTTTATAAGTGTTAATACCAACAAGAGACTTTCCTTTAGTCAAAATACTTCAGTGTTTGAAAGTTTTAGGTTTCAAGGAAAAGAAAATCAGGAATATGCAGCATGTTTGCTCGTTTGTGATGCTCAGAGGAAAGCTAATTTTTCTGGTAAAGGCAAACTCCAATCATGACAGTCAATATAAATATTGCTTAGGTGACCTGTAGTTAATTTTTCCAGTCTGGCACATCGAAGCACTGAGCCCATCTATTAATGCTCTCCTAGGGGAATGCAGACACATGCTGATGTGTATGCATATTGTTTCTGCTGCCTTGATTTCTTACTGCTGTATTTCATCCAGTGGCAAAAGCAACACGTGTTTTGGTGCTGAAAAACCTCTATCCAAACCTAGCTCATGATATTTCACAAGGATCTAATCCAGCATGACAGTACAAGAAGCTAGAGAAGTAGGTGTGGTAAAGTCAGGAGGTGGGGAGGAATTTGGGAGACCTGCTTCTTTATGACTGCCTACAAAAAAGTGCTGTGGATAAGGAATGGTGCAGAAACAGGGGTTAAGCCACAATGTAGGCATGTGATCCAGAGTAGGGAACTGAATTCTGGCAAGTTCTCTTCTGCCAGTGTGCATATGCATAAAATTTCAGCGTGCATTTACTTAAAAGTTCCTAGACTTCCTAAAAAGTTACTTTGATTCTGATACTCTGAACACTTTTTTAATATATAATATATAATATATAATATATAATAAATGGAAGTGAAGTGCCTGGGTTAAAATAATAATTAGACAAATTCATCAGAACAATTAAACACAAAGAGAGCAACTACTACCTTCAGTCTTTGAAGTTCTTGGTACTGCAAGGTGTAAAATTAAGCGTGAGTTCACATTTACCCTCTTCAGTTCTTTCTCAGGCTCTATTGGCTGCTGATGGTGAAAACATTATACCTGATGGGGTAGCAGTCTGAACTGAAATGGGCTTTTGTATGGTCTTAACTTACTGTATCGTTGTGTTTGCTATTACTTTCTGCAGCGTATTTATGTTGAAGCAGTGAGCAATAACAATGTCATGGCTAGAAAAAAACATGAACAGCAATGAACAGACAGAGACCTAAAATTATTCTTCCTTCTTCAAATATTCAATGAGAAATTTTATTTTAGTACAAAAGATACCTTGAAAGGATACCCTCCTCTGCCCACAAAATTTAAAGAAAAAGTTAAAAACCCCAAAAGTCTCATCATTGTGTAGGTGTCAGGTAGAACATGGTTAATTTATTTTAGTAAAAAGATTGATTATGCCAAATGCTTGGGTGTATGGAAAAAGGTAGGTTACAGAGAGTGGATGGATCTCTGAATATAGAGCAAAATGAAAACAGGTGCTGTTTGAAGTTTTCTTGATATGGACATCTACAGATAAACTTCCCAAAAACTGCAGCCAAAGAACTGTTTTAACAGATGAGCCATTATGCTGTTGTCTCTCTATTCATTTTTAAGGAAGACTGAAATGCATATCATCCAAACAGTCCTGTAATTACAACTACATCCTCTCCATTTGTTTTTGAAAAAACAACAGTTTCTCTGCTGAGGAAAGCTTATTTGAAGTTAACAAAACTATCAAAGGATATAGAGAAAGAAGGGCTTGGGGAAACATTCCCCTGCATTGCACAAACCACTTCACTCAGCAGTGTGTTGAAGTACTGCCTCACCATATTTTCACCATAGGCACAGTGGGGAGAGCACAGGTCTAAGACTGGTTTAGCCTCTGGGAATTCAAACCCACAGCTCAGGCTGAAAGGGCTTGAAACACCTCACCTCTGGGGCTGTGGATCAGAAATGAGAACAATGCAGAGGAGAGATGAAAATGCTTCTTACACAAAGTGGTCCCTTAGCCCGGTGCTAGAACAGCTCTTTTGGCACTGCAGGAACCAGGTCAATAACATGCAGAATGAAGACAAGGACAAAACCCCAAAAAATTAATCATCTTATTTTAAGAGGGACTCCAGGATAACAAATATAATAGCTGAATGCTGCAATGGCTACCAAAAATTTTATATTGGCATTACAACTCCTACAGGAAGTCAGTATTTAGGTTAATATTAATTTCCTGTTTGCTACTTATTTTTCAACTCAATTTTCTTAAACCTTTGAAGAGGATATCTACAATTCCTGTAGGTATCTTCACTCACTACTTACTGTCTCATCTATATGCTCTGTATATTTACAAAGTAGCAATAGTAACAGTCCTGAATGTTTCCTATAAGTATTCCCTATGAACTATTCTTTTTGTCTTTGAAGGAAGACATAAATGTTTTCCTTAAACAATTAATTTTAACCTTGAAAAAGAAGAAACACCTCTCTGCCTGAAAATTAACAAAATAAATCCATTTTATTTTATGTTTGTAAGCAATATGATCCTATTAACTAGCCAAGGATTGAATTGTTCCAAATATAATAATGCATGGAAAACTATTTAACTAAGTTTAGAACCTTGAATTACAACCAACTTTACCTGAGCAGAATAAATACAGTTTTCCAGTAAGTGCTGCAGACAGCATGTGCTTTTCAACAGAACAAAACCAGGAATGCAGATTCCGACAAAGATAGCTTGTAGTATTTTATAGTGGGTGTCAGTTTTTCAACTATGGTATGCAGATTAAACTGTGTTTCACTGTAAAATGTCACTATCTTGGCTGCCCTGGGAATCCAGCAATACTATGAAGGTAGTAAATAAGAACCAAGAAAAAATCCTGCATAGGAAAAATCCTGCACAGAAGCAGAAGGTGGTGTGGTTTGGACTGGCTAAAATATGTCTTTCTTATGTAAGGCTACAAAATTCTTTGGCTCTGTAATATTTTTTTTCTCCTCTGAAAATGAAGACAAAGAAGAAAATAAATCTCTGAAAATTCTCTGTAAATGAAATGCTGCATCTGTAATTCATGGTTGACCAAATCACTTTTAAAAAGCAATTTGGAAGTAAAAAAAAAAGAATTTTCCTGTAAAAAAATGTCAATTTTACTCTCAGAATTGTATTTCTCAGAATAGGCATGTATCACCGAACTACCACTGAATAACAAGTGTTACTTAGAATCTTCATCAATGACAAAGAGAGAGGGATTGTGTGCACCCTTAGCAAATTTGCAGATCAAATCAAGCTGAGTGGTGCAGTGACACACCTGAAGGATGGGATGCCATTCAGAGGGACCTGGACAAGCTCAAGAATTGGGCCTGTGGGAGTAATGACCAAGTACAAAGTACTGCTCTTGGTCAAGGCAAGCCCCAGTATCAATCCAGGCTGGGGATGAACAGATCCGGAGCAGCCTGGAGGGCTTGGGGATGCTGTGGGTGAGAGGCTGGACATGACCCAGCCATGTGCTCTTGCAGCCCAGAAAGCCAAATGTGTCCTGGGCTGCATCCAAAGCAGCGTGGGCAGCAGGGGAGGGAGGGGATTCTGTCCCTCTGCTCTGCTCTGCTCTGGTGAGGCCCCTCCTGCAGTGCTGCATCCATCTCTGGGGTGCCCAGCACAGGAAGGACATGGACTTGCTGGAGTAAGTCCAGAAGGGGACAGCAAGTTGATTAGGGGGATGAAGCACCTCTCCTATGAGGAAAAGCTTTGAGAAGTTGGTTTGTTCAGCCTGGAAAAGAGAAGGCTTTGGGGTGACCTAATTGTAGCCTTCCAGTACCTAAAAGGGCCTTACAGGAAAGATGGGTTAAGAATATTTACAAGAGCATCTAGTGACAGGATAAGGGGGAATGGCTACAAAAAGAGTAGGTTTAGATTATGGAAGAAATAATTCATGGAAGAAATTCTTTACTATGAGGAAGATGAGGCTCAGGAACAGGTTTCCCAGGGGAACTGTGGATGCCCCATCTCTGGAGGTTTTCAAGGCCATGTTGGATAGGGTTCTGAGCAACCTGGTGTAGTGGAAGGTGTCCCTGCCCATGGCAGGAGGGTTGGAACTAGATCATCTTATAGGTTCTCTTCCAGTTCAAACTGTTCTACAACTCTATGATTGAAATGTCTGACTTATGAAAAATCTGTGATTTGTTGATGGGTCATAGATTATTGGAGGATCTTTAACCAGATATAACTGAAAATATTACTTCAGTAGAAAATGTCCCTGCGAGTAGAAATACAGTGATATAACTGCACTGTCCAAAAACTCAGCTAAAATTCTTTTGAAATCAATGGTAATATTATCACTAGCTTTAACGAGTGAGTATGTAAATCATTAGATTTCTTTAAAAGATACATTTTTTTCATTAGGTCTTGGGTGTTTAAAGATGCACTGCTGGAATCTGGTCAGTAGTTTTGCAGCCATCTCTTTTTTCCCCCTATTTTTCCCCCCCTTGCCCTGCCCCCACTTCCTACTCCCTTACCCACCTCTTTTCTTTGCTCTCTGTCCTGCATCTCCTTCTCTGCCTTAAACCACACAGTGCTCTAACATCTTCCTTTCACCTCACAGTTTTTGGGAACCCTAAATGATGTGCTGCTATAAACTCCTTTAGGAGGCAAATATCCCTGTTTTTTGAAGGCTTATTTTTTGTGGGCTGAAGCCCTGAAAGCCCAGATAATTGCTTCATCCAAAACTAACCAGCCAAATATGAGATGGAACCCTTCTTTGTCCATTCACTTGTGTTAGAGCTACGTTAATTTTACATGAGAGAGATATGATCTAATGTAGTGAGGTCTTTGTTGGATATCAATGGATTCAACTGCCATTTTTGACCGCCCTGCTGCTATGTGAGATGGCTGCTGGCAGCCACCTCACTTCCTTGGAGCTTAGTCCCATCTCCTGTAACAGAAAGGATATTATTTCCATGCCCCTCTTTCTACCTTTCTGAATTCTGTGGATGTAAAATGTTAAACTTGTGAAACAAAGCAGGTGTGTAGTGAGAACAGTGCTACTTCTCTATAAACCACTGAAATAGATCAGTAACTATGACCTTCTTGCACATTTAGACCAAAGTAGCTTGCAAAACAAAGAAACCCCTTATTATACAGATAGAACTGAGACACAGACACAAAATACCGTTTTTCATTCCACACTAAATGGACAATAAAGCCAAGAACATAACCTGTATTTTCTAACTTCTGAACTAGTCCTTTTCATCAACAGTTCTTTAAGCTGCTTCTAATACGTGCCATATTTCTGTATCTTCCACTTGCTCTGCCACTCAGAGTCCCAGGTGGGTGGCAAATCATCCTAAAATTCTTTCATTAAGAGAAAATAAAGCTCCCAGCATCTTGTTTTCTCAATTCAGAAGAATAAAGAAATCTTTGCTGCACATTACAGACACACATTGTTCTTCCCAAATTGATCTTCTCTTAAAAAACCTCTGATTGCTACTATGCTGCATTTCACATGCAAATATATTGCATTCTTTTTTCACTTGTTCATAGTTTAATTGGGGAACAGCAGGTGATCAAAATCACAGTAGTAAGAAAGGTGTGTTTCTGTAGAACAGATGAGACTTCCATTTAAATCCTTACAGGGGTGCTTTTAGCTTTCTCTATTAAGCAGCTTTGCAACTTTCAAATCCCATAGCTATAAAACTGAAGCAGAGTCTTACCTGCCTTGTAAGTTCCCTCAGTCACACGGGCATGAAGAGAAATCTTAGTCCAGTTTGCTCTCTTGTTTGTTTGTACTTAGTCTGATTTTTTCCCTACCAAAGCCTTATCACAAGAAAGCATATGAATTAAAGGGAAAAATCTTTTTTCCTTTCACTAGATAATTTTAAAAAATTAATTTTCAGCAGTGGCACACAATTGTTGTCCAGGTTTAAAGAAACACATAAAAATGCAATATAAGAAGAATAATAATCAAGTAACCTACAAAAATTGTGTAAGATATTTAAGAATAGAAATGCTTTTTTAAGTAAATATGACACCCATTTGTACTAGCTGGTTATATTTCAGACGTATCTTTATACCTGTGTAATAGTTAGTTCTGAACAATTATCTGTGATTTTTCTCTCTGAAGTCAAAATCTGTATTTTTCTAAACCTTTTTAAGCACAAATCTAGTGATATGATCGCTTTATGGCAAATCATGAATAAAGCAAATCAAAACCAAGTAGGAATTAATAAGATGGAAAAAATATAGAACAGAGCAAAATATGCCATTTTCTTTGTCTTGCGTTTTTTGTACATTTTCACTTTGTTAGGATTTTTCACTCCTTTTTCTAAACATTTATCCACACGTCTATCAAATGTGCAGCTATCACATATTTTTCAACCTTTAAAATACATGTTAATACCAAAAATTCCTAACAAACTGCCAGAGACTGTCAGGAAGCAGATGACCCCAGTGTAAATTGCTACCAACAAATAGCATAAGCTGGAAGATCTGAATCATGTGATTGTTTTAATATGAGACATCTTTCATCTAATACCTTTACTAGCATAAGTCTGAATAAGCATGCATATCTTTCCTGCCTTGTAGGTCAGGTAATTTATATTCTTACTGAGGAGGAATGAATGTTAGTCATTGACACAGATATTTTTGCTTTGCCTAAAAATCAGTAATCAATGAAAGCTCTGTCTTCAATGACTGTAAATAAACCTTAGCTTGGAACAAGGCTTATATTTATATCAACATTGCCCAGATTCTTTATTAGCAGGATTAAATCAATGGGGAAGGTTTCCTCAAATTATCTGTAGTGCTATGAAACACAACTACTTACAGCTTAAGCGTGTTTAGTGTTGCTCGTTTTACACAACTGCTGCTACAGATTACAGAGACAACTGTGTTTTGTTGTGTCATCTTGAATTAGTAAGCAAGAGTGTTTTTTTACCTCTGTTGTACTTTCTGGGAAAATCTTATACACTCCACTACTCTGGTGAATAGATTTAAGGAGATGGCATTCAGAGCACCTTTGGTTCATTACCCTCTGCTTATTAATGTCTTCTGACTATGTAACATACATTAACATTTGAACTTATTACTACTTTTAAATCATATTTGACCGAGAAAAAGAGGTTTCAAGGACATTATATTCCTGCAAGGTTCATGAAACTAGGCAATTTGAAAGAGGACAAGAAAGATGAACTAAAAATTCTTATCTAATACAAGTAGATAATCTACGCAGGAGAAGAACACTAGAAGTCAGACTTCATAAACTGTGGATATGTGCATTTGGGGCTATCTCGTCTATGGTTGGGTTGGAGGTGGGATGTGAATTCTTATCTGATGTGTCTTTTAGTATTTATTTAGAGTACCTGCTTCTTATTAATGTAGGTTAATTTCGTGATATCTGGAATATAATTAAGGAGCCAATGCCTTTAGATTTAGTAAATGTTTCCTAACTCTATCTGGCTATGTCTGAAAAATAAAAAAATTCTCTTTCCTCTATTTATCTGTTTACATATACTTTTTTCATAGGAGGGCATATATTTCCCAAACATAAAACATTTCTCTTGAAATGTAAAGGTTAATCATAATAACAATGAATCACAATCATGCATAGTTTTTGGGGATATCTCTAGCTGAAAACATCACCTGGCTGACAGGAACCTCATGAAATTCAACAAGTGTGAAGTACTGCAACTGGGAAGGGCTGTTTCACACATCAGTAGGGTGTTGGGTCAAAGAGGCACAGGAGAAAGGGACCTGTGGGTCCAGTGGATGCCAAGCTGAACATGAGATAGAAGTGAGCAAGCTTTATGCCGTTTCATGCCAGAGTTAGAAGTATTGTCAGCAGGTTGAGGAGGTGAGTGATCCTTCCCCATTATTCAGTGGCAGTGAGGCCACTCTTGGAGTACTGTGTTGAGGTCTGGGCTCCGCACTACAAGGGAGGAAATGTGGAAGATCTGGAGAGAGTCTGATTAAGGGTAACAAAGACAATGAAGAGACAAATTCATCTCTTCTACAGGGAAAAGCTGAGAGAGATGAGACTGTTTTTCCTGGAAAAGAGAAGGCTTGGAGGGTCTCATTATTGCGTGGGATATTTGAATGAAGGTGCAAAGAGGAAGTAGCCAGGCTCTTCAGTGTTACCTAGTGACAGGACCAGAGGCAATGGGCACAAACTGAAACACAGGATGTGCTGTCTGAAGATCAGTAAACGCTTTATCACTGTGAGGGTGACTGATCCCTGATGATAGTCGGCTAGAGAGGTCATAGAGTCTCCCCCTCTAGAGATTTCAGAAGCTGTCTGGACATAGTGCTGGTCAGCCAGCTCTAGGTGGCCCTGCGTGACCAGGATCAGACGTCTCCAGAGGTCCTTGTCAACTTCAACTGTTTTGTGATTTTCATAGCAGGCATATTTCTGTATCATTAGCTTATTGATATAATGAATTAATGTGACTGAAATATCTTTGGACCCTTCAATCCATAGACTCCAGGTTGTCACAGAATCACAGGAGTTTGGAAGAGATCTCTGAAGAATGACTGTAATGCCTCTGTTCAGTTTAAGGTCAGCTAGGGCAGGTTGCTTTGGGCTCTGCTCAGCTGGGTTTTGAGCATCTCCGAGGATGGAGACAACATGGTCCCATTAGTCAACTTGTTCCAGTGTTTGGAAAACAACATTGTAGATAGAGAATTATTTTTTTCTTAATTTTGAATGGAATTTATTGCCTTTGAGCTTGTGCTGATTCCCTTTTGACTTTTCCATCTCTACAAATGAAAATTCTTTGTCTCTTTCTTCTTTAATCCTCACACATAAAGTATTTATACATATTGATAAGACTCCCATGAGTCTTTTCTTCTCCAGGCTGAACAAACTCAGTCAGATGGTCCAGTCCCTTTATCAGTTCATTGTCCTCCACTGGATTTGCATGTGCCACGTCTACATTTTACTGGGTGTTCAGAATAAGAGAATTCACATTACATAATTACTTCAAAAAATATCTTGTTACAGAATAAATCCTGGATGTTTTAAATAGCAGATAATAGCTAAAGCCTGCAGATGTATCAATAAAAAAATACTGCAACTCTCTGTCAGAAATAAAGATTTTTGAAAAGTATACTGGCATTTCTGTTCTTAGAGCAATAATCTCAAAAAAATCCTTGAGAAAAGAGGATGGAGTAAATAAGGTCTTTTTACATCCCTTCTTTTTCTTACCTTTTAAAAATAGAGATCAAATACCTTGTTTTAGAGGCTTTTCATTAATTTTTGAAACAATTTAAGAAAAATATTTCAGCCCTCATTAAAGAATACTGATTAACTTTATGTCTCTAGATATTTTCATAGTTCACCTTAATTTCATACTTTAATAATACTAGGGATCAGAAAGGAAGAAGGAACAGATGCTTTGGAGATTATGAATCAAAAGCTAGCCCAACCTGTAATAACAAGGAGAGAAAGCTAAATATCTTTCTGAACATTCATATAGTTAGGAAAACTGTTGCAGATATATAGGTCTTGATTCTGCTGATATATTTTCCTGTTAAGCAGCACTTTCCTTCCAGATTCAGTTTTCCCCCATAGCTTTCCTTATAAATCTTCTGAATCAAAATATTAGTGCAGGATTTCCCTGTTGCTTTGTTGTCCATTCATCTGAAGCTAAAACTGCAGCAAAAGGACTTGAGGCAGAGCACAATCATGTTTCAAACATTTATGTGTTATATGAAATATTTCCTATGTGGAATACGAACTTAAGTTTGATGTCATTTTTCCTGAGGAGGTATATCATGATCATAGCTTTAATTATAGTAATGGAACTTAGTACCTGGATTTATAGACATAGCATAGCATGCTCAGTTTAACACAGAGTTGAAATGGAAGTGTTATAGAGTGGTGAGAGCCAGCTTCACTCTGTATTCTTGGTACCTCCAGTGCTGTTAGCATTCCTGTCTAAAGAGATTTATTTCATTTACTTTAGTGAGTATTGGATTGGGCCATGAAGGAGGTAGTCAAAACTTCTATATCACAACTGTTAGCAAGATGCTTATAATTCAGTCAGCATAGTATTGTTGGATCTTACACCATGGAAAAAGGGTAGGAGGTTTCTGGAAAACTCAGTCATCTGCATTGTGTCACAGAGTCAGTGGGACTACTTACATTTCATCTCTCTATGCAAATGCAGGTTGCTTTATGTGCAGAGTACCTCCTTATTCTTTCCTGTCCTGTATCCCAGATTGTAGAAAGCTCTTTCCTGCAGCTGAGACATGCTAGGGAATTTCTTTGGACATCAAAGCAAAGGTTTCTTGAAATCTTACCCTTGCACTTCATTTTCTCTTTCTCTTTGACTGAAAGGGGTGACAAATAACAAGGCCCACTGTGGAGGTCACTGAGGAAATGATGCTGAGAATTCACTCCCAGGACAGACAAAGGTAAGGCTTGCCTGTCACCACAAAGTTGTTAAGAGTATGAAAGGTATGTTCAGTGCTATGGTAAGAGATGGGGAGAAATGTTATTCACAGTTTTAGTCTTTCATGAAAAAAGGGTTTTCCTGTTCTTTCAACTTTTACCTGGGGTCAAGGACATTTGTCTACCATACCTTGCTTTTTCCCTGCAGAAAAAGTAAAAGAGAACTTTCATTGTAATCAACCTTTCTTTTTTTCTTTACAGCTCTCAGTGAGGTATTATTATCTTGCAGGTGCAGAACTGAGGAGTGGGTGGGTGGCTTGGGTGGGGAGGGCCTGGGTGACTTGTTCCTGGCCACCTACTTGTTCATGAAGGAATCAGACCCACATTTTTGTGTATTGCTGCAAGACTATGCCCCTTGTCAGACAGAGAATGGCTGCAATGCAGTAGCCTTTATGGACATTCCTGGCCATGCCATGTTTCTCTGATTCCCTTGGCAGATAGGTATTGAAAGATTTATTTGAAAACCTGACTCAATATTTTGAACAAAATTCAGGAACTATGAAGTAACTCGATGTCGGGCAGAGTAACATAAGAATATATTTTCTTTTACTGCTTTCCTCTTCCTACTGAGTTCCTCCATCACCTGGTAGTGTCTCCCATACATTCCTATTTACTATCTACATGGTCCCCACTAAATCAAAACTTTCAGCTATGCTTGCAAAGTCATGTTGAAATGAGGGCCTTATGATCAGGTTAATCAGCCCAGGCCTGGGTGAATACTATTCTAGCTCTGTAATATCCCCTTAATTTATCTTCCCTGATTTCTTGCACATTCCTCTTTTGCACTGTTTCTCAATTTCTTTGCAGTCTAAATAATTTATAGTAGAAAATGGAACAGTGGATGGAAACAAATCTTCAAATTAAGCCTTATCCTCTCAACTCTTAAGAGCTGGTGAAGGCCTGTCTCTTGTGTGCCTATATAGAGAATAGGCTGCCAGGAATAGGAGGTGTGTACCTTTGCTTTCATTTTTTTGTGTGGTGTCTTTAATAAGCAGATTTACAAAAGGCATCTTTGGATTGACGTGTGTGAAGCCGAAATTTTGTAGGAAGGGTGGGACCTCTTTATTTCATTTGCATATATTTACCCTTGGAACAGAAGTCATTTATATGAATTTCCAGGAGGACTGTAAAGGTTATCCAAAGACCATCTTTCAAAGGAAACTCTCCTAAGATATGTATGCAAAACATGCCTGTGCTGTCACAAGCAGGTAATTTCACATGCAAAAATATGCTCTTACAGATTATGAAAAACAAGCTGTCATTCATGCAAGCCATAGTTTACTTGTGCAGTTAATACTGCAGATTCAGCTAGGAAGAGACATCTGCAGGAGACCATCTAAGTCATCAGGTCCATTTGTCCTAAGTGCCGTCATAACATGTATAGTCCAATTGACTTCATAAAACACTTCTTTGGTGCACTCAGCATGCTACAGAACTGGTACCCTCTAGGTTAAACATCAAATGACATAAAATACTGCAATGGGCCACATGAGAAGGAGAAGGTAAGATCAAGGTTTTTACCAGTGCCCTAGATTTTTCTACTGTAGTTCACTGATTCTTCACTGTAGTGAATAGCCATATGGTGCTAGAAAGCCCACTTTCCATGGGAAAGATTTCAGATTTCTTTGCTTAGAATTTCAAAACTGGGCTAGACAAGACCCTGGTCTGTTTGGTGTGGCTGGCCCTGTTGTGAGCCATAGTTGGACTAAATGACCTCAGGACGTCTCTTCCAAACTAAATTGCTTTTATTATGATACAGTTCTTTTACTGTTTTCAACTTCAGAATTTCTGTATGAATTGAAGTGCTCACATGATTTTTCATTAATTTGCTTTGGCCAGGAATTATTTCAATTGTTGATATCCTTCCTAAGTTTGAGATACCCTTTGTCTCTGATTTTTGAGCCTTACTCTAAGGCACAAAGTTGGGAGTGAGATAAATGAGCACAGAACCAGACTAAATCTTAGTGTTTTCATCAGGCCATGAAAAAAGGCACTTTTGACTCACAGTATATTAAACACATCAGCCTGGTTCTGCTGTAATACAAGAAAAATACACAGATGAAAATTCTGAGGGTAGACTGGCTTCTCTATACCTTATGTAGTACAACACTGTAACATTGCACATTGCTGAAATTTGGGCAAACACCTTCAGAATTTTGATCTTGACATCTGTACATTGGGAATTTAGCTGAGGAACTCCTTAGGGAAATTTTCTTGCTCTTTGGTAAGCCTAGAAGAGATCTGATCAACTAAACCAAACACAGTGCTCTAAGAATGATTCCATTCATCATAAGAGTGGACAGGTCTTCTCCATCAGTGAACATTTGTGCTGAAAGTGTAATTCCAACTGAGCTCAGCAGAAAAGGAAGCACCCACATCTAGCTGATTTAATTTTTTAGAGCATAATTAATTAAAGTAGTATCTGTGATCTCTTAATTAAAAGAATGAAATCTGAAATTAGATTTTTGGTAAAACAGAAAATGTGGACTTGGCAAAAGTTTTGAAACTCACATAAGGCTTCTGATAAATTCACACTGGATATGCAGTTATTTGGGGGGTGGGGTAGAGGTTAAAAGAGGGTCTTTTATCTCCCCCACAAAACCATCTGTGAGCCTTTTTTTATCTGACAGGCAGTAGAAGAGGAGGAGATGTGTAGGAAAAATTAAATGTTCACATTGTTCAGCAACAAGAAAGGCATGTGTCTTAGAAGCTCTCTTATCCAAGCTTCTGCCTTTCTAAAAGCCCTGTAAGCCATATTTAGGTTGTGTCCCCTGAAGTGCATCGTTAGCTTTAAGGAACTTTTTTAGCAGGGATTTCAGCATGTCCAATTAGAGTCTGAGAGCCTGATCCAAATATCACTGAAGTCAATATCTCCACATTCCATCTCAGCATTGTAAATGAGGGGGTGGAGGTCTACTGTGTAAAGCCATAAAAGTATTCTCTCCTTTAAGGCACATGTAAAAAAAAAAAAAAAANAAGCATTATCAGAAGGAGATAACATTGTAATATATAGCACTCTTCAACATGCTAAATCCTGCATTAATTCAGAGAATTTTTCACATCACTTAGTTTGTAGATCTTTTTCAGAAGTCCTTAGACATCTATTTGTTGTGTGTGTCCAGCTATTCAGAATCCTGGGATTGATGATTTTACAAAGTAAAACTCTATGAAAAGTTAAATCCATGTCATATGATGTGGCAATAGATGAATTAAAATTATACATGCATACATATATGCAAATATTGTGTGTAGTGGTAATATATAGGTAGATGTATGTAAGAAAATGAAAGCAGAAAAAATTTGGTACAATGTTCAGTATAGGCAGCTACTTAACAGGAATATCTCTAGAAAAATTATACAATTTAATTGTATATGTCTGCCAGGGTGACACTAAAGAAAAAACATTTTGAATTTTTTTTATAAATACTTTTAAGTATTTGAAAATATCCTGTTGACTTCATTTGCCCAAACAGTTGTCTCTTGAAACCAGTGAAGAAGGGCTTTGACCCAGCTTCCAAATAACTCATTGGTTGAAAAGCAAAAAAGAAGCAAAAAAGAAAATAATGTCTGAATTCAACACAAACATGCATAAACACAGACACACAATATACTTATTTATCACAGCAAGTATTATCACTAGTGTCATATATATGACTAACAGATATATTCTTAGTGTGTTTGTGTATAAGTGCAACACAACAGACATACTATAAGAACAATATGTCTAAAAGCTGCAGATATTTCTACATGCTGTTCCTGTAGAAATCAAATAATTTTCATGAGTATCTTAGAAAATCATATATATTTAAATTAAGAAGCACATTAAGAAAACTGATGAGGACACGGAATTTCAACAGTGCAATTTCAACAACATGTCTGGTAGTCTTTATTTTATATTTTAAGGAAGTGATATTTTCCATCATATGTTGAAGATAAATGGATGTGGAAAACTTTCAGGTTTTTGTCTTTATATTTAAATCTGATAACAAAAGACCTATGAATTGGCAATTATCGATACTAATAACTAGTAGATGGATCCTTGTTAATTTATAAGTTTGGGCTTTTCTTGGTAGGAACAAGATTAATCAGGAATTTCCAGCCTAAGATATAGGTCAGAACATTGTAATGATGAAATTTTCTTTTAGGTTTTATAGCCTGGAAATGTTCCAATATGTAAAATAGAATTATTTTTCTCTAATTGTTAAAAAATATTGAAATCTTAAATTGATTTCCATAAATTTAATTTTATTATTAAGAAAAACATTATCTCTAATTGAAGTAGATGAAAGCTGCTTAGCATTATCCAATTCCTGATTTAAATCCTTGTGTTTTCCACCTACTGTTTGAAGAGTCTCTCTAGTTAAAATTTGTTCTTTTGGTCTGAAAACATGTGGCATATGACACAAAGCTCTAGTTTATTAACAATCAAGGTTTCTAGTGCCTTAATAATCTGCAAATATTGTGTAGTGACACTTCTCATGACGAGATGAATTCCAATGTCTCCAGAGCTGAATGACATGCACTGGGGGAAGAACAGGCCAAAGGGATGGCAGACCAAAATTTGTCTCTGTACCTGCACCCTGGGCACCAGAAACACCAGGAATATACCTCAGGCACACATTCAGATGTGCTCAGAGCCCTGAAAGCTTTTAGCTACATCAGTACCAGCAAAAAAACAAGGCCAAGGCCTCTTTGTTTCTGCTGTTGACTAGCAGGGAAACCTTATGGCTGAAGTGTGTCCCGTGGCAGGTGGCCTCACCCTGACTACCAATAAATAGAACCTTGCATAGACTCTATCATCAGCTGTGCCTGGTCTTTGCCAAAGAGTAGACAAAAATATAAGAAAAGAACAGGGCAAGGTTTGTCCACATTATTCAGATCTAGTTTACCAGTAGACGCAAAGCCTTTTTTAAACAATTTCTTTCCTGAGATTTCCATTGAGGTCAAGGACATTGACACACTACAAGTCCAGATAAATATGGGACAAGATGTTACTAGTGATGTCTATTGGATGCCACCTGACTCTGTTGCTTTGAGAAAGTAATTAATTTGCCTTATAGGACTCAGATATAAGGGTCTGATAACACCTATGCCTCTGCTTTTGATGGGAATGCTTCCAAAGAAAATAAGAACATAAATGTGTCGCCTCATTTTGCAGGTATCCAGGAAGAAGGGAGGCTAGGTCCACAGTCCAGCTACATTCCTTGGCAAGTCTCCCTTCAATTCCTTAAGGTTTGAGTCATACACAAGGATATGGAGTAGATATATATATTGTTGTCCTTTTTCCAGCCAGGACAGGGTTAATTTTTTGCAGCAGCTGGGAGGGGGAATGGCCAGGACCCAAGGTTGTTCTATACCATTGCTGGAACTGGAGGCAGAGACTCTCTTTCTGGGAGAAGGAACTCCTTCTGGATGAGAAAACATGGTGGAGGGAGGCATCCATATTTTCTGTTATCAGGGATGTTTGTCCATGTGAACAGTTTGTTTTCTTACACATTTTATTATTAATATTGTTGCCGTTACTGTTAATTTTCTTATCTCATTGCTGTTCCAAGTAAACTGTTCTTATCTCAAACCATGCTATTTGCCTTTTGTGTCTGCAGTTGGAGGGGACATGGGGAGCAGTGGGGGCACTGAATTGGGGACTGAATTCCTAAACCGTGACAATGATCTAGACAGGAAAGCTGTGCTCACCTGTGCAACAGTGTGGTGATAGACACTGCTCACTGAGATGAGCCCATGGTTTATGCTAAACCCCTAAAATGCTTTTGGGCATCATTGCCAGATTTTCCTTGCTCAAAACAGTGTTAGGGATCATATTAAGATTAAACAGAACAGGTGCCAGGGACCTTGTGCTCAATCCTGGACTTGTAGACTTTACTATTACAGACAGTTGAAGTGGATTCCACCAAGAGTAGAAAGAGAAGCTTGTTTGAAGAGGAATATGTTCTCCCTTTAATTCTAACGATTCCTGGATATTTTTATGTACAGTAGTTGGTTTTCAGACTGATGAGAAGGAGTCTCATTTGTGCAGATGGGAAATGCTTATTATGCTAATAGTGTTCTGCATTGTTAGCAGAGATTATTAGACAGAGATGTTAGAAATGCCTCTTGTGGAATTAAGTAGGTGACAAGGTAAAACGAAGAGATAAATGACAACAGTGATTAGGAAATGGATTGTGCTGAATACATCAATGCAAAAGAGGGGAAGGGGACTACTTTTAAAACAAATTGTTTAATCAGTGAGGTATCCATGAAAAACATCCAAAAAGAGTTTACCTAAATGACACCAAACACTGCTTGTGAGATTATATGTGTTGTTTAATCTGTAGAAACCTGAGAGAAGTTTCAAAATGGTCAGCAAGGAAGAAAAACAGAACACCTGAAAGTAAGGAAGCCATAGACAGGCTTGTGTTTTATAATTAATATTCTGTCAAATAGGTATACTATGTATGGGCAACTACATATTTTAGCATGCAATTTAGTGACATGTGCTATTCATCTTCTCTGAACTTGTAATACATCAAGAAAATCAAACATTAGAGGTAGTCATACAGGCTATCTGGTCACACCAGTGTCTCCTAATGCTTTAAGAACTGTTGCTCTTTGGCATATTGCTTCTATACCTACTTCCAGCTGGAAGATGGGATTTGTGACTCCAGTCTGAAAAATAGGCATTTGTCTTTGGTTATGAAGTAACACATGTCAATAGCCTAACTGTGGTGTAAACTTTCACTAAACGCTTGATGGAAATCAATGCTCATTTATTAAATGCTATTGCAGCACTGCAGTTTGATATGACAGATCCAGTTGTGGTAAATAAATCATTCGAGGAATATGACTTTTTCCTTGTTTGTAGATCAGCAGCGAATCAATCCTGACAAAATATTGATTATTCTTAATAATTCAGTATGGGTAAAAGCTTTCCTTGTTGTGTCAATTCCTTCACATGGCATGTTCAGACACTGATCATTTCGGCTGTTCACACTTGCAGAATGTGACAGAACAGTAACGTTTCTGGAACCATCTTGACTCTCTCATCATATGCCTGAAACTTCTATGAGAGGCAGAAGAATGAAGAACAGCAAACAGTTAGAGTCATTAGCTGATAATTGTTCTTGCTTGCATTCAAACTTTCCTGCTTTTGTGCCTGATAGGCAATCTAAGAACTGCTTTTTTCACCCCTGGTATTGAGAATACGTTAAACAAAGACTTTTGTTGGGACAAATGCTGCTTCTTTCACATTAATTCTGAATAACATCTGTGACTTCCTAGAAGAAATAATAATGAATACAAATATTTACTGACCAGAAAACTTGTGTTGAGTAACACTAAAGTAAGTTCCTGAATTTTGTTTGGAATGGGCACATGTGAGGTAGCTGTTTGTCATTTCCAGAAAAACTGCAGAACCTCATCGTGTACCATCCAGCTTTCCTTTCTCCTGCCCTGATTGTGTTGATGGAGGGCCAGATTCTCTGGTCTACCTAGCCAAAATGGGGGACCCTAAATGCATGGGTTACAGTTGTTATGCACACTATTGTAACACCTGAGTGCCTCACAAACTTTAAATTCTCTGGGAGGAGCAAGTAAATTATCTCCTTTCACAGACAGTAAACTAGAGCTAAGAAAGGCTCCATAACTTGTCTAATGTCACATAGGAAGACTGCAGTTGAACAGGGAACAAAACAAATCTTCTGGGTTGTGGACCCTAAATCCAGGACCTAAACATCCTTTCAGATTGATAATGCAGAAGATACTTGAGATGTGAAGCACAACAATAAAGGTCATCTTCCATGAAGAGGTGCCCAGGATACAGAATATGTGCTCAGTTCTTTTTGGTGCTTGATATGAGGAGAAGAGGAGAAGGAAAGGCTGTTTTGTTCCTACTGAAATGCAGGTCAGAACAGATTGTGCATTGATGGGATTTTTCATGATGGTGCAAATGTGAACTGGTGTAAGCAAGGAGGTATCACCTGTGTCCTGTAATGAGAAGTTCTTTATTCCTCTCATTTCTGACACTGAAGATCAGGCAAGGAAAGTTCATTGGGTGTCCCAGCAGGAAGGAATGGGCTTTCTCTCTGATGGGAAGACCATAGGAGATATTTCTTTCAGAGTGGGAGAATCCTGTTTTAAACACCATCACTTTTTATGTGACTGCTTATTGATGATGGACAGTTTCTTGCTGTAAGAAATAAAAACATTTAACATGAGGGCCTTCACAGCCTAGACATGTACAGCTCTTCTTTTGTGTCTCCCTAAAGAAAGATTGGAGCAAGGTGATCTTTACTTTGGGCCACAACAACAAGGAGGAGCAAAGTTACACCGTGGAGAATATTTCTGTACCAGAAGTGTCTTCATAAATCCACTTTGCATCTGATGATGCACATTTTTTGCAATACTATCATTTAATGTCTTGTTTTATCAACAGCTGAAACAGCCTTACAAGACAACTTCTAAGTTGAGAATAGACACAGACAAAATGTCCTCTTTTTGCTAGTCAGGGTCCCACACTGTCACAAAGACATTGTCACAGGCTAAACCTCCAACTGTGACTCTGATCTCTGTCCTTCCTGGACAGTAAAATCATCAGTCAGTACTTGAGACCCCTGTAAACAATGGGCTTTGGTGAGAGTACCCTAAAGACTCTAACACTTCAAAAATCTGGTCACTGGGGAAAAAAAGAAGGCATCCCTGGGTAAATTGCTGCACAATATGAGTCTCAAAAATAACCACTTAGCCTATTCTTCTGTAAATAAGGTGACTGAGAAATTGGTAAAATGCTGTCTCAGTCACTTCACTTTCTTCTTGGATCTCTCCTTGGCTTCAGATATACATACATCACAGACAGAAAATCTTTTGGGGAAATTCAGACTTTGCAAAGATTTTGGGATTCTTATCAGGGAAAACTAACATAACACTTTGGGATTAAGCAATCTGAATTGGAACTGCAGCATTTGATTCTGGACATGTTTTACTTTTGTTTATTTTCAGTTGACCTGCCAAGTCACCTGCTCAAAGTTTTGTTTTGGATATCCTGGAATCTAGAGATTCATGGTAGAAAATAGAACATGAGGAATACAGGATGTTATGGTAAGTAGTCCAGGTAATGCCAATTCTTAAATGGAGCAAAAATGCAACATGATGATTCAGGTCAACAAACTGAAGTTAAAAATTGCACTGAAGTAATATTTTTGTAGTTTATTTTAAATTTTTAAGATTGTGACTTTTCCATTCCCTTAAAAAGCAGTTTTTATAATTTGCATCCATCACAGGAACATAAATGTTCCACAGAAGAAAAATCCCCATTTCTATTTGTCAGTTGCAGACCTGGCAACAATTGTCTGTACTTTTTGACTTTTCAGGATTAATTTTTTGCATTTAAAAATGAAACAGTCAGTCTGATTAAACTTTACTTAATAGAATAAACCAGCATAGAAAACATCTGAAAATATTTGTCTGAATTATTGTATTTTTTAATAGGTCTTGACATTAGCTGACAAAGTAGACGTATTGTGTTTACTTGGTTAGCCAAGTGCTTACTTTCCCATTAGATAAATAGTAGATAACACTGGTTCTCTAGAGCAAGTGGTGAACTAGAGTGAGGGCTGACTTATCCTGAGAGGGGGACCACAGGATCCCTTATTGAAATTATAAACCTAATTGCATGCTCTTCTCCCTATGTTCAATCAATATAAGCATGGAACAGATATTGGCACTTGCAAGTATTATGTTCTGCTGGTGACTTTTTCAGTGCCTCCAGAAAAGCTCAAAGTAACCACACTCCTAAACCAGCTGTCTCAGAGCCTTCACATAGATGAACAATTCCAGATTGCCATCTGCCTAAAATTGAATCTAGAGATGCTATTCTATTCTAGTAAAACTCTGCAGATATATTTCTGTATTT
The DNA here is from genome assembly GCA_013400175.1 of Phainopepla nitens. Classification (NCBI taxonomy): domain Eukaryota; kingdom Metazoa; phylum Chordata; class Aves; order Passeriformes; family Bombycillidae; genus Phainopepla; species Phainopepla nitens. Next base: position 1,121,076 of record VXBQ01015435.1, read on the forward strand.
TCACTCTCCTCTGGGATGATCAGAGAGCTTATAAAGTTTTTTGATAGAGAACAGAATGGAAAAAAATCAAGGCATGAGGTAAGGGATTTTTGTTCAAATCTCTGCTCTGAAAAGCACATTGTGACTGAAAAAAACCCATTGATTTGGGAATTAGTGAAAGGTAATTCATGAGCCAGTGTGAACATGTTGCTTTCCTGCTTCATTCTCTGCCAGCTCCCTAGGACTTCAAAGTTTGAATCGAAGTTTCTGCCTTCTGTTAAAATTTTCTGTGGGCTGTTCTTCTGTTTCTGAAGGTTTGCATCTCCTCCATGGTAATCAGAGAACTTTCCACCAGAGAAACTGCTCCTGCCTAAGAACAAACTAGTGAACAATTACTTGTCTCCAAATATTAGTTCCTGTTCTCTAAAAGAGCCCGGCTAAGACTTCCACAACAAAGTAACTTTGTAGGGTCCACAGTATGACTTCACTGAAAGAAACTTACACATGCAGAACTCTTAAAAAAAGTTTAAAAAATAATTAAAAGACTGTGCATACATCCTAAATTTAGTGTTCAGAAAGATTTATTACTGGTTTCAGTGTGTGTATTTAAAGTCAGTCTGGTATGTGTGTTAAATGTAATAAGGTAGACATCAGAAAGTTAACAATTTAATAACAGGTTGCCTAAGAATGCCAGGACTCTTACTGTGATCTGAAGGTAATTGACAACGATTATGCTTCACTTAGGAGCAACGGCCCACCCCAGGAGCAATGAACAGACAAATCACAAAGTATCATGTTCCTTCTTGATTGAACAACTTCAGGGGCCCATGGTTAACTGCATGGCCTCTTGTTCAGCTGCTAGAGTGTCTTTTTGTTTGAGGAAGTGCCCAATTGAATATGGAGGTGAAAGAGAGGCCATTTCTCTTTTCTTTTTTCCCCCCCTTTCCCCCCTCAGCCTCAGAAAGGTCAGGAGCCTGCTTCATCTGTCATGCTTAATCAGCTGATGAAAACTCTGCTGATCCATGAGGTTGTGGCTCCTCTATTTTAAGCATAAATCTTAATGGAAGAATCATTCTGTAATGTGTTACTTCCTGAAATGTGGAGCTGCTCTTCTAGGAGTCTGCTGCAGGCTTTTGGTAGCATGGGTGTACAGTGTTTCTGGAGCTCTCCCAGGGCACCATGCTTTTGTTGGGTGATATGTGTGACAGCTTCCCAATTGCATATGATAAGGCATGTCGCCTCAGACTCCAGCAAAAGGCTGTAACAAAAGGACTAGACATCCCAACTGGAATGTGAAATAAGTCATTGTGACTACAGTTAACAGGATGCTGCTGACTGAGGAACAAAGATGGATATACATTTCAATTGCCAAAATGAAATTGCTTGTTCCCCTCCAACCCATCATACTTGTGATTTGAAGTGTTTGTGGAACAGTTGAAAAATGCTGTGTGTCTAGTTAAGGCTGGCAAGAGATGTGCAAGTATTTATTTAAAGAGGGAGATAGAATTATGCAATGTTGGCACAAGTGGTCCTTTGTCCTGGCTGGTGGGTCTGGCTCAACATGTTGAGGGGCAGATATTGTGCCCCACCTTGTCAGAAGGGCACATGTCTTTAAAAACTCTTCTGAAATCCTTGCAGTAAAAGATATCTTTTTCACTAAAAACTATTTATCTATCTACCTGACATGTCCTAGTTCTTAGTCTTTAGATATGATGTGTTTTGTATATACATACATTTCTGGAAGGCCCAAGAATTTTTCTCAGGAAGAAGAGACCCTACAAAGAAAAAGCTGCACCACCGCAAGATGCAGTGCCCTTTCTAATGTCATAGAAGACACTCAGAAAGCAAAACGGGAATGAGTTGCAACATAGAAATATGAAGTCCATGATAGTCATAAATACTGCATTTTGTCACAGGATGGAGGAAAAGAATACCCAGCCTCACACAAAATAAAAGTTGTCTACAGAACTTCTCCTTTTTAATGAGCTTAATCTTCCAGAAACACATGGTTAAAAAAAAAAAATTGAAAGCAGTACGTAGGGACTTTGTGTGGGCTCAGAAACTGAGAGTCCTTGATGTGGTCTGTGTCAGTTATTCTGACAGGAAAATGTTTGCTACAGAACTAGCTGGATTTCCTAAAATTTCTCCCATAGGTTGATATGCAATTAAATTGTTCATTGTTGTATTCATGTATGAACTGAATTTTTGAAGTCCAGCACTAAGAAAGAGAAGACTGCAACAAAGAACCTTTGCATCTGCCCTCTCTACCCCAGTTTTATTCCATTAAATTGGGAAGCATTTCTCAGTATATCACATTATAAAAGAAAATGCAAGTGAATGTGCAGGTAAGAGATGTATTAGATGTATGGAGCATTCACCAATTCTCCTCTGACATACAGAGAATTCAAGGTCCTTGTGCTTACCAGAATATCATGAATACTGCCAATACTTTCCTCTTTTGTAGAACCTGGAAACACTATCTTGAGCAGAACGTGCATGACCCACCTTCAGAGAAGCTGCAGAGCATTTAAATATACAACCACTGCAGATGGGCATTAGCATGTGTGGAGGCTACCATCATGGCTCTAATGCAGCTTTTCCAAACATACAAGCTACAACTTCAAGGAGTCATGGTGGTGGTTCTCATTTCTGGAGCTAAGCCAGAAGCTCCGTTTGCAATCACATGTAAAGTTGCAGCTGGAAGGGACTTGGGAATTGGTATCTTAGTGACAAAATGCAGTTCTGCATGTTACAGCAATGTGCCAAGATTGAGAGAGTGTGTGTGTATGTGTGTGTGTGTGTGTGTGTGTGTGTGTGTGTGTGTGTGTGCTCGGGTGCATGATTCATGTTGCTTGTTCTCCACCTACTGGTGGCATTTTTAGGACCTAGAAGCCCTAATACCCCTCCTATAAGTGCTTTGGAGGTTACCACTACCTAACCCCATAAAAATGTGCAATCGGCTAATTGGAAAATTCTAATTAAGCCTGTGCTCATAGTGCAGACATCCATATATGAAAGGCACTTGTCTTTATGACCAACCTGCTTGCCACTGGAGAGCAGCAATAGATTTGGACATGCTTTCCTTTCCCAGCCAGTGGAGCATGATGGCCCTGGATGACTGTGTTGATGGCTGGCTTGTTGAAGGCAAATTTTTCTAATGGAGGCACCAATGATTCCTTAGTTTTAGCTGCCTATTCATTCATGTTCCCCATTCTCAATAATCACCATTTCAGAAACAAAATGAACAGGGGTGAACACAGTTATCATTAGGAAAAAAGATGACAATTAAATATAATTAATAAACACTCCTATTACAGGGCATATGTATGCTGTGTGTCTAAACTGGACTGAGTCTAAAAATTAGCACACCTCATTACCCAAATGAATTAGAATTACACAGCACAACTTTCACTATTAATACAGCTTAAAGAAATCCTCCATTTTTTCTCATGTATATCTGTTTCCAGAAAACTATGTGTTTTTTAGTCAAAGATTATTAGAATGAACATTGCTAATCACATCAGTCCAGATGGTTGGCTCTCTTCTTGCCAAGTGGAAGTATTGTAACCTATTTAATGTGCAATTTACATAAGCCCCATGTTAATAAAGATCCATGAGCTTGTGGACTTTTTCCTCTACTCTTTTCTATGTCACAGGTTCAGCCCACAGAGGCAGAGCATAGCGCTCGTGACTGCCACTGGTGCTGGCTGCTGAAGCCAGAGCTGCTCAGTACATTGCCCCCAACCTTTTGTCCCTGTCTCCTCACAGCAGTATGGGATCCTATAATTGATCATTATCCACTTTTGAAGTTAAAAGTACGGTTAGGAGCATATATGCCAAGCCCACATAAATCTGTGGTAAAGGCTGGAGTGAAACACATCTCAAAATAAAATTATCCTGTTACTGTGTGCATTCAGCTTGCATTCTTGCACCAGCTGGAATGTATTAGTACTGTTTTGTGTTTATGGGCTTTTCATCTAAACCTTACACTATTTAATTTTCTCTGGAAATTTACTAACTTTGAGGCTACTGTGCACCATGTCCTTCAGTCCAACCAGCATTTTTTGTGTGGCAGGTCACACTATGCTGGCAATCACAACATATTTTTCTGATGGGTAAAATTATGTGCTTATAAATTCCTGTTGGTATCTCTGTAACCCATATGAAAAAAGTTTTTGTTGCTGAGAGCACATCTCCAGTAGGTTTGGCAGGTCATACACTTTCCTGTTATCCAACTGCAATGTGGTAAGAAATCATAAAACCAAAGATCATCTAACATTATATCATTAAATCATTAAATCATTGTCTTGGCTGTCCATCCCCTCCTTTTTCTGGATCAGTAGGTACCTATGGAAAGCAAAGAACACTTTTTTCTCAAGTCACTCTAAGAGTACTTCTGCTTTAAAGAGCTTGTTGACTATACAAATGGGACAGACACCAGCTGAAGACTGGAAACAGTCAAAATTGTTTCCAAGGCCATATATGAGTTTAAAGGCAGAATTGCACAGATCATTCTGCAAGGCTGTTCTATCTACGTTAACAGTAAAACCTGACCAAAATCTGGAAAGGGGACCACCTGTGTCTGAATATTTTTTAGTTTGGTATGCTGTTGAACTATATGGGCTTGTTCTGTTAAAAGCACTAGAACCTGATTAATTATTCATTTCATGTTTAACGCTTTGATATTTGATTTGATGATTAACATTTCAAAATGTATTAAAGACTATTGGAAGTATCCCCATTAGTATGGGTTTAATAGTGGAAGGTGCACATCTAAGTCACTTCTGTGTTACAGAGCACAATAAGATGCTGAAGGTTTGTTGTGGCGCGTATTTATTTCTATTTCCATTGTCTGTAATGTTATGGTTTGTCCCTATGTGTTTCCCTCCGGTTCCTACCCCAAATGGTTCCTCCCTTAGTTGTATCCTCCCCCAAGAGCCTCCTCTTGTTCCAACCCTTTTCCCCATCCATCACCTAAACCCTGCCCCTCTTTCCAGACCCTTCCCTGTCAATCTCCACATGGGCCAATCCCTGAAGTGTCCACCCCCTTGGAAATCCCCTAATCCTCGATGCCCCATTGGCCCATGTGAGCCCTTGGCTCCTCCCCTTGTCCCTATTGGTCCCTATCCTATTATGTCAACCCTCCACTCCTCCCTCACTCCACCCCTCTGGAATCCTTATTGGTTCATTCATTGTTCCCGCCCATTGATTTCTGTTTGTATAAAATCCCGTGCACAGCAGTGCTCAGGGCTTATGAGTCCTGGTTTTGTGGTTGTGAGAGGAGTCTGTTGGAACCCCAGGATACAAGGGCTTCCTCTCTACTCTTTGTCCCTCCCCTGATGGCGAGTCTCTCTGTAGAGCGTTGGCTCTAAGGTTCTGCCGCCAGTGTGACACCTGCCATGGCAGTTCCCCGCACTTGGTGCGGTCCATCCGGAGTGCGTGCGGGTGATCATCCTAGAGCTAGCCAGGATCTGGAGGGCTGTGGCAAAGGCTTAATGTTTTTTTGTTTTGAATTCAGTCTTTGACACAGCTGGAGAATAATTGGAACTAGTGAAATTAAAGATCAGAATGAGTTTGGCTCAGTCAGGGATTTCTCCTACCAAAAAGAAGACTACGAAACAAAGTACTTCCTGGAGAAACATCATACAGTGCAGAGTTGTCTGAATCTGCTGTTCTTACGTGTTTCCTTGCTGTTTTAGAGAAGCACAACGCAGTGAATCCATGAAACTTAAGATGCCTTTGTGATGTCTTATTTCTCTACCTTTCACTAACAGGTCATCAACTTCCCTGGGAGTATGAGCATGCAAACTTGTATTTCATGTGAGCAAAGGAGAAGTATGCTCCTCTCCTCTCCACACAGGGGCTGTTTTAAGGGAAGTCTCCACTCCCGAAATGTTGCAGCTGGTTCACTGCTAATGTCCTGACACTCAAAAAACCCAGAAGACATCTGTGAGAGAAGGAGGAGATTATCCACTCCAAAAATGCACTTGTATTAGTGGTAGGACAGGTCATCAGATAGTCTCTTACTACACTGCAGTTGAGAGAGCTGCATTGTACCCTCAGTTGATGCTTCCCCTGGATAGGCCCAAGTTTTCACTAATGTAGTTTCCAATGTCCAAATGGCACACTGTAATTTGTAATAAGCAAGTAACAGGCCTCTAATCCCGGAATAAGAAAACAGGAAGAGAAATGAGAAAATTAAAATAAAGAGAAATAACAACTCAGTTGACTGGCAGGGCTATGTATTCTTGGTTTTTGAGTAGGGATTGCACATACACCCAGTGGTATTTTTAATGCTTTTCAGCTGCTGGAGATTTCAACTGAAATTTCTGTAATAACTTGTGTGTTTGTGTGTGCTCGGTATATGTATGCACAGGATGAGGGTTTAAGAGAACAAATTCTTATAAAGCAAAAACATCTTAGATTATTCATTACCAAGAAAATACTTCTTATGGGAATATTTAGTGGTTACATGTTAGAAAACGTTAAAGTCAGACAATTAATTTGTAAAGGGTGTTACGAATTTGTCCTAAGCACAGCTTCGTACACAGAGGTCAAGGTGACACTTTGTCTTTACGAGGACAGCGAGTAAAATATGCCCCAAGAGCTGTTCCAAAGGCACAGGATTCTTCCTGCTCTGTGTCCTCTTATGCCGAGGCTGGAGGGGGCATGTGTTCTTCTTGGGCTTTACCACAACACGTGAGACTCAGGTAGTTTTACTGAGAGTGGGAAAGTTCTGGTTGGGGCTCTCCAGCCTCAATGTAGCAGCTGCTCTTGCAAGTCCCTCCCAAGGCTGATGGAGCTAGAATAGCTCTTAGTTTTACACAGAGGGAGGAGAATTGATAACTCCCTCCTGGGTCCCTTCTTGCCTAGTTTTCTATGAGTCCTTGAAAACAAACAACTCAGATGCTGAGAGAGACCATTTTCAAACATCACCAGTCTCCATGACCCCAAGCACAAAAATTCAGAGAGTGTTTTGTTGACAGGAAATTGTCACTTGCATTTCTGACAGATGTTGTCTTGTTTGGTTGTTGTTTTGGTTTTTTTGCCTGTTTCAATTGAAATGTCAAAATATCAAAATATCCTTTACATGTGTATAGGGAAGATAGAATTACTCAGGAGTTATTTTTTCTAACCTTTAGAAAACACCCCCATAGTCTTCTATTGGTTGCTTCTAATGCCTCCTGCTGCTTTAACCTCTGTTTTCTTACAGAAGTGTGTGTTTATGGCATTTTAATCAAGTCTCCTTATTAAATGTGTGAGCACCATTTTATGTGAGGTGAAGGCTTGAGTACAGTCTACATCAACACCTCACAGAGCCTGGTGATTATACATAACCTACATAACAGCTTTTCTGTTACACTTTTGACTAAGTTCTCACTTCCTAAACCTTGACAAGACAGGCAATCTGCCTTCCCATTAGAATCTCAGGCCCACTGCCCACCATTACAGTTAGCTATTAATGAATGAGGTGACAGCAAACTAAGCTACATTTACTGGTACCTGTTAGTACCAGCTAAGTCCTCTTTATCTCTTAATATATATAAGCCCCTCCACCCCCCAAAAAATGCTCTGGCGAGTGCATGTGCTTACAAGATTTACAATAGGGATTAGAAATTGGAAGGCGTTTTCCTTCCCATTTCACATACACAATCTATTGCCAGGTCAGGATGCATTCCGTCACTTAACACAAGGGAAAACTCTGGCATGAAAACCAGGATAAGTTTTTAACCTATTAATCAAGGCTGGTGTAAACCTATCTTTAGACTTTGTCCAGACAAGAAAGAAAAGTCATGTTCAAATAGAAATAACTAAAACAATTCTTACTTGCTTTATTTCCATGGATCTTTTTTCCTCCTTTTTTTTCTTTTTGATTTTTTTTCCTCCTTTTTTTTCCTTAGTGTTTGAGAGCTAGTTGAAGTTTTATTCCTGAAAAATGAATGAGGCACCCCTCAAAGGAGTTATTTTTGGTCTTTATTGATTATGATCATTTATAATAATGACAGAATGGCCAAAAGAATCTCCAAGCAGGTTCCCATTTGTACCAGATATTATTTCAACAACTAGAAAATCTTTCCTCTACCAAGACTTTTAAAAGGTTTAAGAACCTAAAGGTATTAAAACTTTACCAAAGCAAATCTACAGTGCTGGACATGGCTGCTGAACTCTAGCAAATGTCTTACATGAATGACTGAATTGTCACTTCAGTGACTACTTATTCCTATTTTGGAATTGATGTTACTTTTATTACCTGTTTCTGGATTTGATCCTGATCTTAGAATTTGTTCTGTTTAAATAGGCCAAATCACCTTGTTATTGTGATCTTAGGAACTAGTCCTTTCATTACTTCTATATATTGGTGTTCTCATGAGGCACTCTTACTTGCTCTTAAAAGTAAGATCTCTAAATAAAATAGAATCTCATTGCAACCGTATCTTATTGAATGAATTTCCAATTGAAAAATCAGGTAAATAGAAATAGAAACATATTTCAGTTCCACTTGTTCCATCTGTTCTATCAGATTCTTCCCTAGCAGATAAGAACATTGCAACACCAGGATTTATCAACTGTCTCTCAAATTCAAGAGAGCTAATTTTTAACCTGCTCCTTTATAGCCAGCCTCAGGCTTTAAATCTCCCCATATGACCTCAAGTAATAATTACAGCAGTTAGTCCTTACCCTTCTGGGATAATTACTAGTGTAAATTGAGCTAACTTTCCTCAAAATTCCTCTAAAAATCATAAAGAAAGAAGGAAAAAAAGAAAAACCCCAAACTCCACTAAACAAAAGAGCAAGGAAAAGGACTATAGACACAAGCAGGTAAAAGTAAATGGGAAAAGGAAAAGCAAGACAAGACAATTTTCCACATTCCATTCCCATGTGCTGCCTCTCTCCCAAGCACCACATACATAACATTCCTTCTTGCAGGCAACAGGCCTCCCTACCCCAGGTGCCATCAAAAATTATGGGAGTGGAAAAAAAGAAAAGCTCATATCTTAAAAGAAACCCTGTTTTTCATCAAAACAGATTGCTTTAAGGCAGCTGTCTGACTGGAAAGAGGAAAAAAAGAATTAAAAGAGTCTTGTGCTCTAAATTTCTATGTAATGCTCAGCCAAGAGAATAACTGAAGAGTAATGAGCAGGAGCTTGAACTTACCAAACTAAAGGGTGAAATATTGTAGTGGAATAATTTGCTAAAGGGGATTAGATTGAGGTCAACATAGCCCTCTGTGGTCAGCATGAACAAAAGCAGAATCAAGATGAAATTCATTACAATTCCAGTACCAGGACTAGAAATGCCATATCCAATGATTTCAAAACTTGTCTGGGTACAGAATCAGTGCAAAACCTGATGATTTCGAAGTTCTTTTTAAAATAAATAGTACAAGCTGTTATTTCTTTAAAAACCTTCTGTTTAAACAACATTAAAATACTTCTATTTTATTTTCTTTATGTACTGTGGAACATAAAAAAATACTTAAAGTAGACAAATATGAAACCTTTGTGGAAGCACACAGAAATAGAATTGTTTAAATAGTCATAGTTTTTGCCACTTCCTTTTCTTAGTCAAAATGAAATACTGGTAATTTCAAGTACTTGAGTGGACCCACATGTACGCAGGGTATATTTTCCCAGTAGTATTAAAGCTAGCTGTGCTTCCCAACTTCGCTGTCCACTGCTGCTTTACTGCAAATCTGTAAGTGCACTCAGTCTAGCAAGAAATACAATGAAGTAGGTTATAGAAAACAATTATTTTCCCTGTGAAGGAGGAAAAATAACTGATAAAAGAATCTTGAAATTATTTCCTGTAACTTGTCTAATTGTATAATGTCCTAATTCATTCTGATTTTCATCCCTCAATGGGGAGACCCTGGTGTCTCCTATTACTGCCCCCATTTTCTTAAGAAATACATTGAGTCTGTGTTCTGAGTAACAAATATCAATACAGGCACTGGCAATTACTCACCTTTCCACATCTGCATGAATTTGGAACAATCACAGTGAAGGAGAGAAACCAGTGCTACAAAATACTGGAATTCTGTGCTGCTGAAAAAAGAAGAATAAGAAACACCTAAATCCTCACATAATGCACTTCTCACATATGGTTAATGCAGTGTGAATTCAAATGAAATATAGAAGTCTAAATCAGGGAGAGAAGATCATGGCTGACATCAGACAGTGCAGGCATATTTATATTTTCTTCAGTATTTCCTCAGAGATTAGGGAGCACAGCTGACATACATTCAAATGAGGTAATTTCCGTGTCCTTGAAGTCAGCGTGACATGCGCTTGGTCACTTCAGCTGGATGAAGTGATATACATAAGAACTGCCAGCTTTATTAAACAGAGTGAGATGTAAAACCTCATGCACCTTTGAGCATTTGCACCTTTCTCTCTACTGGTACAAAATATAAATGGTAGAACATGCAGTTGGTGAAGTAAAATGTTAGGGTACAAATACTTATCAGTTGAGAATCATGGAGGGTATCAGGTCTTGTAAGGAATTTGCTCTAAACAAAAGGATTATGGAAAAAATCACAAGAGATACTTCTCTTGTGATACACCACTCTGAACTTCAGGGCAGCATTTAAAACTTCAGAAAAATATAAATGAATCTGTCCAGTGTAGAAGTACCAAAGATACAGCTAGAAGGGCCAACAAAAAAATAAGCATGAGTTTAGAAATATGTTCATTAGATAACATCTAGCCAAGTTTACAATTCTGCTTCATAAATAAAATTGATTCCATTTTATTTATTTATTTTATATTTCTTTTGTATTTGGGTCAAGGGGAAATGCCCCGCATTGCAGACAAATCCTAATGAGGATCCACACTAAAGCACTACATTAAAGCTGTTTTGGTGTTTGAAAAACAGTCAAGTCCTTCTGTGAAGGTGCAAAAAATGTTAAAAATGTATAAATTGAAGGAGGTAATAGGGTACATGGTGACGCTGCTAAGCTGAGTGAGTGTGGGTACATGTCACATACCCATGTGGGTGTGAAGAAGACTGTGTGTGGGAGGACATGGGAAGAATTTGACTTCTGTAAGGGGATTAGAACTTAACATCCCGTCTAGGAAAGATATTTTAGCTTCAAACCTAAAGATGCGGTCTTGAAATAATTACCTCTGTAAATCTGATTATTTTGAAACACAAACAGAAGGACCTTCCACTCTTAGTTTTCATTGTCAGGAGAACTCAGAATTAATATCATGGGAAATAATGTGTAAAATCTCAGGGACATGCTAATTTCTCAAAGTTAAACCTATCTACAAAACACCAATATGCTGAGTGGTGGCACAGCACCTCAAGAGGATGACTTCTAGAGCAAATTTGATGGCAAAAGTATAAACTTTGCTACCTGTTTCCAAGTGCCTTTCTTACCTTTTGTACTAAAAAAGTACAGTTTTGATCAGCCCTGAAGGCAAAGAGCCTGACTGCAAGCCAAGTGTATGTATGCATGAGAGTTCAAAGGAGGATTCTGCCTCACAAACACGCTTCCAAAAGCCAGTATTTTCACTCGAGGTTGTGAAGCTGGGAATATAATTGTATTTCTCATCTCTACTTCCCTATGTTAAAGCAGTGTGGATTTTAACATACCTAGAGAAGAGTGTGGGTAAGTGGAGAAATTCTGGGAGGGAATGTGTCAGATCTATAGCTACACACAGTGTTAACACATGCTTGGACTCCCACTCTCCTCATTCTCCCCTTTACATCACCTGCCTGCTAAGTTGCACATCTTGGAGGTGGTGAGACAACATGACAAGGAAGGACCGTTTCCCAGCTCTGGGAGAAAGAAAAAGTGTAAATGGGGCGGCTGATACAAGAGATGTTAGAATTTTAGCTTAGGACATAACTTCTGTATTTGATTTGCAACGTTCAGAAACAAGTTATGCAGATACAGTATACTGCCAGCTCCTCTCCCAAGCACAAGGAAGGTTTACAACATATTGGAATATAGATAACTCACTAAGATATTCCCCAGCTGAGAATGACTTTTGTTGCCTACACAATGAAGTACATTCCTGGGTTTTGCATGTGTCATTTCTTAGCATTTGTTCAGTTTTATATGATGTGGAATCTCCAAATACTGAGTTTTCTCACAGATTCTCAGAGAGAAATACTGAGACTTCGGTGGTAATTGCAAGGTCTTAGCACCTTTTAAAACATGGGCAAAAGTACTGTAAATTATTAGATCACTGAAATGATAAAACTGGACCAGGCATTGAGTCATTTGACCAAAACTTCTGTCTTTGAAAGCAATCGCTTCTAAGTACACTCCAAGACAATTACACACAGAATATAGTACGTGGTATATATAGGTCTTCTAGTAAATTTTAAAGATTATATAAGGCTCTGAAGAAGTAATTAGCTATGATTTCAATAATTGCATTCATTCTCCTAGCTCTAGATTCTTGCTATCCTTGTAAACATATATTTTCTCTTTGAGTCTTACCACTCACAAACCTCAACTATTTACAAACAGTGAGAAGTAGGTCACTCCCACTTCCTCAGATCCTGAAATTGAAATGAAGTATAAACATAAATGCATTCATGTTGAGTCAACTTCAATTTCTGCATCTATCTGGGGGACTGAAGCTTAAATAGGGAATGTATAAAAAACTATAGGCACAAATGATTGGAGAGATACGTGCTACCAGACTGCTATTAATCTATGCTTTTTTTTATTGTCCTTTCCACTTTGTAGTCTTTAAGACATTATTAATTTTCTGTGTATTTCCCCTTCCATATAACTACTCTTGTTTAGCAAATTTTTCCTGTTCACTAGCTAATTCTTTTTCAGTAACTAATAACTTCTCTCTTAAGTAATACAATATTCCCAAATAATCACTTTTAAATGGGATTTTTATCATGCTTGGCCTCTCCTGGATCATTACTTTCTTTGGGAATTTGAAAATTACTAAAAAACTATAGTTATTTTAAAGTATGAACACAATAGAAAAATAAAAATTTGTTTCTCGTTATAAATGTAACATAGCTGTAGCATTTCTTGCGGCAGTGAAATATAAGTGATTAGAGCTCAGGGTGGGTATCTGAATTGGTAAGAACCCTTAGTCTCATATAAGATATATTTGATTGTTTTAAATTCTGATATTAATCTGACAAAACATATGGATCTACAACAGAGGCAGTCTCTTTTTGCTCTCTCTTTAATCATAACAGTGAGAAATACTTTGCAGTACAAGTTCTCAAGTTTATTTTGGATTCTCCCTTTAGGATGGGAGAAGAAGTGATGTATATTTAAGTGGTATATATTTAAAAGAAGTGGTGTACATCTAAAAACTTGAAATATCTACAACTCCTTTAGTCAGATATATCTGATTTTTGTTCCTTGTTCTCCTCAGTTCACAGACTGCCACATCAGTGCAATGTGAAAGGGATGTTTCATGATTAAGAGGCAGTGCAATCACGACTCAGGCTGCAGAGAGAGTCTCAGGGAATGTGTGCCCTAGTTAGTTGTGCTGTCAGGGGAGGCCAGTGGTCACTTCTGTGTACCTGTGGTTCACCTGTGCAGGATTTAGATGCTTCTGAAGAATTGGTGGCAGCCCTATGTAGACATATAGGAGCAGCCTCACATTCACAAGCAGCAGTTCTTATGGGGAATTTCAACCACCCTGATATCTGTTAGGACAGCTCAGCAGGGAATAAGCAAGTCAGGAGGTCTCTGGAATGTATAGATGAAAATGTCCTTCTCCAAGTTGTAGAAAAGCTGAAAAGGAGATGTGGTATGCTGGACTTTATTCTGACCAACAAGGAGGGGCTGGGAGGCAACGTGAAGCTTGCAGGAAGTCTTGGTGGAGTGTTTGAGATCCTTAAAGCAGCAAAGAGGGCATGCAACACCTCACTGCCCTAGACTTCAGGAGAGCAGACTTTGGCCTCTTCAGGAAACTGTTTGATAAAGCATCATGGGAGTAAGTTCCAGAGAGAATAAGGACCCAAGAAAGATGGCAATATTCAAGGATCACTTCCTTCAACTGCAAGCTGCACCTTTTTTGAGTAAGAAATCAAGTGAAGGGAGCAGGAGAACTGCATAGATGCACAAGGAGCTTCTGTCATAACTCAAACTGAAGGAAGAAGTTTATATAGAATATGGGGAAAGGGGCAGACCACTTGGGAAAGGTATAGGAGTGTTGTCAGAGTATGAAAGAATGCAAAAGGGAAGGCTAAGGTCCATTAACAACTAAATCTGTCAGGGGAAGTCAAGGACAACAAGAAGGGCTTCATCAAGTACACCAGAAGGAAAGGGAAGACTAGGGAAAATGTGGATCTGGTGCTGAATGAAGTGGATACTCTGGTGACAAAGGATACAGAAAAGGTGAGGTTACTGAATGCCTTCCTTGCTTCAGTCTTTACTCCTAGGGCCTCCTGGGATTCCTCAGGAATCCCAGACCTTGGTTGTAAGAGAGAAAGTCTGGAGAATGGGAAGAATTTCCCTTGGTCTAGGGGTATCAAATTAGAAGTCATTTAGACAAAACTGACACCCACAAATCCCAGGGCCATAATGGGTCGCACCCATGAATGCTGAAAGAGCTGGGAGATGTTATTGCTAAGCTACTCTCCATCATCTTTAAAAGGTCATGGAGAAGAGCAGAAGTGTCTGAGGAGTGGAGGAAAACCAATGTCACTCCAATCTTCAAAAAGGGCAAAAAGGAGGAGCCAGGAAACTACAGACCGCTCAGCCTCACCTTCATCCTGGATGTCATGTCTAAGCCTGTGAGTGGCATCTCTAAGCACATGGAGGAAAAGAAGGCCATTAGGAGTAGTCAAAATGGATTCATAAAGGGAAATCATGCTTAACGAATCTAATAGCCTTCTGTGATGGAATGGCTGGCTGGGTAGATGAAGGAAGCACAGAGAAAGTTGTTCACCTTGACTGCAGCAAGGCTTTTTACATTGTCTCTCATAACATCTTCATAGATAAGCTCAGGAAATATGCGTTAGATGAATGGAGAGTGAGGTATAGTGAATGGCAGAGCTCAGAGGGTTGTGGCCCTGTAGAGTGTATTTGGAGACGTGCAGCTAACAGTGTTCCTCAGATGTCAGTGCTAGGTCAAGTTGGAAGCGGGGACAGAGTTCACCCTTAGCAAATTTGCTGATGATCCAAAACTGAGGAGTGGCTGATACACAAGAAGGCTGTGCTGCCATTCAGCATGACCTAGACAGGATGCGGAGGTGGGCGGAGAGGAGCTGATGAAGTTCAGCGAAGGCAAATGCAAGGTCCTGCACCTGGGGAGGAAAAACTCCAGCCTCCAATACAGGATAGGGCTAAAATGCTGGGAAGCAGCACTGCAGAGAAGTCCCTGGGGGTCATGCCGGATGACAATTTGTTCATGAGCCAGCAGTGTGTCCTTGTGGCCCAGAAGGCCAAAGATATCCTGGGGTGCATTGGGAAAAGCATTGCCAGTAGGTTCACAGGAGATGATCCTGCCCCTCTACTCAGCCCTGGTGAGGCCACATCTGGAGTACTGTGTTCTGGGATTATCAGTTCAAGAAAGACAACTCCTGGGAGGGTCCAGAGAGGGGCTGTGAAGATGAGCAGGGCATTAGAGCATCTGTCTTTTGAGGCAAGGCTGAGACTGCCTGCTTAGCCTGGAGAAGACATGACTGAGAGAGGATTTTACCAATGCATGCAAATATTTAAGGGCAGGTATCAAGAGGATAGGTGAGACTCTTTTTAGTGATGCTCAGTCAGAACAAAGGACAATAGATGCAAACCGATGCACAGGAAGATCCATCTGAATATGAGGAAAGGTTTTACTGTGAGGATGATAGCAGTGGAACAGTCTGCCCAGAGGGGCTGTAGAGTGTCTTTCTCTGGAGATAGTCAAAACACATCAGGATATTATTCTGTGCAATCTGCTCCAAAGGTCTCCAGAGGTACCTTTTAACCCGAACAATTTTGTGATTCTGTGTAAGTAGGCCCAGAAATTTTTTGCACCTTAATTCATGGACATACATACTCATACATGTCCCATCAATGTCAATAGCAGTAACCATTTGCACCTAAGAGTAATAACATACCCTTACCGATCTTATTTCTCCTTGATTTTCTCATTTTCTATCAATTTCCTTCAGGCTTAGATGGCTCACAGTTTCCCTTCACTGTTGGTCTAGCAGAAAGTCATTTCAAGCACTGCAGGTCTGCCTGTGGTAATGACCATGCTAAATGCCATTGTGTGGTTTGAATCTTCACAAATCAATGCTGCTCTCACCTTTTTTCTTTCCTTCTCAAAGGTTATAGGTCTAATAATTAGAGTAGTCCCTTGATGAGCACATTGAGACCCAGTTTTCATGCCTTAATGATAGTGATAAGAATAAAATTATAGCTCTTCACAGCAATCTTTTTTGATACGTTGCTAACTCTGCATTGTGTAAAGTTAAAGTGTGGTTATTATACCCTTATATGCCAGAAGAATTTCACATATGAGAGAAATGAGGAAGATTTTGCCTCTTGAGACATTTTAAAACTCTGTTGAAAGAAGAAAACTTAGATGCATAAGCCACCTGGACAAAAGACCTCTTTATTTTCAGTTTCAATCAGCAATAGGATTATTAGCTAGGCTGCTAGACAAGTAGGACAACCTTCCCTTAACCAGTGACCTGTATCAACATCTGAACACAAGGCTGTACCTTATGATTTCAGTGTGATTTTTGAGTGTGCTTAAACACATATATTTATCTGCCAATCTGAATTAGTTATATTTTCCTGAATAAAGACCTAATTCTAGCAGTGCAGTCAAAACAACTGCTGTAGAAATAAATGCAAATAATACCAACTTCAGTACTTTAAAAATGTAGGCACACAAAAGCAGAAAGGTAAAATGGTGGTGACTGATCTATGGGTAACCAAAAGCAGTGGCATTGACCCATCTATGTTGAGTCCTTAAATCACAGAGGAGCAGATTCCTCTCTTAGAAAAGGCTGAATTCCTGTGTGGTTGAGACCACAGGGGTGTCCAAGAGGAGAGGTCAGGAGTGACACATGCCAGACACAGCTGGTTCCAGCTGGTTCCAGCCAGCTCCAGTGGCCCCTTCAGAGGACGCAGCTGATCCCATCAGCCGCTGCTGGCAAAACAGAATCATAGAATATTTTAGTTTGAAAAAGGCATCTAAGATCATCCTGTCCAGCCATTAATGCAGCTCTGCCAAGTCCACCACTATTTTCCTCAAGTCATATCTGTTTCACCACAACAGTAGCTAGTAAGCAATCTCCCTGTTTTTGTCTCAGCCCAGGTGCTTCCTCTTCTTTCAGTTTTTTCCTTGGTCCTGATGTGAGAGGTGAGGTGGGAAGTGGACAAGTGGCTGATGGGCAGTATAGCTCTTGGCCAAAGTTAACCTGTCAGACTGGGTGTAGTTTTTAATGCTGTGCCCTTTGCATTTTGCACACATGTAGCACTTGTCTAATTTTAGTCTACAATTTTTCGCTTGGATGTATGGTGCAATGAGACTGTGAACTTGCAAAGCATAAATTGATTCAAAGTTTTTCTCTAATTTATAGAAAAACATTACTATTTGGTCTTTAATCGCAGAAATTTAAGGAGATTAAAAAAATTAATAATAACAACAACAGCAGTGAAAATAGTCCACGACCCCCCCAAACAAACCCAAAGGAATTACATAATTGCCAATGAGAAAGAGTGGTTGAGACATGATTCCTCTTTTTTTAAAACTCTTCCATATAAAAATGGAAAGATATCACCTGCATAGCAGAAACAGAATCTAGAAATCACTGTAAATGACTTGAGGATCTGAGGGGACATTTGGGACAGAGATAAAGTAAAATTTGAATAATCATAATTTATCTTTGGGCAGTTCTTGATATACAACTTAAAATTCTTTGAAGTGTCTAAAGCAGTTTAGTACATGAAGGAAATAGTCTCTAAACAGACTTTTTTCAGAATAGTTATAGTTCCTTAGATTCAAATTTCACCCTTTTTACAAGTTTAGCAATAAAATGGAGCATATGAGAGCTTTTTGAATGGTATCTTTTGGATATAAAATCAGTCCTTTATGTCAATTTCACATTTTTTGTAGTTTTGAACCTTCTAGAAGGATTATCTTCTGAAATTATATTACATGAAACCCTGTGTTGCAAAAAAAATGCCCGTTAATGTTGGTTTTGTGTTACTGCTAAATTTCTTCCAGTACCTTAGATTACTTTCTTGCATAACATTGCACTCTGTTATTAGTATTGTTGTTATTGTTCATCTTCTTACCTCATTGCTTTTTCCAGTAAATTGTTCTTATTTCCACCCATGATCTTTTTTTGTGCCAGTTCTCTCCGTTCTGCCACAGGGGCTGGGGGCTGGAAGTGAGAGGGCAGAACATGATCTGGGATGTTTCAGTGGAAGCACTAAATGAGGGAACACCATTCCTATGCCATGACAACATCATAAAAGAATAGGTTCAGAAGTGAAGCAGGATTAGGCCAGAGAGACCACTGTCATTCCTCTGTGTTCTTTCTCATGAATATTCATCCTTTGAGTAAGGTTCTGCAACTTTGGCAGTGGAAAGCCACTTTTCAAGTGAAAAAAGAAGGTGAAAAGATGGGAAAGAAGGGAAATTCCTGGAAGCATTCTGGCATTTTTCTGATTTTATTTCCAAATATGGTAAAACAATCTATAGACTAAATGCAACTGCATAGAGGAAACCTAAGTCTTCTCAAATGAATACTTATGAGACATATAAATTATGTCTAATCAGAAATACAGCCATGGTTCAGCTCCGAGGAATGAACTTCTGTGGGGCTAGCAGAAGTAGAAGTAACACTTGCTACCTTCCAAAAGGTATTTTAAGGTCTGCATTACCAATGACTCAATATAATTGAAATTATGGCAGGTTTTAGATAGTGTGACCTCAAATAGAATTTATTGAGTTTGTTTATCTAGTGAATTTAGATAACATTCATTGGAGTTGACTGTATTGATTTGGCATAGATGAAAAATCATGAAAACAGTGGATTAGATTACCAGCATCTCAGAGGTTACTTGAGAGGGTTACAGAGTAAGAGATAACTTACTCTGGGATCCATCATGAAAATAAAGAAACATGAGAAGTATTGAAGAAAAAAGGATTTACTTCATTATATCTTCTAGAGGTGAATAGGAATAAACAGTGGGAATTGTGAATCTTTTTTCTTGATGTATGGAGATGTTGAAATTGGACAATTCTGTATTTTCCACGATCACTAGGGCTTTCTGTTACTGACCAGTGAATCAGTGTCTGCACCCTGAAAGGTTATTAAAATAAACCAAACTGCATGTTCATGGAAGTATTCCTGTTACACACTCATAATGTGTACACAAGCTTCTTATGGTAGAAATATGCCTGTTTCAGTACACATTTGTGGCACAGATCTGTGCAAGAATTTGGTAGCAAAGCATCATTTAAAATGAAGAGGGCTACTTCCCTGCATGTTTGTATATGTATATTGGTAATGATGAATGAATCATGAATGGCATGCCTCTGTGTGTATTTTGGCAATGCAAGAGTTGCTTTGCTCCCTGTTCCTACTGCATGTGTGTTTTGGCATGCTGGTTTTGTGCATATTCCTAAATAGAATGTGGGTTTGTAGTGTTTAGCCTGAGTTTGCATGCTCTATTCTTTCATAGCATTAGGGGGTACAAGAATAATTGAAAGGGGAAACGGGATATTGTTTTTTTAATTTAGTGATATCAGATGTCAGGAGGGAAACTGGGAAAATGTAAAAAAACTTTATCACTATTAGCTGAGAATTGCAAAACCAGACTGTGTGTGATTTAGGTTATGTAGCTGAAGAAACAAACCAAAATATCTCAAATTTTGCCAAAAAATATCCGGAGATGTCAACTCCTGCTCATCCCTCAAAGTCATTGAATCCCTATATATGAGGTGTAAAGTTGGTTTATAGTTACTTTAAAAGTTTGTTTGAAATATCCTTATCCTAACTGTGTCTGATTCTTCTATTAGCTGCATCAGCATGAACTAAGGATAACTTCTAACAAGTAAATGGCCTTACACTGGCTTGACAGGGAATCTGACCCACTAAAGCCAGTTCTGCTTTACTTCCTGCCACTCCAGTGGCTACTGAATTACACAGTGGGAAACATCACCTTCTATTTGGGCCACCTAGTACATGTAAGAGTGAATATGTGGCAAAAGAAAAGTGCTGGCTGTTGAGAGGTCTGGTTTATATTCCAAGATCTACCGCTAAGTGCTAGTTTCTGACTTGGCATGAGTATTTTAAGCCCTGTGTTCACACCTTTTTCCTCATTACAAAGTTAGACTGGTATCACCTCATAGGCATGGTAGAAAACCATATATTTTAAAAATTGTAAGTTTTACTTTTAAATCCTTTAATAACTGTTCCTATTAAGCAAATACTAATTATGAATCAAGTTTTCTTGAGTATTTGGATAAGAGCAGGACAAACGTGCTGAAATACAATTTTATGATCTTCTTTACAATTTCTGAATTTTTGTAAGGTCCTAAAAGCTTGTAATATAATTTTACATTTTTGAGGTGAAAATAATGGGATCAGGACTCACCTTTCGCAAAAGGGAGCAGGGGACCCTTCCTTCTCTCATGTTTCTTTGTGGCGAGATTCAAAACACTATACTGGAAATTCAATCTGTGTCTCAATACAGAGATACTGAATTTTTCTGAAAAGCTGTATCTGTGAGAAGTGTCTTTTTTTTTTTTTTTTTCCTCCACATTTATCCTTTGTACTGCTTGGAAGATTATGAAGAAGAAAGTATGTGCAACTTCCTAATAAAAGTGCAGAAGTTTGGTGTAGGAGTAGTGTCTCCATCTCAGCTCTGTGCCATAATAACAGGGCCGTGCTATTCTCTTTTAGGAATAAGTAAGAAGGAATAATGTCCCATTGCTCACTAATGGCTATTACAAAACTTCTTTATGTACAATAACAGTAGGAAAAACCTTTCTCTCACTTCCTTATTTATGTATAATTAGAGCTCACAAAACTCCAACAACTTCAGGAAATTAAGTCACTAGGTGCCTGTGGCAGACATGTCCTTCAACTGATATACAATCAAATTATTTCCTGCAGCCTTTTTAAAATTAAATAAAGTTGCAAAAGAAAATAAGACTTTGTGGTTTTTCAAATTATTTTTAGTTGAAAATACATATAAGAGAACATGTTCGGAGAGAAAGGGAATGATAGTGTAGCTGGACAAAGCCATTTGCCTGTCTATACTCTTGAAGATTCCCTTTGTTTAGGACATCTGTATCTTGGCACAAGTTCTCATAACACCATTAATTCCATCTCTTCTCCTTGTTAGGGATATCCTCATGATAAATTTGGCACCCTAGCAAGCATCAGTCACAAATCCTAGCACTGAGATAAAGCAGCAAGAACAGTTCCAGGAAGAAAGCAGTGGGTGTCTCTGAAGATTTGTAACACTCTGATGTTTTATTCTGCAAATGGTTCTCTATTTTTCATAAATGTCTCACAAGATATTATTGTTTAGGTCAGATATTTAATTAGCTATCTTCTAACACTCTTGAAAAAAAAGTTACCTGCCTGTGGGATATTTTTCCTTCATTGCATTGACTCAGTTGCACTGATGTATATTCAGAGCATCTCATTTGGCATCAGGAAACTCAGATTTACACCAGATAAGACAGAAATAGGATTTATATGTCTTTGTTGTCTTTGCTGTCTTTGCTGGACACCAAGCAAACAATAAACCCCTACAGAAGGCAAATATTTCAGGACTCTAGAGTCAGCTGCCTGCAGCATCCGGGTGGAATGTGGGAATATGCTGCTCTGAGGTTGTCCCCGTTATTCTGTGTCAAGTATCGCGGCCTCGTGGTCCACTCTCCCAGTCCAGTAAATTTGTTCTTTGTCCAGCCTTTTATTCCTCTTTGCTATGGCAGGAAAATGAATACGAATTATAGGGGAGGCCTATTTTGCGGCCATACGAGGTCCAGACCCACAAGCCAGATCTGGATGTGGAGATCTGTGCACACTGCAAGCAACAGCTCTACTGTCTGCAACAGATGTTAAGGGTATATGGGAGTGGGGGAACTGGGAGAGGAGATCAGAACAGGGTCTGTGGCTGAAGGGAGGCTTTGAATTTCTAAGACCCAGTATCTTCTGTCTAAATCAGAGAGGGTGAAATTATACATGTGTGATTTCCTATTTGGCTGCTAAGACATCTCTAAGATTCTTTGCCAAGGCTCAGGCTTTTACAGAAAACACAGCTCCCCACTCCCAGCACTAGACATAGGGTTTGGATATATCTTTACAGATCTCTAAACTTTGTTGTTTGAGGACTTAATCCTAATTGCAAGTATAAAGACTGAGACCTAATACAGGAAAAAGATTATCCTGTGCTGGCCTATGAGAGGTATTTTGCACCATGCTGAAGGCAAGGGGCCTGAATCTGTGTCTTTGGCTACTTCTACATTCTTGTAAAAATATTTAGTGAAGACAAGGCACAAGGGCAAAACTTCTGATGTTGTTTTGTAAATCAGCTGATGTTGGTCGCTAAATCAAAGCCGTAGTTAACCATAATGTGGGAAAAAGAAGATGTAGTGAAGAAATTAAGATTCCACATGGAGACAAATAAATGGTATGTAACTCTGAACTAATTTTAATTTAATTAAATACAAACAGAAATTTTCTCTAGAGACACTAATAATTTGAAGCAGCACTTTTTTTGCTTTTCTGGTTCTATGGACTGTTTTAAGATCAGAAAGGAAATGTTATGAAAGCAACTTTCAAAGATGGGCAGTGATATCTTTTATATTGCCTCCTTAAAAAATATAATATATGAAATATAAAATAAGTTAGGCTTTTGTGCATGTCTCCTAGACAAGTTTATTTTCAGCAGCAGTTGAAGTGCAGAAGAATAAGAAACCCCTAAGTCGTAACACACTTTGTTCTTTAGGGAACAGAGGTGGGGCTTTAGCACTTCACAGTAATCTCCTCCTCAGGAAAAGTATGTCTTCTGTCTGGGCTGTGTCACACTGTATTTGCTTTTGCAGTGGTGCCCTTTGTACCGGGTTCTGCCACTGGTTACACTCAGTGGTGCTTATAGAAGAGTACAACAGAGGGACAAATTTGGTTCTCTGTTTGTAAGCAGGCACCCAGGGAATGACACGAGTTGCCTTATTAGGCAGCACAAAAGGAAATAGTGCCGCTTGGCAACCCTCACGTGTTCCAGCTGCCCGCGTCTGTAGTTGCTCAGACCTCTCGGGCCTGTGCTTTTTCACTGTAAAACAGCAAGCCCTTGAAAATACAATGCTGGCTTGGCAACTGACCGCTGCCAGATAACAATTGACACCAGGACTAATTTAGTAATGTGCGGTTTTAGGGAGTGACATTTACTGTATCTCCTGGTGCAACTGATACAAAGCATGCAGCCGCGGCAAGCCCTGCATGGTATTTGCAAAGTGTCAACTTGAAAGAGTCAGGCTGCTCTTATGTCTGCTCTCAGAGGCAATTGCTGCAGCCCATCAAATCAACCTTCATGTAATATAAACAGGGAGACGTTCTCCCGCCATTTAGGTTTGCTATTCTGTGCGGTTGCTGGTTATATCATATGTCAACACATTGTACAGATAATGAAAATGGGGAGTCTGAACTTGTACAGGAGATAAAGGTTTCCCCGGAGAAGCAAAATTACAGTGAATCTGTCAGGCACAGATTAAGGATTTTGCAAAATAATCAGAGACACAGAAGTTAGCCCTTTTGATATGACTGTTAGCTGTGGTATGACTTACTGTGTAGAATGATTCTATTAAATTAGTTCATTAATATGTAAGTTATAATGATCTCTGTAGAAAGGACTTTCAGCATAAAGTAACCGGTAGTTCTTTCAGGAATTCCAGGTGGGTGGGCTGAAAGCTTTTGTGATAATGATTGCAGAACTAAAGGTCTCACAAAAGAAATTTTCACCTGGATTTTTGCAGTAGATATTTTGAGGTGAAGTATAAATGAGTGTTATCAAATTCTCAGATAAGGATATTATTTTCATCATTTCTTACCTTTCCTTGAAAAGGATTGTTAAGCAATGGAAGGTTTCCAAACAGAACAATAGAAGGGGGTGTGTGTGCAGTTTTACTTTCACTCTTTGACTTTTTGCCAGAGCATGCAAAATGCTTAGTTTTCAGCTATTCAGTAATGTTCTTTAATAGGAGCTGCGGCTGTAAGCTGTCACTGTGCTGAGAATAGGATATTTTGTCCTGATATCCCCCCACTTCCCTAGCCTGGATCATTGGGAAGCTGCTCTGGGGCTACCTCAGTGCAACCCTCAGAAAGCCACATGCTCTGCATGACTCTTTCTGCGGCAGAGGCCCCCAGGCGGCATGCAGACAGACAAACGGCATCACAGTTTCCCACTGGTAACTGCTTCCTTGTTAGCTCTAACCCTTGGGAAGCTGATTTATCTTAATATTAAACACTATCAAAGCTTGCAAGTTTATCTCATAGAGAAGAAACTCTTGTCTGGAAAAAGATGTCAAAGTTGTTACTTTACTTCTGGTTGCTTTCCATGTCATGTTTTTTTATATTTCCCACTACGCTGTGAAAAGTTCTTTTCAAGCATATGAACCTATAAAGAAATCACTAATCAATAGCCCCAGAAGTAAAACGTTTCTGCACAGGGATATTGAAGAAGTGTAGTAAAATTGATGGCAACAATTTCTGTTTAAATTTTCATTTTTGAAAATAAGAAGTCTTCGTAACTAGAAAAACTTCTAGCTGTGAAGTTTTAATCAATTAAAAGATGCTTATGGCAGATTTCTATTAATTTTAAAAATATCTTGATGCCTAACTGAAGCACAAACTGACCTGTGAACTATGCCAATCTCAGTGGTGTTTCTGCTGTATCTGTGTCCCTCTACTTAATATTGGAACATTAAGAAAACAAAATGTTAAAATGTTACAGTTTCATCTTTTATTTCCCAGCATAATCCCATAATGAGAAGTCACAAAATTCACTGTGGGAAAATCATGATGTCTCCATGGTTTTATTACTAATGTCTTTTTATCATTCTTGTAATAATAGCATCGCTGTTGTCCTAAAGTAACAGCTCTGTGTCCAGATCAATGATTAAGCTCCTGTATTTATATCATAGCCTGTGGATCAAAACTATCCCAATTTCCAGAAGTCCTAAGTGGCCAAATTGAGCATCTGCTAGAGTGAGAACAATCTCTAGTTATTCTGGCATAAGGATGTTGTTCTCTCTTGGTCTGTGTGAACTAATGGCATGGATCTTAGGAAAGCTTTGAGGGAGCAGGAGCTGCTGGTGTGTGGCACCCAAGGAAAACCTGCCCTTTCAGCAGCCCTGCCTGAGGACAGTGGCCAGTCTTGGGGACACAAATAGAGAGGTGAAATGACAGCCTACATGTGTCCACAGCTCTACAGAACTCTGCAGAGAACAATTCAAGGCACTTCTTAATCAGTTTTATATTCCATTGCATTGCATTTATGTTTCAGGAGGGGAATAATGCATGAGTTTTTGAAAGAAATTATGAGAATATTAGATATGATATTTGGAAGTGAAAATATTTCTGTTTAAGTGCTGTCTGCAATTGACAGAAGTGTAGATCTTATTGTGACAGATGCAATTTTTCTTCAAATTGTTTTGTAGGTTATGATTAATACTTTTATCAGCAATCAGAAATGGTCCCTGTATGGTCTGTAACATAATAAATGAATCAAAAAGGACAAAGGGAATGCAGAAATGCCATCACTGTCACAGAGCTGAATCGCAGCGAGTACCATATTTGCCAAGAGAGCTGTGACAGGTTTTTCTGTAGGTCATGGAGGAGGAAAAGCCTGTCCAATTTTAAGGTCTTCATCAAAGCAACATTTGAAAAATTTTGGTTTGGCCATCCTCATCCTTTAATTTAGGCTGAGAAAATATGTTTTGTTTGCAAATTACCAGATTTTCTCTTGGTAGAATCTAAAGGTAAATGTTTCTGTGGTGTTTGAAAGCAATTCAACAAATAGTTCCTAAGTTAGAGGTCACTAAAAGTTTAATAGGAAATAGTGAAAAAGATAAAAAAAGATAATATCCATTAACTTCAATGGGGTACTTGAACATTTTTAAGAAATTGTTTTCTTGTTTAAAATATTATTGTTTTTAGCTGTTAACAATTTTCTGTCTAGGTCGAGCGTTTTGAAAAATGGATATGTCTATTCTGTTTGAAGACAATACCCTTTATGTTAATTGTTACAATTTCTTTTGAGGCCAAATTGCCTGTGACAAGAAAGACTTTTTCTTCTTGTTGTTTTTAATAACTCTCTTTTTTTGAGATGTGGAGTGTGTTATTTGTTTGGTTTGTTTCCTTAGGCAAAAGTAGAAATTAGCCAATATAAATAAAATTCAGATCAACATTAAGTCCCACATTTTGTGTAAATGGTCAGATTTTTGCCACGATTTTTCTTTGTGTTGTTTCATTAGATGGCTAAAAAATAGCTAATTAGCTAAAAATTATAAATCAGATTGCACTCTTCTACTTTTATGATACTTAGTTTTAGCAATGTAAAATATATTACATTGTTAAATAGTATTTTTTTTTTACTTAGAATTCAGAAGAATTTACTGTGTTCTTCCTTAGAGAAGATATGAAATGGCCAATTTGACAAGAAACTGTAAATTACTCAACTTTTTTTCAGTCAGTTTTGGAACATCATTACTTTACTTGACTTCAAGTGACTTGCAGAGATGTGAGTACTCCAAAACAAACCCCTGTTTGTTCTGTTTCTTTGTATTCATCTTTACAGGGTTGATAAAACCCTAATCTGTGGAGTTGGAGCTCCTATTGCTACTCTGCTGAAATAATAGCTTTACAGACATCGCAACAGTCACGGCACTTCCCTGGGATTGTTTGTTCAAGAAGTTCATATTTAGAAGACAGTGATATGTAATGCCAGGCTTTTCCCTATCTCCAGGGAACAAATGTTGGGAATCGGTGCAACATTTTTAGCAATATCTTGGCATCTTTTAACACTCTACATCATTGCTGGTAGGGAGCATATTTGTACAGAGCTACAACAATGTGTGCAAGACAAACCCGATGTAAATATCTCATGAGAGAAACTTTGGCTGTAGCTGTCTGAATTAAATAATATAACTTCCTGTATTATATAAAAAAAAGGCATCCAATTTAAAAGGGTTTTTTTCCTAAAGCTGTTAGCAGAAGGTTCCAGTGTGTTATCATGTGATTAAAAAGACAAAATCTTTTGTTTAATAGAGCTTTTAATCCAGACATGATATCATTAAAATAAAATGTAGAGATGGTATTTTGGATGAGAACTCAAGAAATTTGGGTGAAATCCCATCTGTGCTGCAAATATTCTGCTTGAACTTTGAGAATTGATTTAATCTGTATTTGCCTTAAATTCGTCTTTATGATTTTAAGGTGATGATGCTCAATTTGTCCTCCTTGGGGAACATCCTAAGAACGTATGTGATTTGGAGCTTACCTCCCTCATTTTCTGTAATACTGAAAGTACAGAAAGGAACTTAAAAAGTGAATATCTGACTGGATGAACACTTGACAAGTTGGTAATTTTAATGCTGTTGTACAAAGCTGGTATTGTATATTGATTGCAAACCAGCAAATACAGCCTTTTGAACTGGTATATTCTCTAAGTATTAGGTCATCATGTGAATCTATTCATTACAACTGACATTCTGGAAAAGTATCTTTGTTCTAACACAGGTGCTCTTGAAAATGATTTCTGTTTAGGCCACCCCATCACAAAATCAGTGGAACAAAGGCCATGTCTCCATATTGAGACAGTAGGATCCTCATTGGGATCAGAACATGTTGCTGGAGTGGGGATGGTAGTACAGGTGCAAGTACAATTGCAGTGTGAAAATGAAAGCTGTTATATCAAATTGTTTTCTGGAGAGAGGGCAAATTTGCCTTCCCCAGTGCTACTGCTGAGACAAAGTTGCACAGTAACCTTTTGCTGCAATGTTTTCATCACACTGTAATCCTCATAGTGTGGATGGTTATTGAATGGAACCAGGAGACCTTCACTACCTAATCAGTTCATTACTCTCACTTTTTTTAAAGTGAAATTGTTTCCTCCGAAGAAATAATAATAAAAAAGAACTTTTGAAATTGACAACAGAAAATAAGACCAGACATGCTAGCAATCATTTTTCGTTTGACCATATCCCTGAACAAGATAATTCACCTATGCTTCAAGTCTGTCCTGAAAAGTGTCTCTGTTTTCAGAGATAAGCCTAAAGCTGGAAGCTCAGATCAACAGCAGATCTCATTGCTGTGGCAAATACCGCTGTACATCCAGATTCATTATTACTTGTTTTCACAGTCTTTATAGTAGTTGTATTTGTGGAGCTGTTTGCACCCTACAAAGGGGTTTCAATGGTTTTAATTAAATGTTGATAAAACAGAAAAGGAATCTTGGGATGTGAAAACAAATTAATTCTGGTCATTAGTCACCTGACAAACATATTACAGTACAGATTTTTTATAGCTCCATGGATGCCTGTGAAACTGGAAAGATGGTATTCTAAATGGATTCCTTGTTAGCTGCTTTGAGTCACTGTGAATATCACTTTAGTTACCTACTAAATTACTGAAGCAGTTATGTAAAGTGCTTTCAAGGCAGTACATTATCATGCCTGTATCTGATTTTGAAAATGAATTCTGAAAGCTTAGCTGTAAAAAACATAGGATCAGCTTAGTATAGTTTAGAACTGAAGTAAAAATCTTGAAATTAACATAGTAAAATGTTTTGGTGATATGCAGCTGCCAGCTGCTCTTATGGACATGGCAGAAATATGTTCCATATCCCTCCTTTTGCCCCGCTTTTTTCTTTTCTGTTTGTTACGTGTCACATGAAATTAACATTTGTCCCCTGCTTTTTGCATCCTATATAGCACTCCTGTCACCTGAGGAAAAAAAAAAAAAGTAAAGTAACAAAATAGGCTAGCACTGCCTTAGCTAAACCATGAGGAATCACTCTGATTTCATATGTTGATCAAGCCTGTTGTTTGATAAGGAAACCAGTCTATGTAAATACAAGAGTGTGATGTATATGGAAAAACTCCTCCAGGTTCCCTAAAAACCTGCTACTTAGGTGTGTATTACTGGGATTATGAGGGACACATAATGCTTTCTATTTCTATAGAAAATTGTTCTGGCAGTTCTTGCAATGAGTTGTACCAGATCTGAAAATTACTTTTACCAAGGTACTGCTTATTGAAGTTGCTTTATTTTAGCTGTTATGCAGAAAACATCTTCTTGTGTCTCAGTTTATCAGTACAGACTATTATAGAGATTTAAGGATATTTTAATATCCAGATTATATATTAATTTGCAGTAAAGTAGCAAATTGGAAGAGAGCATAAAGTAAATGAACTAAACTAGGCCAGCAAGACTAATTTCTTTATCTTAACATAGCATGTTGTGATCATTAGATTTTCCACCAAGAATGAATCTTGCTTGCCTTCTGTCTGTAATAGAGCTGACAAAGAAAAAAAGGAGAAAGGAAAAGAATGACACATTTGCATTATCCTGGCTGACTGACATAGATTTAGAAACCCTTGAAGAGTGAGTCTGCCTAGTGAGCAGATAGGAAATTGGTATAATTGACATAATTGACACCAAGATCACCTTTGCTATCTGACCTTCAGGACTTTGGAGCTCATGTGAGTCACGGGCCTGGGAAGCTTTGCTTTTTTTGGGAAGCCCTGAACAATCTGTGTTAAAAGCAGCTTGTCTGCATACTTGCCCTGATATTCTGGGTCAGGGAAGGTTTGGGCTTCTCTGTTAATAGAATAAGTCTACACAGAAGGTAGCAGTGGTACAGGTGTCTGGGTGATGCAGGGAAACCAGAATTTTATTGAAGGTCACTATTTCCAAGAGATGTTGAAAGTTTAAAAGAAAGAAGAAATGTTTGATCAGAGTCTTTTCACCAGCTGAACCTTCCGTCATTCCTTGGGCAGAAGTAACGTTTTGACCAGGGGGGACTTTACTGTCTTAAGGTGAGTGCATTCTAGCTATCCAAATACTACAATTGTCTCTAACATGGCATACTACATGCCTGCCAGAGTATTAGGTTGGCCTCTGCATCTAATACTTGCACAGAACAAAAAAAAGAAAAAATCAATACACAACAGAGAGTGATAAACATGCCAGGGAAGTACTGTGTTCCTGAAGTGCATTGCAAAGGAGATCTGCAAGGCAAAACTTTGAGGGAAGGGCAGAAGAGGAACAATACCAGCAGCTAGCAATGGGAAGGCTCTTTTTGTTTCAAATCCCTGTGTCTTTGAAGTTAGGAGTTGTCACCTACAAAATGTTATTATCTCTAGCAGAAGAGCATTAAGCAGTGTTAAAGAAAAGGAAGAATTAAGTTCATTACCATAAATTGGTTTATCTTAGAACAATCTTGGAACATAATATAATTTTTAAATAGTGCATTAAAGAAATAAAATAAAAAAGAACAATTCTTTTAACATGATTGGCCAAGAAACTGCTGTTGGTTGACCTTGACTGGATGCCAGGTGCCCACCAAAGCTTTTCTATCACTGCCCTTCTCAGCTGGGCAGAGGAGAGAAAGTGTAATGAAAGGCTCATGGGTTGAGATAAGGGCACGGAGAGATCACGCACCAGGGACAGTCATGGGAAACAGAATCCTCTTGGAGAAATTAGTTTAATTTCTTGCTAATCAAATCAGAGAAGAGTAATGAGAAATAAACTCAAATCTTAAAACATGTTCCCTCAACACCCCCTTTATTCCTGGGCTCAACTTCACTCCCATTTTCTCTCTCTCCTTCCCTCCAATGGCACAGGGAGATGAGGAATGGGGACTGCAGTCAGTTCATCACATGTTTCTGCCACTCCTGTCTAAGTGACAGCATTCCACACACTCTTTCCCTGCTCTAGTCTGAAATCCCTTCCACAGGAGATAGTTATTCACTAACTTCTCCAGTGTGAGTCCTTCCCATAGGCTGCAATTCGTGAACTGCTCCAAAGTGGATCCCTTTCCATGGGGTACAGTCCTTCAGTAACAGACTGCTCCAGTGTGGGTCGCCTGTGTGGTCAGAGGTCCTGTTAGTAAACCTGCTCCAGAGAGGGGTCCTCTTACCTTAGGGCCACAGGAACAGATTACTCCAGTGTGGGCTTCCTGCAGGGTAACAGCCTCCTTTGGGCATCTCTCTGCTCTGGTGTGGGGTCCTGCACAGGCTGCAGGTGCAGGACCTGCTCCATCATGGACCTCCATGGGCCGCAGCGGCACAGCTGCCTCACCATGGGCTGCACCACGGGCTGCAGGGGAATCTCTACTCCTGCATGTGGAGCACCTCCTGCCCTTCCTCCTTCACCAACCTTAACGTCTGCAGGGTTGGTTCTCTCGCATACTCTCATATCTCTCATCTGACTCTTGCTGTGCACCTTTTTTCTCTACGTTATCCCTGAGGGTCCACCTCTGTTGATGATGGGCTCAGCCTTGGCCTGTGGTGGGTCCATCTTGGAGTTGTCTGGCATTGATTCTGTTGTAATCCTTTGAGCCTTTGCTACCAAATGTAATCCTCACATACATGTAATGCCATATGTTAAAATCAATGGCATTGCATCCTACATAATGCGGCTTTGTAAGAGTTTGAAGAAAACCAGAACCCTGAGAAGTTACCACTGAGAATTCAGTTAAATTCAGGTAAAAGTATTCAGCTCCTCTTTCTTTGTTAAAACAAGACAGTTTTATCTCACAAAATGGCAGTTGGCTTGGCTGATGGTAGTTCTAAAAGATTGATATTGTTCAAATATTGAAGTGTACATCTCATTGTGAAAGACATGCTGTGCAAAATAGACTGCCACTCCAAAAACAGAAGGAATAAAATTTGAAAATTGGAAAAAGAGCAACAGTGTTTTAGAACAGAACATATCTTATGGAAGAATCTTTCGAGGTCAATGCTCATTTGTATTCCTCTGCATCTAAATTCTTTGCCTTCTCTAGGCTCAAACTTCTGGTACAGGAGCTAGCAGAGATTCGATAGGAAAATGAGAAAAAAATGTTTCTTTTATGAAATGGGATTGTGCTGTTAGCTCAGAATGGAGATACAGTCAGTGAGCACTAAACTCAAATCTGACTTGTTCTTCAAAAACAAAAAAAGCCCCTCCACTTTATAAAGCAGAGTTTCAATTTTCTAAAATCATGGTTAATAAATTTCCCAGCTGCCTTCTTGTACTATAATACATTCAAATCCACTTTTCAAAGACCTGAGGTGTTATAAGACATTGTATTTTCCTTTATCTCTCCTGCCAGTGATGGTAAGACCTCTGCATCTCAGAAAGTCAGGTGGCATGGGTCTCATATCTCTTGCCCTGTCACCTGTTACAAGTCTCAGCAAACCCAAGGCTTGCTGGTGCAGTAAGACAGGGCAGAAAGGTGGCTGTGATAGTGAGGAAACTGCAGATCTTTTCGCTATTACTGAGCTGGAGCAGCATGCTTGTCCCATTGTTTTTATATACAGGTTTTTGGCAGTAAGTGAATCGGAACATGTTGTTTTCTGCTACCACAGAGAGTCATCCAGTGCTTCAGATAGTGAACACATTACTTCACTCTGAGGTTTTACTATTACTGCTCCAGATTCTGATCTGCTTGTACCATCTGTAAGGAGACATAGTAAACATCCCACTGTAAGAGAAAGAAAATAAGTATTTTTTATCACACAGAGAAGACTTAAGATTTTTATTGTGAATTCTCAGCAAAACAGACTTTGACTTGAAGGCTTCCCATGTTCTTTACCAGGACATAAGTGGGCAAATACTTTTTTGGTAATTATTCTCAATATTTTCCTGTGTTTAGAGTGACACTAAAGCAATTTACATGGAAGGAATTTACAAAACAGTTTGATTAGGTAGCAGGTACAACAAGCAGTGCTATTTGGAGGGTTAACACTTGCACCAGCTTTGGAGATTTGAGGCACAGAGCCAGAGGCCAAGTGACATTAGCTGCTCAAAAAATGCACTAATCGCCTTAGAAATGCAATGCCTGGAGAGTCTCTTAGGTATTATGTAATGGAAATTGTAAGGGAAAGGATAAAAGTCAAGCTTTGTTATTTACTGAAGATTATTGACGTAGTTGTGACATCACCGATGGACAGTCACAAGACACCTTTTGTGTACATAGGGCAACAGCCAGTTGGCAATTAGCACAATGCCACCCAGGCAGCTGGAAATGTGGTACTGTACCACAAACACGCTCCAGGAGGCATTGGCCTTACAGCCAGCTCCCTTTCATACACCATACACAGAAAGTGCCATGGGGACTGACTGTCTGGTAGTAACGGTGGCAGTGTTGTATGAAGGGCTGGCTTTCCACATCAAAAAGGACATTGAGGTACTGGAGTGTCCAAGGATGGCCAATGAGGCTGATAAAAGGGCTAGAAAACGTGTCTTATGAGTAACAGCAGAGGGAACTGGGGTTGTTTTGTCTGGAGAAAGCACAAGGGGGACCTCGTTGTTCTTTCCAGCAGCCTGAAAGGAAGTTATAACCAGGTGGAAGGTTGTTCTCTTCTGCCATGTCTCAAGTGACAGGATAAGGTGAAATGGCCTCACATTGCACCTGGGGAGGATCATATTAGATACCAAATAAAAAGTTTACTGCAAGAGTGGTCAGGAATTAGAATAAGTTTTCCAGGGAGGTAGTGGAATCACCATCTCTGGAAGTTTTCAAAAGGAGTCATTGGGAATATGATTTAAGGGTGATTGTGGTGGTGCTGGGTTGAGAGTTGGACTGGATGATCTTGAAGATCTCTTTCAAACTTGATGATTTTGTGACTCTAATTTCCCACATGATTTCTCTTTATGATTGCTCAGCTTGAAACACAATGATTTGAGCCTATAGAGTGCTTTCATTAGGATCTATGCAGTGTCAAAGACTCCGCAAAATGTCAGTGGGCTTTTTGACTTATTTGGGATATTCAGCCCTCTCTTTGATAGGTAGAGGCTAGACAAGCATAAAGGAAATATGTTAATGAGAGAATTAAGAGTATGGTGCATCATAACTCATCCAGAGTATCACAAATACCAAAGTTAAAGAAAGCCCTGCTCTATATGGAGACATTTGGCATACAAAGACAGTCCCTGGGTGAAACAGTGAAGTGGCATGATGTCCTGACAAATTCACAACTCCTAGAGGCTGGAAGATGGCTTCAGAAGCCCGAACATGTGGACAGAGGAGTCTGGATATCTAAACATATGATACCTAACTCCCTAATATTGGACAGTTCCACAACAAATCAGTTGAATTTTCTAGACTGGAATTTGTAGATGTCTCCTTTATGATCAAACTGCTCTGTACAACAACTTTGAACTGCTTGATGGAAATCTTATGATTGGTGCAGGAGGATGGAATGTAACACATTGAGTTTAAAAGCAGTTGTTCTTACCTGCTTCTGTTAAGAGCTGAGAAAACTAAGGAATTAAAAAAAGGAATGCGGTAATTTTCCTACTACTGAGCAGTTCAGGTCAAATATTAGGGCTCTGTTCACATCTGTTAATTTAATTGAAAGTCTACAGCTACCTCTTTGCCAGAATTCACAAGCCTGATAAACAAGCCCCACAAAGCACATAGGCTTCAGCTAGCAAGTCCACTGCTGTTCAGCTGAGGGCCACATTCTAATATAATTGTAAAAGCCATGGACTCTTAATAAAAAGGAGGAAAACAAAAGAGTTACAAAATTCTCTATAAAGAAGTAAAGATTCTGTTGTCAAAACTTAAATGCTGCCTCTAAGCTTTGTATTTTTATCACAGAAGAAAATGATAATGTGGTGGTAAAAGATAACTTTGACTAGAGACAAGATAGAAAAGGTATTTAGGAATTGCCGAAGTGAATCATCTTCAGTGGCCTGTGTGCTATGGCATGTGTTCTTTGACTGTGGTGAGTGCTGCAGAGGTGAGGAATGGGGTAGTAAACAACCCTGCAGTAGCGTGCCCTAGGAGAAACCACTAGAGTGGGGACTACAGCATTCCCTTCATGACTGCAACCAGATCTTACTGGGTAATAAGATGTCATCTTCTTTATTTTATTGTCAACTCCCACTTTCCCCCTGCTACTGCCATGCAGGCTTCCAATTCAGGAATCATTCGGTGTAGCAAAATAGAGACAGAATCATCCAAAAGTTTGTATCTTTCTACAAGTCATGTTTTTGCTTCCCCAGCTTTGTTCATCAGTTTTATTTGCTGAAACCATGTCTGATATCACCTTGAAACACCACATTGTGAACAAAGGACACCACTCTTTTCTTATCCTGTCAGTGACTACCGCATTTGGCAAGAACAAGAATTTGTGGCAAAGGAAGGAAAGGCTTGGGAGCAGATACTCAGATGCCTTTCCCATACCAAAGAATTGAAAGATTTTTATCTTCTGCGTACCAAACCAAATCATTTGAATTTTCATATTCTGAACAGGGACTGTGCCCTTTTGCAGAACCTAGAGACTTCTCATCTTCATCCATAGCAACAATGAATGATAAGCTGTGTTTCTGCTCCCACTGCCAGCTAGCTTCATATTTCAAGTACCTCCATCAAAGCAGAAAACACTATCAAATAATTATAATACAATATGATTTGATGGATCATACCTTAAATTTTGAAAGAAACTGTTCAGCTGAAATTGAGAGCCTTTTCTCGACTTAGGAAACTCTTACCAGCAAAGGAAATAACATACTGGTTTCAATCCTGAACCTTAATGTTTGTAAGAGCAATATTAAATTCTAGTTCAGAAAAATTTTACGCAATAGTGGGTCAGATTGCTTCTGTATTTTAAACTCATAAAGAGCTCAGGGAGAGTTTGCTTCTTAACTGTGAGCCATGATGTGCAGCCATGGTGATGCAATTTGCTATAGAAAAATGATTAAATTCATGGTATCTACTCTCAACATAATCTGCAAAGACTGAGTTGATACATGCTTCCCTTTTGCCTCCGGTCTTGTCCTTGTGACCCTCTGGTTCTACACCTGCAGTGCCCTTGGAAAGGCTGCCATACAGTCCACTTGGCTGTCTGGTGGGTGTCTGTCAGGTGAAGGCAGAGCCCTGCCTCTTCCCCAGCCCTTCACAAGTGCTCATGGACAGCGATACAACTGCACATTGCATTCAGAGACAGAAGAGCAGGATTGTGCTCAGTCTGCTGGGAGAGCCAAGCACTCTCACACTTAAGCATTATGACCAAATAAAATTGTATCAGTGGATTTACATCATCCAAGTCTGCAACAAATCATGATCACCCTAATAGACATTGACCGCTGAGTACCCTAAGCGAACACAAAAATTAGTTCTATGTCTCCAAGAATAAAATGCAGAAGGTAAAATACTTTAAAAATTAATAATATTTATTTTGCTTTGCTATGTTACTTACTCAAATTACTCTTGCTTTACTGTTGTTTTCAGAGATGTCATATACTACCCCAAATTTCCTATTATTAGAATGTTTCACTAGTGACTAGTATTTGCAAATCAACTATAGAGTAATGGAAGCTTCTTCACTTTTCATGCTTTCAGTTGAGAGTCCCAAAGGTATTTAGGATCCAATGGCTGTGGTGGCCAGCCTTGGCCAGATTGTTCTGAACTGATCTACTTTGCCTGTACCTTTGTATCTCAGAAGTGGAATTTGTTGAGAAACATATAAAAGTATTATTTGTTGAGTAGCAGTCAGCTCTTACTCTCTTTTGACATGTGTCTAAGTGAGGAAGGTTCATATGTAAAGGAGTTGACGTGCAAAGCAGAAAGTTATGTCGCAAGGTTCAAAACATAGAAAGGAAGGGAAAACATAAAGTAACGCAAACATGAAAGAAAAATGAGTTTGTGTTTCCAGAGGATGATACTACAGTTTTCTGTGACTTTCCCTATAATCCCTAATAGCTTTATAATTCCAAGTCAAGACTTGAAAGAAATCAATGACAATAATTCTGCTGATTTCAATATTTCCTTACCAAGAGACACATATAAATACCTCAGTTTTGCCATTTGTCTTCTCTTGGAAAATAGAATTACAAAAGACAAGAGTTAATGTATCAGTTCTGGGATATTTTCCTCGCAGAATTGTGGAGGAATATTGAAAACGGCAGTGTGATTTGCTAGGTGCTTCAGCACAGCAAAAGATTTTGACCATGAAACAGTATTTAGAAAAGCTAGAGTCAGAAATGGAATGTAGGGGAATGGGATCCGGGTGTGGCAACAGTTATGTGTAGTGGGACCTGACCTGTCACAGTATCGCTTTGTAGCAAGAACAAGAAATAAACATGAATT
Organism: Phainopepla nitens; assembly: GCA_013400175.1. Taxonomy (NCBI): domain Eukaryota; kingdom Metazoa; phylum Chordata; class Aves; order Passeriformes; family Bombycillidae; genus Phainopepla; species Phainopepla nitens. Next base: position 1,158,319 of record VXBQ01015435.1, read on the forward strand.
TAGAACAAGAGTTGCCATGTGTGACTTTCAGAGCACAGCGTGAGCCTTTTACATCTCCACTGTTGCCAGGCCTAAATGTTTAGAACAAGACCTTGGTGGGAAGAAGGATTTACAGAAGTCATTTGCCATTTGAACTGCCTGGCTTAGTAGAGTTGGATGGGGCAAATGCAGCATAACACTTGTAGCCTGCTGGAGGCTTCCAACCATTGAAGTAACAACTGGCATTTTTGCCACATTGTTTTCAATTAAAAGAGTAGATCTAAGGGAAAAAAAAAAAAAGGCACAGTAAAAGAGCAACCTTGTGCAAAAGCTTGTCAGCTATTTGACAGCAAGCTCTTGCAGGGGTTGCAGCAGCCCTTGGCCCGTGCTGCGCACTGGTGTGTGTGCTTGCCCAGGGAGCAGCAGTCGCTGCCACTGACAGCACCTCCAAAGGCAGATGAGCACACAGGTGTGTGCGTGGGTGGGGAGCGTATAACTAAGGAAGAAGAATAGCAAATGGAGAGATAAACTACACAAAGGGACTATGTTTGAGCTTTGTTATGAAAACTCAGAGGCAGCAAGAGCTGTAAAAGTTACTTGCTGTTCCACATAATGAGCTAACTGCTACAAGATTCTGCAAAGGCCCAGGACTCCCCCATGTTTCTTAAGGACAAATGAATGTCTTTCATTTTGGTAGAAGCAAAGTTCTCGTCTGAATAGATATTTGTGACTTTCCTTCCCTGACATTTCTTATGTGAAATTCTGTACTGTGTTAAAATGCAAAAATTACATACTGTGTCTTTGATGCAAAAATTTCAGTCACAGGTCATTCTGTATGTAAGGTTATATTCCCTTGGTTATTTAGATCTGTATATTATACGTTCGTAAGCTTTTTACAATCTCATTTGTGTGTCTCATGATTAAAAATTCTGTTTATGTTTTTTCGCTTGTCAAGACATAATCAGCTTTCATGCTGTGTCTATGTGATATCTTCAATAATCAGTTAGGTTTATGGGGAAAGCAGGAGCAGCAATGCTATACAAAGTGCTTCTTGGGGATGAGCTGAAGCTGTGAACTCCGTTTTCATTCTGCTTTGCTTAAAATCTGAAAGCTGTGGGCTGCTGCCAAGGGAAGTTTCTCTAACAGCCTGGACTCTGTTAGCTAACTAGCTCCCCCTCTTGAAACTCCAGAAATGCTGACAGGAGTCAGGGATGTAAAGGGAAGTGAAATGAAATCCATCGGTGTTGGAGTTCTCTCATTTTTATAACCGTTGTGGGGTTTTGCTTCTTATATGTAACTGAATGGGGAATGTCCTTATCTTGCTGCTGCTGGTTTCTGAACTGACCTTGTAAGAATGTAAGAGGGGTTTTGGTGTCTGCTGCAAAGGAATTCAAGGCTGTAGAGGTCACCCTAGTGCCAGTGTCCAGTGGAGAAAGGCAGCAGAGGTCCCCAGCTGAAGGGCACTGCAGAAGGATGGTGGAGGACAAGGATGGCTGGGGGACAAGATGGTTCAGCTCCACCCCCCAGCAGCCCCTGCTCGGGACTCCAGCAAACACCAGGGCAGGAAGGGAAGCGCCCATCTGTGCAGGACACAAACATCAGCTGTGCCTCCCGGGGCATTCCTGCCTGACAATGAGCCCAGCTGACGCGGGGAGGTGGCAGCTGTGCTGCTGCGCGGCAGCAGGGCTATCAACACAGTAGGTAACTGCAGTCCCGATTTTCTGCTCGCTTCTTTTCTTTTTTTTTCCTTTTTTTTTTTTCTTTTTTTCCCTAGAACAGATATTAGGTATATAGAGAGATTTTATTCTAGGGCATCAAATGGAGAGGTACGTGAGTCAGCAGCTGAGGAAAAGGTGTCTTTGGTATGGAACAGGCCTCATTACATGGAAGTCTTTCCACATGGGTTTTAAAGAGAGCTGTCCTTGCCTGAAAATTCCTATTCAGAAAAAGTTAATATAATGTCAGGATAGCTAAAGGACAGGAGAAGAGAAGAGTTCTTCCTTTGTAGAGAGGGGTGACTGAGATATGGAGCTGCACTCAGACTTCATACTACATTATTGAAGCATCCAAAGACTTATTAGATGAAAAAAACATTTACTATTCATGCCATCCCTGGAAGAATGAACGTTAGAACTGAGGACAGCTCATTTCCAGGTTTTTCCTGGCTATAAATCAAGACCTTTTTTATTTCTTCTTCCTCTCTTCAGTACCATGAATCTTTCATGCCCTTGGATAGTGGCCTACTTTCAACAGTAAGGACAGAGTAACACCAGTGCATGATCAGGTGAGATTTATTCTGGGTCGAGAGAGAAGTAATTGTAAATCTGCAGATTGAAGAGAGTGTGGCCAATTATCAGGTCAAAAAAACCCCAATTGTTTAAGATTGAGAAGACTACCACGTGCTTGATTTTGGGCTGAATATGATGCCTTGCGTCATTTTCAAATGTGTGGTAGGATCAGATAGCAGAGATGTTTTGGTATTCCAGCTGCCTGTGTGTCACTGCTGTCACTCAGCAAACCAAAGTGGAGCAGCCATCACGACTAGGCATGTGACTGAGAGTTTATCCTCTTCTCATGCAAATAATGTGGCATTTACCTACTTCTCATATAATCCAAGTGGTTGAATTTTTATAGTTCTTAAAGTCAGGCTTCAACCTTTCTAATCAGCCTAAATAGATCCTTGAAGATACATCTTAGTTGTTTAGGTCTCTTGAATTCTATGTAAATCCACTGTAAATCTTAGTCACAAAAATATCTTATGACACCTGTCCCAAGTCATCCTGAAAATCTATAAGAACTGAAAAAAAATTACTCCTATTCTTCCCAAGAGTTCTAACCACAATATGGTGTTTCACTTAAATTCAGTAAGCAGGACTTTTTAAACAAGTGACAAATGCAATGATTTCAATTTTTGGATATCCATTGTAGGACACTGTAAGCGTAACCTGATTCTTCAGATGAGTATCACCTTAGACATCTGCAGCATCTCTCTGGTAAATCTGGACTGTACATTATAAACAATGACCCAGTTATGAGTATTTTTATTTTTAAAATCTTCCATCTCAATGATGGAGGAAAACATGCATAAATGCTTACAGAAATAAAGTGTTTGGAGGGTACGCTCTCAAATCTGCTTGAATATTTGCAGTGTTCAGTAAAATTAGTGGAAAACAAAAAAAATGTATTTCAGATTTTTAGTTTCCAATTTGTATTTCTGCTTTACTTACATGCAAAGAAAATTATTAAGGAGGCAGGTTGAGGTAAATTTTGTTTAATCCCTTCCCACATCTTCATTATTTACCCAAAACATAATACATATTTTAATTTCAAATAGTAATGATTAAAACGTCCAGAAAAGACTGGGTTCTGTTTTCCATCCAGTCTTTTCATATTTGTTTTTACAGTCCTCTGAAAGCTTTCTCTCTGCATGTTTTTTAAAGTAGAACTTTAAGATTCAGTTTTTCAGCTAACAGTCTCAGAAAAACTCTGCCCATTTTTATCTATTGAAAATCTGAACTTCAAATAGTTTCACAAAAAACAAAGCAATACAAAAACCCCTTGCTATTATGCATAATAACCCAAATTATGCACATAGGAAACTTGCCATGGAGTGTGTTAGCATGTCTGAAAATACAGCGTATTATTCCTGATATGTATTTTATAAACTGCACAAATACCAGTACATATTAGATGCTTGGGTCTGCATGCAGTAGTGTTCTCTAATGCTCATCATGTTTAAATCTGGGGGTCCTCTAGGCAAAAAGTGACTGTCTGGTTTGGAGGTGAAGCAAAGAAGGTCATCTACATTAAATGAACTAGACTGGGCTCAGTAATAGTGAGCCATTCTCAAATACTAATGACCATCTGGATTACAGATGCAGTAGCCAGATTGTCTGTTGTGTCCACCAAGTGAGTTGTCTTACCCTGGGAAAAAACTGTCATCTGTCTGTCTTGCCCTGTAGACATGAGCTTTCTTCCAACCTGTCCACATGGATTTACTGGTGGCAAGGTCATCCCGTTCTCTGGAACGTCACTCACTTGTATTTGCTGGCTGCTTAGCAGCTGCCAAAATTTTTGGAACACAACAGAATGGCAAGGGGCTGGAAGTAAGATAGTGAAACTGAAATATTTTCTCTTTCTTTTTGATGCACATTCATCAGTACTTAAAGGAAACAATACCTATTTATTAGCTGAATAAAAACTCTTTTTTCAGCTCTGTTTGTTAAATAGATGATGCCCCTTTTAGGGTGTTTCTTGTCTTAGCTCCCATGCTGTGAAACTCCTTTCCTTTTGTTAAGCAGAATAAGCAAGTCATAGCAAGACCTAGAATCTTGTTAAAAAATGCACCAATTTGATTTGGCATTTAATTAACACATTTGTGTTTGTTATTATGCTGTGAGTCTTGACTCTACTTTCAAATTTCCTTTTCATTTTATTAATGCAATTATGCTTTGCTTTTAAGGGTGCCCAGAGAGTCCATAATCTATATATTTCTGTTCTGATTTTGTGGGTTTAGCATCATGCTATTGTTTTTTCAGTAGAGAATTGTAAATATTTTTCTGAGTACAAAATTTAGAAGTTAATAATTCCTGAAGACTTTATACTACTGAATATTATCCTTGTGTTTGAAATACACAGTTCTGGAGAAGCTTCTGCAAAGTATTGCAGGCAGTAAATACATCAAGCACTTGCATTTATTTTCAAAGCTTCTTTATATCCTTGTGAGCTCATAGACAATTAAAACCTGAAAGGGGTTTGTGCCTGAGTTAACTTCAGATTCTGCAGAAAATAGTCCTTCCAGAAAAGGTTTCATCCCAAAATCTACAGGTAGGTAGCCTGGGGATTCATTTGTGATTGTCATGGTGAAGTGTTTTTGCTAATTAATTTTGCTAATGAGGTGGTAAACAAACTAAGGGAGTCCTCTCCTTTTTAACACTAGCTCAGATTTCATTAGTAGTAGCTTGTCCGTGACAATTGCAGGTAAATCCCAGACAGTACTCATTACTAACAGTAAGTGCAGGACGCTGGGATGCTCTCAGTTTTAGCCCAAAGCCTTGGATGATTCTTGTAATTGTCAAGCTGGATGTTCAGTGAGCCGTGGTGTGAGGGGGGAAGGCCATACTGCCATGTTACGCCAAACCCATCACATGGCTTTGATGAGAATTTGTTGTGAGGAACAGTATCAGTGGAGGTAAGAGAAGAAGGAAGGAAGGCTGCTGTTAAGGAACTGGAAAATGTGAAATTCTGTGTGTTTTTAGGGACATGGATTCATGCACAAGTATGTGCTCTCTCTATATGCTTAATAGTTTTACAATGTTAAGTATGTGCTTTAGTACCTCCTTGCACTGGGGTTGCAAGAAACATGGCTAAGAAAGCAAGGAAAAAAGGAATAGCAAAAAGGAAATAAAAAAAAGGAACCAAAGGAAGAAAACCATGGTTTTTTTCACTCATTTACTTCATGAACTGCTAATATAGCATATATATGTGTCTCTGTGTATATATAGATGTAGACAAGTGCATATGGTTAGATATTCAGAAAAATCTGTGTGAAGGCAGAGCTTTTGTCTTCATTATAGTTAAAGGAGGACCAAGTATATGTGCTTGAAAAAAGTCTTGTGTATGGTATTTCATCTGGCATCATCAGAAAAGGTGTTTTCCAAGCAGATCAGAAACAGTCTGTAGCTCACTGAAGCAATTCTGTTTGGAGTAAATGAGCTCTTAATTAGGTGAGGGCTGATTTCTTGGCATTTTAGACTCTTTGAAACTCTCAGACTGCTCTTCACAAAAAAAAAAAAAAGGAAAAAAAGAAAAAAATAGGCTACTCTATGTAAAACTTCCTAGCAAATGGCAACACATTGTATAGGAAAACAGTATTCAAAGCCACACATCATTGCAAAGGTGATTCAGACTTCATTTTGTACTTGATTGATTCCACTGAAACATTTGGCAAATACCAGCTAGTAAGATACAAGTAGTATCTTCTAGAGTATAGGTGTTTTGTGAGCAAGGACATGACAGCTTGGGCCTAGCCTAAAAATCATCCTCTGCTGTGGGAGGCATCACAAAACACATCAGCTTCTTTTGAAGCTTCTTTTTGTTCCTTGTCCTCACAGCAGTGGGAAAGCTGTTCCTTAGCTTAATTCTTGCGATGGTTAGAAACTATATAATTTCCTTCATTAACCTCTTCTCGGCCTTGCTATTCCTGTGGCCCTGATACAGCCACCTACTTACAACACCAGCTCCAGCTGTCTTTTTCAGCACACCCACTTCACAGAATGATCTCCAGTCCCCTGGCCCAAGTAACCCAGACTCTCTGATATTCAAGGCTAGTCCTCTGTAGAGCAGAGGAGCAGATGAACCCATTCCACACCCCATAGCCCATATGGATATGTCTAAAACATGACTGTTTTTATCTGTGGGGGTGGCTTGGTTCATCATCTTTAAAAGTGTGAGGACTGTGTTGCAGCCCACAGATTGGCGTTTCCATAGCATGAAATAGTAGATGTTGTGTGCTCTGGGTTGTGGCATAAATGTGCTGGGAATGCTTTAGAGTTCCCTCATTCTGTTTTGTTGGGAACTGGTTCATTTCTTCCCAAGGAGGTCCTGGAAGTAAATAAGCAGATGAGGAGGCAATGAGTATAAAGGAAGAAGGGAGTGAACTGAGCTATCCAATTGTATTGGGGCCCATAGGCTTTAGCTTCAGCAGCATAATCTCCCTTGCTGGTTATCACCATCACCATTTCTTTGGAGAGAACAATCATATTTCATCTTAGGATGTGTTTTGGTAATCAAACTATCTTCCTTTTTTCCAGATCATTCCGTTATCCCTTCTTTATGAACAGCTTTAAAGTATCTTCCTGGAATGTGAATTACTAAGATTTTACAAACTATTCCAGATAAAGTTATTTTTATAGCATTTAGTAAAAGAAAAAAAAATTCTTTGCTTTAGAGGATGATCTGGATTAACATAACTGAATATTGCATTTATCTTTTGCATACTGGCCTTACTTACCTAGTTCTTTACAAGTGTATTCACAGTGTAGACATCTCAAACTCATGCACTTGTCTAGACCTTTTTCATAATCAATAGAGAGACGTAAGTGATTCATCTCATTCTGAAGAAAAGGTCTGAAAAAGGTCAGATCAATAATGTCTGGAAGTGCCTGTCTTTGACTGCAAAAGCAATCTGGGTTGAGTAGTGAGGGGAAATATGTCTATACTGTAGATATCTGAAGTTAGGTCAGATAAATCCCTGATTGATCAATACTGAGATGATCACACTGTATTTCCTTTTTTTTGTCACTGACGTCTAAGAGTTCTTAAATGATAGGAATTTTTATTGTTACGAACTTGCAATTGCAGGAGTTTCCATATGTTGTATTAATTAGGTAATTGATGAATTTCTATTAGCTCGGTCCTCAGGGTCAATATTACATTTCTACTGTGTGGTATTCCAGTTCTCTCTCATAGTGATTATGTCTTTCAGTTTTATGTCAACACCCAAACTGAACTTGTAGGTTCCTACATCTTGTGCTGTTGTTTGTGAAAGCTATCAATCATTTGATCTCGCACAGGTTTTTAAGAATCTTTAAGAATATTGTCTCTAAAATACAAGTATCACCCTCAGTAGAAACTCCTGCTGTGTCTCAAATGGCTTCATTTTTTTTCTTTATTGTACAATTTTAGATAAAACTCAGCTTCTCTGTTAACTAATGGCCAGTGTAAAAAAAGATTAAATGACTTGGCAAAGTTTAGGTAGATGGGGTACATCAGCTATATCTTAGATTAAAACCAAATTTTCTTTTAAATAAAAGGTAAAGGAAGGAATATGCTGTTTAAAAAATATTTCTTGGTCATTGTTACTATATTTATGCAATTTTCAATATATTTTCGTGGAACTTTATTATTTGCTTCTAACTGCATTGTAAACAATGCATATTCCTTAGACCCCACCACTGGAATTCTAATTTTTCCTTCTTAAATATTACTGGTTTGTTTGCTGGTCTTTCCTCATGTATTACCTGATTTGATCAATTCCCTAAAAATCCCAGATGTTAGACTGAGAATTTCTTGTGTCAGTTCTTTGGATATTTTGGATTGTTTTCCCTCCTACACATAACTTCTTCAGGTTGAATTCTGAGTTGTGTGTATGTCTGAGTTATAATTTTAATTGCAATGCTTTCATTTATCTTTGCTTTATTTTTTTCACCTCTTCCCATTGAGCATTGATTTCATTGGAAACTGGGACAAAATATTCCATTACTACCCAGACTTTATCTAGATTGTTTAATTTCTCCTTCAGTCTCAGTGATGAGGAACTCTTTTTTTCTTTCCTTTATCTTTTATTGCTTATATGTTATTTATCTTAACTTTTTCTGTTATGTGTAACTCAGCTACACTATGGCAGTATTTTATCCCTTAAATTTCTCACCTTCTATATGTACATATCTCTGAAGACATGTATATTCAGTCTTCAGTCACCTGTAGAATCTCTGCTTACCTCTAATATCCCCTCTCAGTTATATTATATGTAACAGGGTTTTATCCTTGTTTGAATAATGAATAACAGGAAAGTTCATAAATTTGACAAAGAAATTCCAGGCCTCACATGAGAGACTTCGAGTTCTCCAGTCCAGTAAGCATCACTCACTAATTACCTTAATTTTCCAGTCTTCTTCTTGAATTAAAAACTATATCAGTCGATTTGTTTCATTTAAACTTAGTCAACCTATCATTACCCAGTGCAAGGTTTCTTCTGTGGTTAGTTCTTCTTTTAAACCTTTTACTGATTACCAAAAGTAAGCCAAAAATGATGTGTCAGATGGTGGGCTCCCTCTGCAGTCAGTGAGGAGGGACAGACAGCTTCAGAAGATGAGTCATCCCATGGAAGTGACACTGGGAATGCCAGTTGGTGGCAGCTTCTTGGTTCAGAGGCACTGTACTTCAGACAGGCTGGGCATCTTCCCTGGGTCTTCCCTCTGGAGGTTGTATTTGTTGAGGTGTCACTCCCACAGACAGGGGGGTGGCATTTGTTTCCCATTCTCCAAGCAGTCTGTTGGCCTCCTGTGGCTGGCCCTGTAATTCCCAGCAGTGTGTCATGGATGTGGTATGCATGTGTGTGTGTCTAAAGAGTTCTACAGATCTTGAGCCATACTCAAATTAATCTGATTACACCCAAACTGCAGGCCTTCAACACTGCTTCAGGATGAACAAGGCTTCCTTAGTGTATTTGTGACACAAGAGAAGTCCATTTCACTAGTCCCATCACTTCCTATTTCCTTGCCGCTGTCTTGCACAACTGATGTATTGATACAATGGTAATTTTATGATGTGATTCCAATGACTGTGCAACAGAGCTCAGTGCCTTTACCTTTGCCATATTCCTGCCAGGTTTGATTTGGATTTATCAAGGAGTCAAGGGAGACTGCAGCTTTCACATTAATAGTACTTGTAGAAGTGTATGATCCCTTACAGATGCTACTGCAGCATCTTCTCTTGCCCTTCCCTTCCTCTAGATATATGCTGTAATATACTGAATACTTATTTTTACTTCTCTCAAGCCACCTCTGTCCTTCATTCATTTCAGCCTCCAGAGCAATTATCTTAATCAAACCCAACTCCATTTTTTAAAAGTAAGGCATAATCTGTAGGGATAGATGTGACTGTACTGTCAATTAGGGAGTCACAGGTAGCTGATTTACCTTATAACAGTGCTATTTTATTTTTCCACTGGGACATGTTTACTCTTCCCCTTACTCTTTTTCTCTCACTTTTTCTTCCTGGATTTTTTTTTTATTTTTTTTATTTTTTTTTTAT
>VXBQ01015435.1:1168165-1185437 GCA_013400175.1 Phainopepla nitens
TTTTTTTTTTTTTGCTGTTGCCTTCCTTTAAATTTCACTTATCCCCAGAAAACAATCTCTATATTAGCGGTCAAATTAAATCCCATGGGGTGTGACCAGATATAAGCTGGCAGTGATTAGTTCTGCTGTGAATCCTACCAGCTGCAATGGTAGCTCGAAGAGCTGGTGTCATGTCCAGGCTGATGGCTTAGGGGACCTCCAAGTCTCTCACTGTATGTGTATCTTTAGCAGTCCTCTAAAAGAAAGGAAAAGTAAAAGTAACCCTGCCTACCACTGATCTCAGTGCTGAAAGACATGTCACTGCCTTGAAAGTGATAAATCCCAGGATTGTGCAAATTCTTTTTGTTCTGATATATGAAAGAAATAAAAAAAAGTTGTTTTGTTACAGGAAGTGCCTTGACTTTACACTGTAACTTACCATACTGCTGGTGTTGTGAACTATGTAATCTAGCAAACTTCATCACTCCCAGGGTACAGTCTGAGGAATTTTAGCAACATTTTTTGTTTCAGTTTATGCTCTACCAGTCAGAAAATGTATCTCTTCCTGGCCTAGAAGTAGAGGTCTTGCCAACAAAGACTTTTCTTTCCTTAAGATGAAGCAGAGAATGAGGTTCCAAACCTTCTACACTTTTGGAAAAAAATAAAAGAAAAAGAAAAATAATGTACCATGGGCCTTCTTAGATTCTGGTTCTTAATTCTGTATGAATGTTCTCTCGAAGTTTTAACGTTCCCAAACTTAAACCAGTGCACAAGATGGAGCTGCCTTAAAACTTCAGTCTTCGAAATTCTAAGCCAAATTCCCTTGTGCTTCAGTGGAAATTCATTGGAAGTAATATATATCTGTGATCCAATGCCTTTTCAAGAAATAAATGTCCTTTCTGATAAAAACCTATTTTAGTGAGAAATTCTCTACTGGTGCTAAGTAAAATACTAGAAATAACAAATATCCCACTGAGGGAATATTTGGTAAATATGCAAATCTGAAAGTGAACGGAATAATAGGGTGCAGCTGGTTCTTAGTCTTATATTTGACTGTTGCTGTTCACATACAGTACAACAGCCGTGCATGGGGGAGGAGTGTTAACACGATATTCAGTGAAGGCTGCATGGCGTGGGTGTATCACAGTTCCAGGAAGAGCCTGAGGTTATGGTTTACAGAGTTCACGCCAACTCTTCATTTTAAAATGTAGTGGCACACTGTAAGTCTACTGCTGACAGAATGAAGTTTTACTGATGCTTGACATGGTGACTAAACTATTAGGCCCATCCAAGCTCAAAATATAAAGCTGTTTTCTGACAGCTTATCAGAAAACAAGACTAACTGCTCTTCAGCTGAATATTTCTAAACCTCTCATTCCTCAACCAATATCAATTCTCATGACACACATTTAGAAAATCCACTTAAGTATTTCACTTTGTTAGGGAATTCAGGCCTGCTTCTATACAGGGGGAGCTTGAACTGTTTTTATTATTTTATCAGATAATCTCAAACAACCTGCTATTAGCTATTTTTATTTTTTAAAACATATAAGTTTCAGGCAATCTCTAGTACCTGCTTGTAAAATGTAGAACTGCGAGCATCAGAGTGACTGATGCATGAAAAGTATACTAGCAAAACACATCCTGCATTGTCAGAAAGTAGGTTTTTCTCATATCTTGCATCTTTCATTCATAGATTTGATGATTCTTTTCAGTGAAATGTATTTATTTAGTCTTGGAGGTCTTATGCAAATTTATCACAAAACCCTCCTTTTTGTTGTATGGAGTGAAAAAAATATTTTCTATTCTACTTTTATATATATATGTATATAGAAAGTGTATAGTATACATATTGGAAAAAAATCTTTGAAACTTTATTTTCTGTGCAGATGACTTAGAATGTGTTTCTCATTCCTCCTCTTGACAAGTTTAGTGTCTTAGTAGTTTTTAGTACCTCTATGTCTTTATTTAGATTGGGAACTGTACTAAAATATACAATAAGATATGACAACAATAAATATTTCATTGCATGAATGAGACTCCTTCAATATCTGGGCAGTGTTCTGTATAACCAATGTATCAACATCTACTTTGTAGGGAAATACAATATTTGAAAAATTGGGGGAGGGAGAGTATTTAAATATTGAAAATGGAATTCTTTGCCTTTATGCAAAAAACATAAAATATATTTCTCCTTAGATGCCTTTTTTCAGGAAAATGAATTGCAGTTATTCACAGCAAAATACATTTGAACAAAAAAAAAAACCTTTTAATGCATAAAATGGAAACTGCACTAGGGAACTTGAGAACCTAGATACCCTACTGTTTGCCCAAAACCATAATTGATGTCTGGAGGAGAGGGTCTTACATAATCCAGTCATCATATTTTCTTACATGGCCTCCATTTTAGTCAAAATTCCCTACAGTCCAGGTTACTCATCATGTGATTAAAGGTCTTCTAATTTATTTCATTCCGAAGAATTTTGGGCAAGCATAATGCAATATTTTCAAATCTCCAAGAAATAGCTACATAGCAGCTTTCTCCCTTCTACTTTCTATAATTCATGATTTGTTGACTGTCTTTTGTTTGGCAGCAAAATTACAATCATATCTGTAGAAAGGGAGTATCTTTATAATAAATTATTTTTATAATATTCAAATACTTAATCATTGTCTGGCATCTTATTACCTCCCCCTCTCCCTAAAGCCATTTTTGTGGGCTCTGCACCTCTGTCAGCATTCATATTCTTTCATTATCCTATATTTGAGAAAGCTGTTTATCCTGAAACATACATTTTTAATTAAAAATTTCACTTATGCTCAGAAGGCTTAGGTATGCGTCACCATGTACAAGCCTATTTTTTTAATCATACAAGTCATATTGAAAAGCAGGTCTGGTATAGAGAAGACTGTGGGTTTAATCAGTTAATTGTGTGGTTACACTGTTCATAATCACTTCATTTGCTTTTAATGGCAATGAGATGGATATTTCCAAAGGAGTCTTATTGTCCTCTGTGTAAATAACTAATTGCTTTGTTATTAAATACTTAAATACTCAACATGCCCTGTAAATGCAATCTGCATGTGAAACCAAATCCCCATACTCTACCCAATTCTCATTTCGTAGACAGACGTGTAGTTGCATCCAAATAGTGCCCAGGATCACCTCTGGGTAAATCTGAAGTAATTCCCCTTCCTCAAGAGGTGAATACTCTGATTTTCAGTGATTACTGCAATGTTTGCTGATTACTTTAATTGATTTCATCCATCTATCTATTCACACAATTGAATAGTCAGCTCATCTTGGAATGTATCAGGACTGAATCTAGGTGAGATATAAATGCTGCTGCTTGTTGCTTCATCCGAGACTGATACAAAGCAAGCATGAGCTGTTCCTCCTTTAATCTGAATCAGACAGAAGAAGTTAACAGAGATGTCATCTAGCATATACATCACTTGGAAACTAACCCACTGATTCTTCTACTGCAGAAAACATGTTCGGAAACACATTCCTCAGGGTCCAGGTCTCCTGCTTCTCCCCAGAAAAGCATGTACCTGATTACCCTTGTTTAATCTACTTTCATCCAGATCACCAGGCTTGTGTCACCCTATTAAATGATAGGCAGAAAAGATACAAGACAACTGGAGAAAAGATCATAGGTGGCTGCAGTGTGGAGATTCAAATCTAATCTAGTCACACTAGGCATTCTATATTGTCAAAAAGGAGAAGTAGGCACTTTAGAGACATGATTCATCTAACCCATATTCAGTGTCTGCTTTAGATTAAGATGCATAATACCATAAAAGTTGCTATTTCTTTCTATTGACCATAAGAAGAGCCATGACAATTGCTCAGTTGTAGAAAGCTACACTCACTTTTGTTGCTAGTCAAAGATATACTGGATAATTGCTAATGTATCGAATTACTAAAACAGAAAGATTATGCATGGAAAAAATATAGAAGAGTGCTATTACAGAAGCACATTAGAGAAGTAAAGTCAAGGGAGATGCACGCCAAGTTGAAGGAATGGAAAAAAAGCAGAAGTATGAAATGGTACCTAGGGGTAGGATACTCCGAGTTTATGTACAGGTATGACTATATCTGCATAAAATAATTTAATTTGGAATAATAGATTAAAGCAATCAATATGAGATCTTTATATATGTTTTGTGCATAGTTTGGGCATCTTACTTCAGTCTAGATTTAATATGGTGTTCTGGACTGAACACCCCTACTATGAATATGTTTCTGAGCTCACTAAAGAGCAGATTGTTGGTTGAGACTGCCATATCCCCCCGAAGGGCAGCAACCCATTTGGTGTGCACTATAGCACAGCCCTAGAAGGGATTTGCTTTGTAAGTACTAAAACCTTTCTGTGAATTCAGCCTATGTGCAATAAGTGGGGATGACTGAGAGAGTTATTTCAAGGATGCACAACTTCTCTGAACCGATATGCTAATGTAAATGCAGCCTAAGACAGACAGTTTGCATATAAATTTAAAATTCTAATGAAACAATCCTTTAGACATAACTGCCTCAAATTCTGATAGAATTGGTGTAAAGTACATTACTTTAGAGCTGCCAGATCATCAATTCACTAGATGGACAGAGGAGGAGAAGATTTTCCTCTAGAAATCTTTGCTGGCACTTCTCACTCTGTGTTGATTATATGGGGCACGAGAATAAAAATCTAGGAGCCTCCCACCTACCTTGGCAGTACACAGGCAGGTCTGATGGGAGAAAAAGCAGGGATAGGACTTTCTGTGGGGAAATATGGAGACGGTCTGAGGTTTGGTCATGGCTGGAGACTGAAGAGCACTTCATCAACAAGTGTTGACCAAAACCAGAAGGCAAGAATGAAGACATGACATGGCAAGTGCGAACAAATTAATTTAAATTTGAAGTACTCTGGGGCTAAAGTACAATTTTACATTAAGCAGAGGACAAAACAATACATATGGAGAGTTCTGTTTGCATTTGTACCACATTGTCCAGACCTTCTGTTGCTATGGTTTTGTACCACCTGTCTGCTATCAAGATTTGTTTACCTCTTTCAGTACTGCACTGGATTATTTAGATGCTTATCTCAGCATGATAGATTGAGTTACCTTTTTGGCTTTATATGCTGAGAATGAATTCTGTAAAAGTGCTTTTTGAACCATTGTGATGCTCCCTTATATCTGATTCTTTTAAAGTTAAAAATTATAAAATGTTTCTGTTTTTCACAAAATTAGAATAATAGTGAATGTAAGGAAAACCATTAGCATGCAAAAAAGACCCCAACATGAAGAAAAAGCTAGGTTTCTTTTTAACTTCACGAAATAATACTTTGCATGAGTTATAACACACTAGCAATTTTGTTCACTTGTATTTAGAGTTAGTGAAAATTGTGATCCACCTTTTCAGGTGGTCTGGAACAATATACTTTTATCAGTTTCACTTTAACTGCTTTTGTCTTCTAAATTCATTCATAGGATGAGACATACATTTCAAACAGCATACCATTATCTTAGCATTGGCAAGACAAGATGCCTAGGAAAGATGGAGATGGATTCTTGTACAATTGCTTAGCTGAACTGTTTGTTGTTCCATTCAATTATAGGTGCAGAAGTCTATGGAAAGCAGTGGAAAATCTCATCTCTTAATCAAAAACAACTTGATTGTATCCAAGGGGCTTATTGGAGCTCTGAATCACTCATAAATGTTGATAGGGTACAAATGGCACTGATCTTCCAAGTCCAGCTGGAGTTTGTAGACATGATATTTGGAAGTAAAGTTTCTTTGCATGTACGCTGAATGAATTTAAATAACAATTATTGATGGACTACAAGTAAGAAAACCTATTCTGGTTTTGTACATTTTGTTAAAAAAAAGACGTTATTCTAAACCCTAAACCTTTTGTCCTCTGAGGTATTATGACTAGATTTCACAAAGGGAGTAAGCATGAGGAACAGGAAGCTTAGGTAGGGTTTAGTCAGAAAGAGAGCTCCTGACTCTGAGAATTCAAAACAAGTAATGTGTCATCTTCAGCTTTGTATGACAGCCTTGTGAGCAATTGAACATGTGCTGTTTATCTGATCCTCCATTCTTCTGTGTATGAACATCACTGTTTATACCTCTCCCCTTCAAAACATCTCAACCTGGCCTGGATATATGCAGATCTGCCACAAAGCTGAGCCTTTCATTTGGCCAGAATCATATCAAATCTGCAAATCTTTACTAAGAAGAGAAACACAATGCATGGACATCAAAGGGTTGTAGATGCAGTCTGCAGCTCTAACCTACCTGAGACAGAAACTGTGCACAATTGGAGTAAAGGTAGTCCCATTTCAATTCTCCTGGAGGGAGAGAATGCACTGAATAAAAACTCCTCTTTTGCCAAATGAATCAGAAAACTATCTAAATCTTCTCCTTTACAGACGTCTTAAATACTTCTAAAGAGTATCTTGCCTACAGATTCCCACCAGAATTTTTAAGGTACTTCAGAAGGCAATGCAAGGAAATATTTTCTGTGGACAAGGTGTCAAAAAGGGCTTTGAGAACAGATACCTCTCCTTGTCAAAAAGGGGTGGTCAGTCTGATCTCAGGACTCATTGTATCTGAAAAGGAGCAAAAACACAGATAAAGGTAAACCAGAGGATAAGCCCTCTCATCCTTGTTTAGTATGGCTCAATGGTTTCCAGAATCAGAGGTAGCAAACTGAACTGATACTGTGAAATTGAAATGGTAATACTCTACAAGTAGTGGCAATAGCACAGAGGCTCAAGATAAGAGAAGGGTTTCTTTGTACTGCTTTATGGCAAGTGACAGAACCTCTTTGTAATTTCCGGAAAGAGAACTGTGGAAAGCAAATTTCAAATTTAGAGTATGAACCTGCATGGTGCTACAGCCTGCCCTATAAAAGCAAATGGATAAACCCCACTGAGCCCTTTTTAGCACTGAGCTATGCAGAAACTTGTAGCCTGAAAAAAATCTAGCATGAAAAACTTATTGAATCAAATCTAGCATGAAAAACTTAAATACATGAACTTTTTATCCAAACCATTTTGGTTTTAACCTGGTTCCCTAGAAGATATAATATCTTTTACTCTTTAACAGTTCAAAGTCACCAGATCCTTGCAGAACTTAATTTATTATTTCTTTAAAAAAGAAATGGGAGATAATTAAAAGTAACTATTGACATGAAGAACAATTTTGACGTTTAAATACTATATAGTCTCTAAATAAAATATGCACAGTCAAAGAGCAGTTCTCTCACAACAGAAGTTTTATATTTTTGTGCTGCTTTATAGATGATAACTGCAGGATCAAAACAGTCCCCTCTGGCCCTAAATTCACTGTATCTCTGCTGATTTTAAATACCGTTTTCCATTAAATAAACAAGTGTTTTCCCATTGTGTTTTTTATGGCACTAATACATATGGAATACAAGAATTATCTTAAACTAATCCCTGGACTTTATTTTTTTTTTAAATAATTTGCAATCAGTTAATTGTTTCCTTGGGACTGAATCACAGGATTTAATTTCACCAGTTCAGATTAGTATTAATGACTCTTCCAGAAGAATTTGAATCCTCCCTTCTTGTATTTGGTCAATTAGATTCTCAACCTTGGTTTTTTTCAAAATAATCTGCTTCAACTATCTCAGTTTATTCTTTTAAATAGAATTCTGAGATAAAATTATTTTAAAGTATTTTTATTTCTATAGATATCTTTGTGACAAGCCATGAGCAAAAGTGACCTCAACAGGTTTTAATGTCAGTACTCCTTTTTTTATTAA
This sequence comes from Phainopepla nitens, assembly GCA_013400175.1. Lineage (NCBI taxonomy): Eukaryota > Metazoa > Chordata > Aves > Passeriformes > Bombycillidae > Phainopepla > Phainopepla nitens. The sequence continues at coordinate 1,175,926 of VXBQ01015435.1, forward strand.
GCAGCTTTTCTGCTATCCAGCCTTCTGCTGAATTGTTCAGATGACAGTTCTTTGTAAACAAGAATTTGAGATATAGAACACCATCTTTCTTATAACTTTAATTCTCAACATCCTATAAATCTCTGGAATGGTCTTTTCCATTCAGTCATCTTCAATTTTTCCATACAACATGAACAAAATGAAAATATTAGTGAGGTTTCAGGTTCAGTTTATTCAATTGTTTTCATGAGCTAAGTTTTGCACTGAAATTCTATGAGGTTCTGCATTTTTATCATCATCCACAAAAGCTTTATCATTGCAATTTTCCAAAATCTTACTGCTGAGGGAAAGGAAGCCCTTCAGCAGCCAATATCTTCAGTTCTGGCAGTACGGGAATATCTTGTTGCTATGCTCCAGCAATGGATCAGACAGCAGATAAACAGTTTTGTATTGTCAAGGCCTGTCTGTCATCAGGAAGTCCTGGTGTAACATAATCCAAATCATGAAAGACAAAGCTGGGAAGAGTGATAGATAACAACTCCATAAGGAATACCCAGTCTTGTTTTAGGACTCCCATTGTGTACGGAGAGAGGTACACCAGTGGTAAAACCAATCTTTGGTGAGAGCGATTCTTTGAGTAAGACTTTGCAAGATATTCATGACTGCACTTGTGCCATAGCTCCCCTGCCTTGGTGGCAGGCATTTCTTCACTGGTGGCCATCAAGGAAGCCAGTTCACCAAGTGTTTCATGCTATGTCTAAAGCAAAGTAGATAGGACTGCCTGAAGATAGAGCAGAAGCATTAACCAAGTGCCCTCGATGCCGTCAATAGGTACCCACATGCAGCTGGTCTGCCACCAGGCAGGTAAAAGAGTTTCTGAAAGTTATTCCTGTAGGTGGGACTGAAACTTTTTAGCATTTTCTTCAGTTTGGGTTATTTTTCTAAGAAAGGTTAGAAGAAACAAGGTTTTATTATTTTTTTTTTTAACCTGGGAAAAACTGGGATTCCTAGGTTGTTTTGGGGGTGTATATTGTTGTTTTTCTCTTCCTTTTTGTCTCTTCATACTATGGAGAAGACATTTTTTCAAGTATATGGAAAGGAAGAAAATAATTTGGAGATCACTTACTTGCTCTTCTTTTATGGAGATGCATTATTACTAGCCTGTTTGTCAGATCTATCCTCCTTCGACTAATCTGTCTCAAAGCCTTTAAAAGAGCTTCTGTGTGTACTTAATCTGTTCTAAATGACCCAAATAAATTAAAGCCGTGGCTAACAAGACCCCAGTAAAGGAGGTTAGCTAAAGACTGTGACTGGAGTCCTCCCCCTGCAAACTCCCTTCAGTAGGACAGATTTGTCTGTACCCTTGTCCTTTGAGAACAGGTGGGTGCAGCTGGGCAATCTCCAGTGCAAGCTGCTGACCTAAGATCTCCCTGTGCCCAGTCCCTCTCTGTGTGGCCAATACATTTCACCTGTACAAATAGTATAATTACTTGACAACTTTAACATATTTTTTCTTTGGACGATAACAATAAAGTTTTCCGTTTGTTGGCACTTGGCAGCTCTCTTGACTGAGTCAGGTAGAAAAAATTAATTTACTCTTCTCTAGGCATAAGTGCCATGTGACCACTCGCTATTCCTTTTAGGAGGAAAGCTTTTCACCCACTACTGATCCTGTTTTTCACTGCCTTCTTTCAGGAGAAGAGATGTAGCTCAGTGAGTGGAGAAGGCTTGGGCAAGGATAGAAGAATGTAACAGGACATTAGAAAGTATTCTGTCTCATTTCTCTAGCATTCTCAACTTGTGAGCATTGGTATATATTTCTTTGGTTGATGTATGATGTAATAGGTTCTATGAAAGTGGAGGAAAGAGGGGAAGGAAAGGAAACAGGACCTCTGAGTTCTATTTCTTTGCTGCTGTTTTCAAAGAAACAAGGAGACACTAAGCACAAATTCATGTTAGGTATTTTAAGTTTCAGATGACAGGGCAACCCAGAAATGATCTCAATTTATACAAATAAGGGAAAAGAATCTATTGTTTGCAGAGGGAAAAAAAGGATGGAGAGAAAGTCAATACAAAACTTTTCTAAACTAAGAAGAAGGATATGGACAGAAAAAAGGATAATCCAGAATCTGCTACTGCGACTTGTTTATAAGCCATGCCATTGAAGGATAGGTGAGGAACACAAGGAGAATCATATGTGTGTGTATACATATATATATATACCCAGCAGTCTAGAAAGAAAGATGCTAGTATAGACTATATACAAACCTGCCACTGGACACTGGACTGGGCAGGAATCCTCTGGCTTTTATGTTTTTTTGGAGTCTGTATAGCTTATAATGTCTCCATTTGCCTCATGTCACTTGTGTGGCAAGCCTCTGGATGATGTTTTCCACACAAGCAGTGAGCTATTCTCACTGACAAGGTCCTAAGAGAACCAAATGCACCATGACAAATGTCTGAAAATACTAGTGCATGCCATCTAGGAGTGAAATGGTCAAAAAGGAATAAGCAGCAAGCAGAAATTCTTGTTTTGGGTTGTTAGATTGCCTTGAGATGCAGATATTGGCATTCTCCTTCATATAAGAATTGTGACAAGTTTATCCTTGTTAGCCACAAAAGAAGGACAGTGCCCGATATTTGAAATAGATTGGCAATATGAGCATAACTGGTGAAGACAGTGCATGCAACTGGCCTACAATCAGGAAGCATCACTGCATGATTATTATAAACCCAGATAGATTCAATGAAGACAGTGGGGGAATTCTATTTTTTTGATACTCTTGAAGTGGCTGAATATGGTATTCTTATGGAACATAGCAGTGATGCCTGAGTTTTCATAAATCTTGTCAAGGATGAAGCAGATGGAGAACAGCCTTGCAGAAGCTCCTTGATAATAAAAGCAATAAAATATTTGCAAACTTGGAATTGTAAAGCCCCATCTCTAAATGTCTGATACAGCTGCATTAGTGAAGCTAATGATCCTCTGAAGGAAAGGTCCAGAAAATAGTCTGTTGCTTCTCTAGATCTGTAACCCTTTCCTCACAAAGGGCTGTCTAGGTGGCCTTTCAGCCTGAAATCAGCAGCCCTTTGTCTACACATATCTGTCTATGGGAAGATGTGGTTTGATGTGAGAGCACTCATGACATCTGTCCCGTATAAATTTAAAAAAGATGGCTTGATCTTTGTACCAATGTCCTGCAGTGTTTAAAATGTGCTTCTGTACTACAGAGTTGCTGAGAAGCCTCTACATTCATTCTGGTCACAGCATGGTGACCGATGACAAAAGGCTGCATCTTGCTGATCCTGCCATGATCCAGTCTTGCTCCTTCTCTTTTCATCCCCATCCTACCAAGATTTAGCTGATCAGTTTTTGCTACCACAAGATTAGAAGGAATGCTTATTGGTGCAGGTTGTACATTTGTGCAAGTGTTCTGTAAGAGTCCAGGGTGGAGAGTTCTGGAAGAGTTGTGGATTGGTGGGTGCTGTGCATGTTGGCACACAGTGGAAGTTCTCAAAGGTCCAGAGTACAGAGTTAAACAGAGAAGCCTGGGAAGTGGTTTCCTTGTTGGGATAGGATGTTAAGAGAGTTTTATCACTCTTAAAATGTTTAAATCAAAGCAAAATTAATTGCATAAATTTATGCATTAACTACATAAATTGTTCTTTCTTTTGTTGAGCTGACTTACCTAGCTTTCAGCTACAGTTTAAATGTCATCAACAGGATAATTTTGTTCCTGAAAGTTCCCACGTAGATTTAGATTAAAAAAATAAAGCACTGATCATAAAGTCAAAACCTAAATGAATATGTGGGTACAAAATTTCCGCCACGTCTTACTACTTCTTTAATACCCATGAGACAACAGAATACCTCTCAATTTTCATTAGTCTTTGAATTCTGACCAAAAAAAATTCCAAGTCCTGAATTCCTGCAAAATCATATTTATTTCAGCCCAAGGCACGACACTTTTTTTTATCATATCAGAGATTTAACTCTCATTGTCTTTAGAACTAATATAATATAATATCCAAAAGTCATCTAATAAAGCAGCCTATTTTAGTCTTACATTTTCTGTTACTACTGATCAGATTCAGTTTGTGTGCAGTACAGAAAACAGACCACCACTGAAAGAAAGAACAAAAGGCAAATCATTGTAAAATCCGAACTGCCAGAATTAGGCCGTCATGTTACAAAGTGGTAATTCTTTCTGACAGCCTCAGCTGTACCAATCATGACATTCGGCAAATTAGCCAGGCCAAGAACAAATAAAAAGAAGAAACAGGTGTGAAACCAACTTCCTGCCTCCCAGGATAAATACATTGTTCACTGAAGGGCAATGCACCTGCACTATTGTTTCTAGTTGGCAAAGGGGGGTGGGGGGGAAGCTTTTAAGTGCAAATACACTTGAGACTTGATAAAGACAAGAGACTTCTCTATAATTTCTGTGTAAACGGGCATTTTCTTTCATGATCGTTCTAATAATTTTACTCTTTGAGGAGACATTTAAACTGTAGCTTGAATAAATTATTGCTCTGCACGGGAAGATGAAGTAAAGCTAAATATAAGCCTTTTCTAGGCTTTTCAGAAAAATGAAGGGGACTTCACTGTTTCTTTTCTGATTATGATCTTTGTTCTTAAATCACCCTTGTGGCTGAATAGCACTTCATTGGGGTTAGATGAAGGAGTCTGTTGCCATCACCCTGCTGAGACCTTGAAGGAATCCCTTCCCAACCAGGTGTACTGCACTGAGTTTATTTGCAGAAACTCGAAGGGATGTAGAGTAGTAGACAAGAGCTGCAAAAAAGGCTGTCGTCTGCATGCCTTAGCTGTTTGTTGCTCTGTCCCTAAGTTATCTTTCTGCCTTGGTACTTGGGAGCTTTGGACTCATGATTATCGCAATGGGAAGATGAAGGAATGGGAAAGCGAGAAACTGTGATTTCAATTAAAGAGCAGAGCATTTCTCCAAGCCAAGAATCATGAACTAGTGAGATTGCTTTCTCAGATGTTTTCGCCACTGGTACAGGTGTGATTCTAGGACACATATTTTAATAAATCATTCTCTGCATGTGGGTGGATACAGACCAATACCATAACTGGAAGGCTGGTATCCCTTGATATTCATGGTTGCTATAGGAAAGAGCAAGGAATAAGAGAGTTCAGCCTCCACTGATGATTAAGGTTTTCTTGTCCCTAGTGCAGATGGGATTCCCATCCCATTTCACTCTGCAGAGATGAAGTGGGTATGGAGTAACACATTGAATAGATATTTCCAAGAGGAAGGATAGCTGTGAAACAGTCCCTAGTTTTCCTGGGGCAGCTGCTGACCTTGTGGGGCAATAGCTCCTCCAGCACTCTGGGACAGACTGACGCCTGCAACAAGTGCTGCTTTACAGCAGCACCTGTGTCTGAGGAAGTGCAACAGGTTAAATTTTTGTCATTCTCATTAATCCCTGGGAAAAGGACAGGAAATAGTGTTTTCATAACTATGAGAATGGGAGAGGGTCCAAGAGAGGTAGATAAGGAGGCTTCTCGTGTTGACCTCAGATTGTCCCCGAATTTGTTTGTAATATTATATACAATATGTTCTCCTTGCTTTTGTATGGTGCCTGCTTTGTGATGTTACTCTGAGCTGACAGTGTCTGAGCAAAACTGGTTCCTCACACACTTGGAACACAGACCAGTGAAACTGGAGAATGAAACTATTTCATAGAAGTGTTTCTGTTCCTGCACTGTAGATTCGTTAAGTGAGCATTTCAGTGCAGGATCTCAGGATGTTTTATTAAAGTAATTGTTGCCTCCTGGCAGATGAGTACCTCCTCAACCTTCTACTGCAGCCCTTTCGTCCTTAACTATAAGGTTATCCCTATGACAAAATGCTTGGGGAAATGGGCAGCTGTGTACTCTTTATGTCACAGAGACCAGCTATACATTTGAAACAATTTAGGGCCAGAGAAAGAAAGCTGTTTTTACAGAGATGTAAAAGTGGTCTGTGATGCATTAGGTGATGGGACTAGTATAGCTATCATTAGTAATCGGTGCTATTATTTGAATATTTTCTGGATTAGGAATTGAGAACTACAGGATGCTAGTGCTACTATAGCAGTTTTCTCTAGCTAAGGAGACCTGTAAATGGGCAGACTGTAGCAACTTTCCTTGAGGTGTTATTGAGAATGAGTTGTACACTTGCAGTGAGGATTACTGCTTGTTTGCCCATGAATTTTTATTTATTTGTGATTATTTCTGTGAGAAATATGTCAAGAAAAACCTAACTGAAGTTCTGTGAGTGAGCACAAGCACTTGCATCATTTTAACATCTGTCACCAAGCTCAGTGATAATGGTGGCTGCTATTATGGCATCTTCCTCCCCTCCACACAAGGCCATCTGGGATTTGTGTTATGTAAGAGGATTAGCATTTCTGCTTTCCTCTGTTATTTAAAGTATTTCTCAGAACCGGTTTTTGAATAATAATAACAACAACAATAATAATTGGTCTGTTTTATGCAGGGCTTTCTGAAAGGAGAAGTTGAGAATTCTAAAGCTACTGCTCTTAAGGAGAGCACCTGGCCTCACCATTTGGGTTTGAATGGGATTCACTTGAAACAGGGTTTTTCAAGCTGTGGTGGATAGGACTGATGGAGGGCTGATATCACTGGATGAATTCAAGGGTAAAGCATAAATTACTGTGAATGGATCAGTTCCAGCAAGGAAACCATTGTGATTTCCGTTTCCTCTTCTCAGACATGATTATTCATCACAGTGGTTTTAGGGAAAACCTCAGCTTCAAATCCTATCTCATAAAATTATAGTAGTGGCTGGTAACATTACCTGTTAGGAGAGCCTGAAAGGTATCATTTTCTGACCCTGGCTTGGGTTATTTAATCATTTGCAAAGATTGAATTATTTGTGCTGAAATTTCTAATATAGAAGGTCTCCTTAAGACCAAAAATTTTGAAAATTTCTCAGCAAAGTATGTACTTATTTTTCAGAACTTGATAAAAATAAATAGTATTTACCATAAAAAAGAGTATTGCTAAAGATATGTCAGTCAAATTCACATAAACTTGAACTAGGAGTACTGAAGGCAGGATTGGGGAAAAATAAGTAATTTTAGATCTGTGACAATTTCTGTATTTTAAATAGTCGTATATTTGAAAAATATCCCTGTAATGAAACCCAAGTGTAACCACAGCTTTGAGGTTTGGATCATCATCTTTTCCTTAAATATATTAAATAAATAAATAAAAGGCTAAATTCCGATGGTAGACTTTGTTTGAACAAATGTTTAAATAATTAGCTCTTCTGACTGGAGATGTAATAAAAGTAAGAGGGTGGTGTACAAATCCCACTCTACACAGTAAGTTATAGGCTCCCACTGGAGAAAGCTTGGACTGTAGGACTCTATGGATATTGTCTGTGCTCCAGTCACCCACACATCTTGACAACCCCATACATAAGAAACATCTGCAGCAGGACTCACTATACACCAGGAAAAAGAGCAGGACTGCTTTTGGTTGGGTTTTTTTGTGTAAATGCTACTCTCCTGCTGGTGTGGGAGCAGCCTGGTGAAAGGAGTAAGGAAACAGCCATGGCCTCTGGGTGCTGGAGCTACAAATGAGAGAATAAAAATGGTAGAGTGAGGACTGATTTTGGGCCTGGGAACTCATTACTGGCATTACCTTGCTGGAGCTTGGATGGAAAACTTGTGGTGGAAGCAGCGACTGACTGCACCAGATGGTAACTGAGACTGGGTGAGGTTAGAGACTAATGCTGGAGCAAGGAGCTTGTGCAGGGGGACAGGGGAGGGGGAGCAGTAGCAGTGAGTGCAGCTCTGTGTGCATCAGCATTTACTGCCTTCAAGCCTGCAGAAAGCCAGAGAATCTTGAGCCTTATCATTTTCCTGCCGCCAGCAATTGCCATACAAATCTGCTGCTATTAATTGTAAGTACATCAGGCTGACTGTGCTGGGTTAGACCACCTAACCCAATATCCTGTCTCCTCAGCAGTAATTGCCTGGGGGACAGTACAAGAACAGACCCGCAAAGTGTAAGTTGATGCATTCTCGACTGCCACAGTTTTTTCACTTAGAAGAAATCTCTGCAGCAGATACAAAGTTCTCCAGTAGATCTGACTCACAGAAAAGTCAAAATGGTGTCCCACAATTGCCTTCCTTTCTTTTCAGCTGGCTTTGTAGAAGAGCATCAGAGAAGCGCACACATAAGCAGATGTACTGATGGTGTGTGCTGAAGCACACTGAGAGGAATCCTTCCTTGCTGCTTCTCCCTGGGCTTTCTTCCCACATGTGGCTACATGACCACACACCTGTTTTCTGGGAGGACTCTGCCCCAGTCAGTGCTGAAAGGAGATCTGAAACCCGAGAAGAACTGAGGCAGTAGGAGGGCCTGTGGATGTCTGTTACGACCATCACCAGAGTGAGAAGTTTGGAATAGAGAAAGAAAGTCTTGGGGTGAATTACTGGAATTTTTCCTGAGTGATTGGACTCTGTCACTACCCCAGAGAACTACAGGCCTAGGGAAGTCATTTAAAGGTAGCCCTTTAAGGGTGGACACTGGCAGTTAGATTAATCTCACCTTACTTGAGAGCTCTGGGCATCTGAGTGTCTAATCATAAGTTAGTCGTCCTTGGCAAACACAGTACATTTCTGTCTCTAACCTTGAGATGAAACTAATTTAGGGATGCTTGTTTCTTTCTAGTGATTGTAACAGGAACCTGAGACTCATGGTGTGCGAATGCCACCTTGCTTGAGAGTATTTTGTGAAAAAAATATTGAATTATTATAGCTTGTTCCCTCAGAAAAAGATGAACAAAGAGATTGAAATAAGGAGGTAAAAGGAGCAAGGGTAAGAAAGTAAGTAAGCAAGAAAAGTAAATTATTTATCAAACAGCTGTATATCGAATGATTCCTGTCTCTTCCATGTGCTGCAAAGGTGACTTTTGCAACTGTAATCCTCTTTGGGTTTTGACTATATAAATAAACCTGTATAAACTAAATATAAAATTATCTGGACAAAATTGGTCACAGGTTTTTCCTTTTTTTATCCTCTCAGTGTTGCAAAAATAATCTGTTAGCAACATGTCTACATACTGTACAAGGTGAATTGCTTTGTTTATGATTCAAAACTACTTATACAGTAATTTTTTTTTTTTTTTTTGGTTTCTGGTTTTGGTTTTTTGTTTCCTTAACATCTTCTTTCTTATCTCATAGAGAATACCCCAGTGGTACAACTTTGCTTACTTTTTGGTAAATCTCACAGGTAAGTGTGCTAAAATTTAGGATATTCTGTCGTTTAGGGAGCAGTTTTCATAACTGATTAAATAGCAGAAGGAAATTAGAAACAAGGAAGAAGGAAGGACCCAGTAAACTAGGTGATTACAGGACTCAATATAATCGAGGTGTAGGCTCATGTTTCTGCTCTGAGTCTGTTGGAGCAAAAATTTGAATCTAGAGCTGCCAAGTGCAGAGGTGTGTCTTCTCTCATTTGGGTTTCTTCCACATGAGACCTGAATCTATTT
>VXBQ01015435.1:1187256-1248713 GCA_013400175.1 Phainopepla nitens
TTTTTTTTTTTTTTTTTTGCTTATATGACTAATGTGAAATATTATTCTGGAATTTTATGCTGAAATTTTTCATCTTCTAGTTTTGACATGCTAACCCTTATTGATGAGAGATGTTTTAGCACATATTTACCAAAATAAACATGACTTGCAAGACCTTGCTATCAGACAAGAAATGAAATTTCTTGCAAATCTGTATCTAAAATTGGAGTTGTAGGACATACTAATCAAATATCTAAATCCTCCTTTTTAGGGAAAGTAATAATAAACTAATTTATATTTTTGGTATTTTAAAGCTCAGATTTGTATCATGTCTTGCATTATGCCTTAGTCAAACTGTGAAAGTTCTCATGTTTATCCCTATAGAAAAAAAAAATTAAAACATAACTTCCAGGTAGTTTAGATTTCAGGATATTTACATATGATCAATTCTTCCTTTGGTCTTTTATTTTCATGTTTATTTTTTCTCCTCCTATTGAGTTGTATGTGATTTGAATCTGGAAATTGTCTGATGGGAAGTTCCAGCTACTAGGTTTTGCTCTGCCTTTCTTCTCTAAATAAATAAGGATTTTCAAATTTAAAGAATACCTGGCATTTAAAGAATAATGAAAGAATAATTAAGATTATCACAGACTATTCCGAGTTGGTGAGGACCCGTTTGGATCATCAAAGTCCGACTCCTGGCCTTGCCCAGGACCAAGATGGGGATCACACCATGTGCCCAAGAACATTGTCCAAGTGCTTTTTGGACTCTGTCAGGCTGCTGCTGTGACCACTTCCCTGAGAAGTGCCAGTTCCAGTGCCCAGCCACCCTCTGGGTAAACATTTTCCAGGTATCCAACCTAAAAATCCCCTGACACAACCTCAGGCCATTCCCTCAGGTCCTGTCACTGTCACCACAGAGCAGAGATCAGTGTCTGCCCCTGCTCTTCCCCTCACAAGGAAGTTATAACTGCAGTGAGGTCTCCCCTCAGTCTTCTCCTCTCCAGGCTGAGCAGACCAAGTGCCCTCAGCCACTCCTCGTACAGCATTCTCTCGTGGTCCTTCACCATCCTTGTAGCCCTCCTTTGGTCATTCTCTCGTAGCTTAATGTTTTTCTTATAATATAGTGTCCAAAACTGGACACAGGACTCACGGTGAGGCTGCACCAGCCCAGAGAAGAGCAGATCATCTTTCATCCCTTCTGAAAAATGAAATAGACTAAATTTTTGAATGAATCCTCTGCAGACTTTGCTGAAACCTCCTACCCTATATTCCTATAGATAAGATGAAAGAATTGATAAATATTTTTTCATAAGCTTTGTTTTGTTTTCCATGGTAATATAAATCCTCTAATTTGTTCAAGACATCACTTTTGTGCTTCACATCATCTCAGTGTCTCCTGGTGTATTGGTTTCCAATATACCTAACATATACCTTTTTTTTATACCAGAAATTTAAGTCAGAAATCCCAAATATATTAGGGAATTACATTGCATTTATCCAGTTGTCTGTATAAACTAAACTATAATCTCCATCAAATAATGAAATCCCTTTTGTTCTCATATATTGCCTTCCATAAAAATATGTTGAAGTAAAATCATAAATATTGTATAACTATGAATTAATTCTTGCTCAATTCTATCCACATATGTTTTCATTATTTAGCCCAGAAGCCAGCTAACTTATGCTTATCTGGGTCATTTCATTTGCCCTTTTAAATATTCCCCCAACCTTTTCATTTACCATTTCTCTGCTATTCAAAGATGTGTCAAAAACTAACAAGGCTAGGAGTTGTTTTTCTCCCTCTTTCAGGATTTTTGACTGCAGGACTAAATGGACAGACATAGATTTAATCCTGCAGCCAAATGTTTCTTCAGTGACATGCTCTATATGTGTTTCCAGCTTTGCTCCAAACAAACCCCAAATGTGGTTATTGCCCTTTTGTTTTTTCTGCTTTACTAACAGTGGAAAACATTTTTGAACAGCTACCAGTCTATCTGAGAAAAAGTAGCAGGTGGACTCAGACAAGCAGGCAGAGGCAGAGCGCAGGGAAACCACATTTGGTCACCAGCGGAGAGGGTGATCTCGGCACATCGGGCGCCTGAACCGCTGCCAGCCTCTGGCAGGCATCACAGCAGAGGAGTATTTTAAGATGGATTTGAAGGACAGCAAGTAACTAAAGGAGTCTGGGTTCCTGACAAAGCATTTTGTTTGTGATATAACATCCAAGAAATCCAAATTTGGACATGGAAAGTGAAGAATCAGTCCTTTTCACCTCTTCACCGAATTGTGGATAGCATCATTTTTGTTGAATCACTTAGCAACATGCTGGCTGACAAGATTTTTAGAGTTTTTTGATTTGTTTGTTTTTGTGGTTTTTTTTCTTTTTTCTTTCTTTTTTCTTTTTTTTTTTCTTTTTTAAGGAAGTTTAAACCTCCTTTTGTTCAATTAGCATTTTTCAAGTGGAGCTGAGTTAGTTGAAGCAGATGGTTTATCTTTTTTGGTAGTGCTTCTGGTTGGACAAATGAGACTTATTTCTACATCTTCCTCTCTATTGCAGTGCCTACAAAGTCATTCCACATTTTACGCACCGTGTTTTGACTTATTTAATGCAGGCGTACTTTCCCTGCAGTAAACATGATTACCCAAATACTTTAACTAGAGAGCTTCTGCTTTCCTCTCTGGTGTAATTAGTCACACTGCACTCACACTGCATTTAAAGGGGGGAAAAAATCCACACATGGAGCATCTTGCAAATGTGCCTATAATCCCATACAGCTGCTTTCTTCACTTTATTCTTTTTTGACTGCTTATAGAACAAAATTGCTGCAGCTGGGCAGAAAACTGAGCAAAGTTGCAAAGGCACCTCTCCTTTCTTTTCTTTGTGGAATCCACCCATTCAGGTGTCCAGGGATAGCTCTTGATTAGCAATTGCTTAACATGGGGCTAAGTTTTCTTGGATTCTAGCATTGAATAACTTGGCAGGATTTCTATTAGGTTTGAATTTCAAAGCCAAAAGAGTGATCTGAGATCGCATACTGGCAGTTCCACAGTGGTAATTTCCATGTTAAAAGAATACTTATCACCAGCACCACAGCGAAAGAGGCAGCTTTACACAGAAAGGCCCTCTTGTGAAATTAATTTGGTGTTTAGTTTATTAAGAAGTTGACTCCAAATGTGCATTTTTTAGTTTCTTGTAAAGAAAACTCTTGCTAATTCTGCCGATATTTTGAAGTCAAAGATTTAGTTGTTTAAAAAATGTTGACAAAAATTCTGCTGAACCCGTTTTTCATTTATGTGGCCAGCATGCTTTCTAATTCCTGCTTGCTAGAAATGGAGCAGGAGATGGAAAAGGGAATGATCAGTGTAGATTCAGTAAGATATTGGCCAGATCAGTTTGGCCAGTCTAACTTCAGTAGGTAGCTTGTTTGAGAGATTATTGATGGATTTATCACTAGTAAGCTTAAAGGGATAACTTGCTTGGCAAAAGAAGTTTTAGATAAGGAAGGAAAGGTACATTTGTTAAGAAAAGACCCCCCAAAAGTATATCCATGTCTGTTGCATGTAATATAAAAGTAGAAGTCTAATATAGGTAAGCTAGTCTCTGCTTATTTCTGTCTATTAACTGTAAATGAACTTTGAGCAACTTGTTCAGATGTAGTCATCTGCATGTGCAAGTCAGCTGAGATTAATTCCACCCTTTAGTGTTTGCTTTCCCCTAACACTCACTAGTTATGTTGCCTCCAAGAATCACACCCACTCAATGTCTCGTCTGTTTGGACAGAGACCTCTTCTGACACAAGGCAATCTTGTCCTGTGTGCTGGTACAGAGCTCAGTCCTCACAGAAGAAATAGGAGACCTTATCTTTCTTGAGGAGTTAATGTGTCCTAAGGAAGCAGCAGTCAGCAGACATTAACTTGTGGTCACAGGCACAGGAGCTGTATCTTCGATGGACGTGCTAGAGGAAGGGTAAAAGCGTCATGGAGAGCTCTCCATCTGTTACTAAAATCAGCAAGGGGACAGAGCAGAAAACATGCTAACACAGAATGTGTGCTCTCTAAGCAACACTTATTCTACATAGAAAAAAATGAAAAAGCTAAAAATAATAAAACCTGGTTTATATCAGTTCTTCTTCAAGCTTTGGAAAAAATGCATATCTGACTGCATTTGTCAATGCATAGCTAATTCCTCATGGCCCATTTAAAACAGACCACCTTCTAGAGTAACAGGGATTACTGCAACACGTGTATTACAGCCTTTCATCTCTGAGGTGAATGTTAGCACAAAAAAGCAATAGGCTGGGAAAAATATGCAGGAAGCTAAATAGCTCTTCATTTGTTGCAGGAGATCATTTTATTCAGTGAGAAAGGAACACATGAAATGGAAAAGGAAGAAATGAATGTTTAAAATGAAAAGGGGAGTGGGATTGGGATTGTCAATTCGAGAAGATACAGCCCTGAGGATCAGGATCTGAGAAACAGTCAGTGACTGAATCCTTTGTATTAATAAGATAGAAAACCTGTTAGATAGATAGGTAGATAGATAGATGGATGAGCTTAAGAGTTTCTGACTTTGAGGAAGGAGATTGGAAAGTTTCTGAACTATCTTCTTGTCATATAAATAAAAGCTGTTTTTCATATATTTTAGAAGACAGTTCAACTAGAAGAAATGCGTAGTTATGGAACAGTTAAATGTTTTTATATTATGCAATGTTCAAAACGATAATTGTGAATACATTTAGAAGATAAAAGTTTTATTCATTTAAAAGAGCTATTTTCAGAACGTGGCAAATGGTTATTCTGTAAGTGTAATTTTATTAGTAGAGTTGTATTAATAGAATTATTATTTTCCTCTCCTGCCTAGTTAATTATTATAATCTTTCTCTGTTTATCTATTTTTGTATTTTTTTCTTTTAGTTTAAAAAGGGTATGTGCTTATTCTCTACATTGTCTTCAAAGCAGAAAACAATCCAGTAAACATTAGGACTGAACTCTCAACCCAACTCTGTAAAAGTAGAATCGTAATTAGGCAAAGTTAGTTTGTCTGCTGCTGTGTGTAAACAAGTTGAATAACTTCATTATTTTCAAGCTTTGCCCCTACATTAGAATAATTCACACTACTTCAGGGAAATGACACCTGCTAATTAACCACAAGCAGACAAAGCACTTTAACAGTCATAATCAGTCATTTTCTCCTGCAGTTTAAAAAAGATTAAAAAAAAAACCACACACAAAAAAAATCAAAACCTTTGTGACAAGATGTTTCCATGAATCATTCTCTTGAGGAAACCTTACTGCTTGAAGAAGATTCAAATATAGTAAGTCACACATCCGTTCAGAATAGGAATTAAGTAAAGTCACATACATACTCCATTGTATTTTACAGACACCTGTTTGGGACTTAGCTCCACCTAAAAAATCGATATTTAAATATCAATTTGGTCAATATGGATAGTCAATATGTATTTATTGAATAATTCATTCCTAACAGAGGTTTCTGTAATAATGAACCAGTAACTTCCCAAAGTTCCCTCCCTCTCCATGGACAAACCTTGCCCCTGGTGTACACATCAGCAGTGCAGATGACTGAAGTTAAGTGGTGTGAATCACAACCCAACAATCCTGTCCCCAAATAATTTACATTCAATGTGCACAAGAGAAAGTATTTGCAAAAGGAAATATTATTCCTATTTTTCAGTGAGAAGATGAAGCATGAAAAATTAATCTCCTACACGTGGTTTCACTGAAAGTCTATGATGGAATGAGAAGTAAATACCAAACTGCTGGAGTCCTGCTTCAGGAACACTATAGTCCTAATTATGCCTTTTCTCACTCTGCTTTCCCATTCTAGGATCCTGCAGAATTGTTTCAATGCTATTTTTAAGAGTTGCTATAAATCCTGATTTCTCAATTTATTTGCAACAATTTAGAACTTACTTAACATGTCCTGGTGGGCTACTGCATTAACCAAAACTGTGCTGATACTCTCCAGAACTGATAGAAAAGCTTAAACCAGCAAAACCTTCTTGTTCTCTCATTCACTCAATACTATGATGAGTGGGAAGGATTTACTTTCTGGGACATACTAGGAAAAAACCCTTAAGCTTAAACTGGAAGACATAAGAAAATGGTTTCACAGTAATTGGTAGTAGGAAAACTAAATATAAAATCACAAAAACCAGATATTGGAGTCTCAGTTCTACAGTAGTTTGGAGAAAAAAAATGATCCCCGGGGAAAAGCGCTGAAACAGCCAAAGGAATTATGGAAATCCATTTAAGAAACTGAGATTGTGAATGTTATTCACAAAATAAAAGGGGACTCTAAAAACAAAGAAAAAAGTCACCCCCTTTCAGACATATGCCAAGAGAAGTGAGCATGTTTGATATTTCCCTGTTAAGAGTAAGAACCAGATAGACACTATTATAAGAAGATACTGAGCAGACTGAAGAGCTACACATTTTTTTTTCCCATCACAATGACTTAGAGCATGTCAGGCAATCCCAGTGTTAGGCCTTTCATCCTTTGACCCCACTGTCCCTCTCCAGACACGTACAGAACTCCGTAATTATTTTTCTAGATATCTGCATTCCTTTTAACAATCCTTGAGCCAAATTAGTACAGTCTTTATCAAAAAAATGTAATTTTCTGAACCGCAGCTACAGCTATTGCCACAAAATTATTATACACTTTGATCAGCTTCTGGAAGAGTTTATGTGCTTTGCTTGCTTGAGATGACAGGAGACAGGAAGTTTTCACTAATCATTAAGAAAGGAGGTAGCAGGAAATCTCACTCTTCAGATCATGTAGAGGATTCCTGCTGGTCTTTGCTTTGAGAAATTCTGGTATCTCCTCTCTAAGGCTTTGTAATTGGGCATGTGAAACCTCTGCAGGTGAGAGTAGTACATTTCCTTTCTGTGGTGAAGTTTCACACAGATTGGCTGAGCTGAATGGTGTTGAGCATGGCTATGTCCTTAGCTCTTCCAGGAGGATGTTATCAATTGCTGCAATTCTAGAACACTTCAGAGAACCTCATGCAAGACAGTACCCAAAAAGCAGCCAGGGAACTGAAGCCAACAGCGCTGTTCTAGGAACACTGAATGGGATGGATAGCTATCATTCATGACAGAGAGTGATCCAAATTTATCTTCATGTCTTGCTACCACCATATAGCTGCAAGATGGCCACTTCTTCCTTGGTCGACTTTCTGTGAAGTCCTGTTGCTGAGGGATAGAGAACTGAACTCCTGCACAGATGTAAGACAGTGATAACCTATGCTGCGACATGGTGACTGATCAGGATTTTCTGGCATGTAACAGTGTTGAGTTCTACCTTTTCTCTACCAAAACATATGCAAAAGTATTCTTAATGGCATTGCTTAGGATGCAAAGTCCAAGTCCTGTGAATTAGGGGATCTCGAGATAACATTAATTCACCCCTATTTGTAAATGTATTGAAAGTTCCAATGAAAATATGACCTTGCCCAATATTTTAAAGACATGTCAGAAACAGAATTAGGGATAAATACTCCTATATTTGGCATCTCCTAACATTTAATTCATTTAACAATTCAATCCAATGCAAGTAACTTTCCTTTACTGTTGTTTTTGTTGTGTGGTTTTGGTCTTTTATTGTAATTACAGACATGTACATGCACATGTTTATGCTCATATAAATTTATAATACAGGGAAAAAGGAAGCTGTATTTTCTATTCAGTATGAAATGTCTTGCTTGACTTGCTTTCCTGTAATCATTCTTGAAGAAGATAAGTAAAATAAAAAGGCTGAAGATCTCATGAACTCTGTGCTACACCTGTAATTGCAGTACTTAAGGCTTCTTAACCACACTGTAGAAGAATAAAAGGAAACTATCTCAACATAAGCACTCCTGGCTACATGCTAAATCTATTCACTTTTTTCTTAAGTCACCACCTCCCACCAGCTGACCTAATGAGCAAGTCCTTTCTGACTTAAGAAAAATCTACATTTTAGCCATTCCAGCTGGGAACAAGCAAGGGTGTATGCTGCCATGGCAGCAGTTACACTGAGAATGGGATAAGTAGAAAAGGTGGCAAAGGCCAAAAAAACCCCCAAGTTATAAGGAAGTGGGATACTGTTTATCTGCAGTTAGGTAGATGAGGTTAAGCCCTCCACCTAAGCCCTGATGCTTAGGAACCCCGGCTTTGAAAGTGTTTTAAACCCAGTGTCAGGATGGGATCTGTGATGATAGGTTGCTAGTTTAGGAGATCATGGGCATTTGACAAGGTCTCATTTGTCCAGTCCACAGAGGATGCTCTGTTTCAGTTCACATACCAATTCTCCACTTATTACTTGGCATATAATGCAAGCTGTGTTTCCTCTGTGATCCTCCTTGAGCAATATAAGCTCACTCGATTCCTACAGAGTATGCATCCTTGAGTAACAAGTATTACCATGTAACAAGAGTTTAGAGACTTTTTCCCTTTGGTTTCCCTGAGAGTTCATCACAAAATTATTTGGGGTATCTTTGATGAAAAGAGCAGAGTCCTTGAAGGCAAAATCCTGGAGCACACAGAGTACTCATAGTTTCCATTTTTAATTCTGCACTTCCTGTTGAATGTATTTCAAGCCATTTCATTAAAATGATGAAATACAGCACATTTAAACAAAAAATAAAAAGGTCTACTGATTTGCAATTAATACATGCAGCCAAACAAACCATGCAGCACAAAGCCCACCAAAGGTTGTGTGAGGGTGGAATCACTGAGGGCTGTAGAAAGTTTAAAGAACTGAAGAAAATGTTTGTGACAGTTTGATATAGCCCAGCTATTTGACATAAGACCAGTAAAGGATCCAAAGTGTGGTTGGTAAGGTAGTTTCCATAAGGAAGTACAATCATTTATCTGTATGAATTTTTATAATTACTTGTTTCCACTTCTTTTCTAAGAACTCTGCAGTATCTTCTTTAATATAAGTTTAATATGCTATATAGGATGGGTAAGTGTTCTAGTCATGGAATGGAAATGGCTATATATGTGTTGCAACACATCACTTGTATGTTCTTTCACATAATCAGAAATGAAATAATCAAGAATTGTTTTCCTTTTGGTCATGTTGAGAGAGAGAGGTTAATTCATACAGTCCCTAAGTACTTCCATGTGTGTTCCCCCTCAGCTAAAATGCATATCACTGTTGCAGGTGACTGAACAGTGGTTACAATGTAAATTATTTAAGGCTTTAAAAGTGACATGACATTTGAAATGTGTCATTGTCAATTAAAAAAAAAAAAAAGATTGTTTTGCTGTTATTCCCACCCACACGTGTCTAACTTTGTCCATCTACGTTTTTTAATCTTTCTTTTTTACCCTAGAGGAACTTTGTCTTCCTCCTCAACTGCCATCTTCGTTTAATGATGAGAGGAACAAAAGAACATGCAGGTCCAAAGACACTATGAAAAATATAACCCAGGTTCTGCTGCAATAAAGAAATAACAATTTATAATGTGGAACAATATCTGAACACTCATTTCTCTGAATAGCCCACATATATAAATCAGATTACTGCAGTGATTAAAAGAATAAAAACAAGACCAATATTGTTTTAAAATTAATGTAATAATTTGGCTTTTAGAACTCATTTGTGTGAATCTCATCAAACAGTCAGCAATGGGTTCTCTGGATTGCTGTGAAAGTTGCTGACTTGTTCAGTTAAACTGCCATGGTTCTTCCAGTGCTCGTGGCAGGAACAATAGTTCTCTCGGTGATGATGGAGTCTGTTCCCCCCAGAGCTTTATCACCATTGGGAAAATCTTTTTCCCCTTGCTGAGCAGGGCAGGTGCTGGCAGAGAGATGAGGATGCACCAGATCAGGAGGTTACTGTGCTTGCCTGAGGGGGTCCCACCCACAAAACAGCAGCAGAGCTGCCACGGCCCCACAGTTCTCTGAGACTGTAACTTCAATTATCTTAGCATACTGCTTCAAAACTCGTTGCAAATATATTATCCATGCAGCAGGCTTTAGTAAAACACCCACCCTACTCCCTGTGCCCTGATCCCTGTGAAAAGAGCATAGGCACTAGAAGGGAGCTGGGGTGGTCCCACACAGTCGTACTGGAGGGCACCTACCTTGCAGCTACCTGCAGCCACAGCTGCTGCAGGTTTGGGCTACAGTTGCTTTGCTTAACTCAATGTTTCAGCTGTTTAGCTCTCAGCAAGTCATACCTGGCACTTTTAGGAAAGCAGAAAGACTTAACTGTAATCAGAAATAAATACTTCTAGACTGCAGGATGAGAAAGGCTGAGAAAAGTAATTTGGGATGAAATTACTTTCCACCGAGAATAAATTTGGCTGCAAGCAGCTGTATGAAGAGCCAGCCAGGTGTTGGGCATGGAACTGTAAGCTGCCCTTTGTAAAGTATTATACAATATTATCAAGTTTGTGTAGAATATAAGACTATCTATTATGATTATATATTTTGAATGAGTTCATAAGCTTTAATAGATATGTAGTTGCCTCTCATAAGACCTGAGCTTTGGCAGCCAAAAATCACATCCTCTCATTGTGGGTGTTTTTGAAGAACAATAATTGCTTTACAGTGCAGAGAGTCAAATGTGTGTGTAACTTACATATTGTTTCAAATAGTTGACTTTTACAAAGTCAAGATCTAGGTTTACAAGCACATAAGAAAATCACCAAACTTTTGCAATCTTTTTGTATCCTTTTTGAATGCTAGAAGTTTTGCAATTTCAGCTTCCCTGTGCACCTACAGAAATCTGGTAATAATATAGATTTTGTAGTTTCATCTTGGAAGGATAAACTTATATATACTTGAAAAATTAATAGGCTATAACATTACATTTAATTATTAACTGTTGAAATAGTACAATGTTGTAGGACCTAGAAATTGAAATAAACCTCATGTACATTACATTGCTTTTTCATATTCACTGTAATGAAGATAAAATCAGAATATATTTCTGTAACAAATAACCCCAAATATAATGGACCAAGGAACAAGCCAGTCTTTATGCTCTCTGGTGTTGCAGAAAGGACCTCAGATTCTTGAAAACCATTATCCCTTAGCAGTTAACAATTATGGGAATGCAGTCCCTGCCATTAGTACAATATAAAGAAAGCAAGAAAGAGAAAATTTAGCAGTCACTGTCACCCTTTGTATGGACATAAATGTGCAGGAAAGTAGCAGTGCTTGAAAAGTATACTTGATTGATTTGTTAGAACCTTTTTTGGTCAGGGCTTGCTGTTCTTTCAAAGAAACAGAACGTGTCTTTCTCAGGTATTTCTGGGTGCTCTGCTCTGTTGCTGAAGCATTAGCAGACTGACAACAATAAGCCCAGAGTGGATTCAAAATGCTGTTGTTTAAACATCCCCTACTCCAGTACATATTGCTCATTCGGCATGCTGGAAATGGAATACAACTTTCCTTTTCTTGAAAAGTGTGTTCTTAACATAAACTAGATGCCTGCTTTTCTGATTTGGAACATCTAAACTCTCACTTCATGAACAGTCATGAGTCAAAAACTGAAGAATATTATTGGCACATTCTGAGTCATAGTGCTATTTTAATAGCTACACATTACACTTGCACAGATTCTCACAAGAAAATGCATTACCTTCAGAGAAAAAAAGGAAAATAAAAAGAAAAAGAGGACAGAAAGAAAAAGGAAAAAACCCAATGGTAGATGTTTTCCTAATCTTCTAACTCAAACTTTATAAAAAAATCTTTCTGAAAATGTGTTTTTGATTACTAGTAGTCTTTCTATGGCCATTAAAATAAATGTGTCTAATGAATTTATAAAGGTTACAGAGAATTTATTTGTTTGAATTTACAGTGCTTGGATACCAGGAAAGATCAAGGAATTCATATTGGTTATGTATAATGAGGTAATCAGGCTTTAATGAAAAGCAACAGTTATTAGATAATCAGTTCAGCCTGGTGACTATTGGTCTGTTATTGCAGGACAAGAATAATTAAGGGGCACTTAAGGTATGGAAAAAAATGGCAGCCAGAATCTGATGTGCCTATAGGAGTCTCCAAACGACAGGCATTTAATAGCCCTTTATATGTTACTATAGCAACACACTTTGATAACTCATCTGCCCACACCATAGTAAAACAAGGGGCACAGGGCTCCTCGCAAAGTGCAATCTCCTTTAAGCAGATCTATAAGCATTGCAGATGAACAGAACTCTAAACATTCCTCCATGAATATTCATGAACTAAGTTGTTTTTTGTTGCCTGCCTAGTCAGCAGTCACAAAACACATGGTGTGTGTTGGCAGCATCTTGCCTAGGTAGAGGGCTATGGACTGAGGCAATGGCAGGAACCAGGACCTGTGAGGCTGACTGACATTTCCATCTGTAGCGAAGGCTGGTAATTAACAGGAAGGAGTGTGCCTGCAGCATTGCACCATCTGCTAGGGAAACGGCTCAATAAGAAAGGAGCTGGATATCATCTCAGTGGTGGCTCGATCTGGTTCCGACATGAGGCTGGGCATCTGTTAGCTGAGGAGATAGGCTATTAGGAAATTCGACTGGGAATGAACAACATGGAAAGAGCACTCTGACCTAGCCCATAAAAGCATCTCTTCAGAAATGGTGTCTTTTTATCTTACTTACACAAGTCTTCTGAAAATGGTTTGCTGAGGGACCATTATGGATCAGTTTGAAGTAACACAATGGTTTCAAAAATGCTGCTTAATTCCAACATGAAATTCTTGAAATCAGGATACAGCTGTCATCTTTTGACAATAGAGCTAATTTCAGAATGAGGATATGAGGTTAAATTCCTTCTTCTCTTGTTTGTTTTTTGGGGACAGGAAAGCAAATTAACTTCTAACTATTGTACAGTTTAAGTCTCAGAACACAGTAAATCTGGGATACTCAAATGCAAAATGTACAGAGATGAAAGCATAAAACCTTGCCATGTTTTAAAAGCAGGACTGCACGAAACACAGCAGTCAGAAGGAACATCAATGTATGTTCTCAGTGTATAGAAATATATATATATGAATTTCATAAACTCTTTTCTTTGGTAGGAATTTAAGAAGTTTCTGGTTTGCAGAAAAAGACTTTCAGGATTGAGTTTTTTGTAATTCAGAGCACTGAAATAGGTTATTTCTTTGTCCTGGGAGACTGACCTATGTACCCAGTTATAAGTTTAAAATATTCTGAATGTAGATAATATTATTAAAGGCCTCTAAAGCACAATTAACTATAGGTTTTTTTTGGGAATGACAGTTTGACATTCCCCAGACCTCTGATAATGTATAGATAAAAATCTGGGTACATCTCTGTTTTCATCTGCTGACATTCTCAAAATTGTTTTGATGAAGATCGATCTTTCCACCCTTTTCCTCCTTCACCCACAGTACTGAGAGCAAGTGTGCCCATGTGTGCAGCAACACGCTACTGACATCATCACTGCCTGCCTTATGTCAGTGCCTGTGGACACAAATCAGCTTGGGGCTGTGTTTGTGCGCCCATGAAGTCAAACAGCCACAGGAGTCACTGTGGGCTTTATTTGCTGCCCATGGCAAGTGCAACACAATGTTTTAAAGCAACTCTCACTGGCTGTAGGATAAAGAAACTGCAATTCCACTGCACTTGCAGACTCTGAAAGCCTGTACAAGTGCTGCAGCTTGGCTTTTATTTGCTTGGACTATGCTAACTTGGTTGTATGTCAGAGTCAGGAGGGTGACTGTAGTCATCTGCATGAGTGTTCCAGCCTTTGTCTACATTCAGGGCACAGAGGTAGCGTTCCGATAGACAGTTCTCATCTTTCACGGGTCTGATGTGACTTCATGTTGAAATTAAGCCTGTTGTCTACCTTTTAAATTCCCATATTAAGTGCCATTCCCCTATAGAGTTCATAGGATGCACAAATAATTGCTGAGAAAATAAGCTCTCATCAAGAACCCAGGCAAATAAGCTGAATATCCAGCAGAGACAAACTATTTCTTGTTATGGGAGATTAGAACATGTAAAAGAAAGATGGTATTTCTCAGAAAATAACAGAGGTGTTTTCATAATTGTAGAGATGTATCTGACAGGACAGAAATAAATCTTACTTACACACATTTATTATTTAGTTGTTTAGGGCTTTTTCTTTCTTTTTTTTTTGTCTGTTTCTCTACATAGATTTTAAACTCTTCTCTTTGCAAAAATAATTGTGTATTGTTTTCTGGAAACACTGATGAATATTTGGCTTTTCCCCATAATAAGAACCAACTTTCCCCCATGGAGATTATACAGCTGTGTTTATATTTCAAGTCCATCCTTTTCAAGGGGAAAGAGAAACACTTTAGTGTCTACTCTCCTAGGGACTCAGGAACCAGTTATGTGTAATGCAACTTAAACAAAGATTATTAGCACTCTATGTACCTTTGTCAAAGTGCGTTCTGCAAAAGAATGGAAGGCCACAGTTTAGGTAGTGGATACAGTCAGAAAATGCAGGCTTTCTGCTACTATTTCTGTCAATACCTTTTACAAGGAGCCGTGCCAGTTAGAGTGATCATGAGTTACTCTGCTCCTACAGAGCTTCCTACTCACAAAACTACAGGCAGCAATGCCCTTGTAGTAAAATCAACGGCAATGGGAAAAAAAAAAGTGAACTCAGGAGCTATTCAAGCAGAAATCACCATTGTCTGTCCTCAGCAACTGAAGGATGAATTGAAGGCTGATCTACAGGCCAAGTTTTTTAGTTGCTGGGTTTTTGTTTGTTTTTGTTTTGGGATTGTTTGCTTTTTGTTTTCTTTTGTTTTGGTTTTGGTTTTTCGTGTGGTTTTGTGGGTTTGGGGTTTTTTTTGTTTTGGTTTTGTTTTCATTTGTTTGTTTTTCTTGTGTTTATTTGGTTTTTTCAGTTTCCCAAATATCTATTTTCTTGACTGCAGGTACCTCACTATTCAATCAAGGACAGTATGTCTTCAGTCAAGAATTTTCCCTTTTTTAATTTTCTTTTTGTGTGTGTGTGTGTGTGTGTATATGTGTATAACACTGTTCTTAAAGCTCTTTGCAGCTGGTTGTCATCTGAACCACTGCCAATAGCCTCTGAGAGCGCTGCCCCCTCCAGAACACATCATTTGGCTCCCTGAGATTATTTACTAGTGAAAGCTCTGCATGCAGAGTCAGTTGGATATGACTCTCAGAGGGAAGAGCTGGGTGTGGTATTTTGGGGAATGAGCTAGTACAGAAGACAGAAATGCTGTTTGGCAAGAGAGAAGATATGTCCTGCTGCTGTCTGAAGCCACATGCAAAGGCAGCGTAGCCCAAAAAGGTTCAGAGGAACATGAATTTCTGATCAGCAGAGTTCTAAGACAATGAGTAGTTTAACTAAAACACAGTATAACCTTTCAGGAAGAGGATTTTCTTAGAGATGGGGAAATAGAGAGAACAGTGGTAGTGGAAAGGGAATGGTGCAAATCCTTTTTAAATCCACAGAAGGGTTAATTGATTTCATTGGGCTTTCTCCTAGGTCTGAAATGTTTACCTTGCAGTGAAAATTATTTAAAATCTACGGCTATAATTGTTTAGTTTGGTATTAATTGGGAGTAAGTGGATTCAATCCCAGAAGATTTCAGCAAAGCTCTAAATAAAAATCCATTTAGGTATCATTGCTATGAGGCTGAGATTCTGCACTGAGCTATTAAGCCCACATGTTCACACATAGTCCCAGCATGCAACCCCCATCAGCAAACATGATGTCTGACTGTCCAGTGAGATGGACTCAAAATCTTTGGGTGCTGACATCCTCTTTAGTGCAAAGCTTGAGAGCATTCTTCGAGGGAAAGATTCAGAGGTAACTTTGGAAGACCAAAATGCCAATTTCCACTTCCCTGAACTGATATAGCAGCCATCTGAATACAGCAGCTAGTAGTCCACTGAGTTAGTACAATAGAAAAATAAAAGTTATTATTCATTATTTAAATTGCATTTGCATGTGAAATCCTTTCCAATTTATCCAAGGATGCTGAATCAACAGGAAAAATGAGATTTTTTTTTTTTACCTCATTATTTCTATGATATAAATTTTAACAACTGGGTCTCTTATCAGATGACACTTGTAACTCCAGCTACACTGCCTGAAAGGGTTAAACACCTCTACTTACCTAGCATACAAGCTCTGTTTTTCTAAAAACTTTCAGAAAATAGTGCTTTTAACCAAAGGAAGGGATGGGAGGAATCTTTGGGCTGTACAGATTTGAGCTCCACGTGAAGACTCATGGCAGAATGACAAACAGGTATGATTTCCCCAGGCTGGCACTGCACGAGACAGGACGGGCACACCCCCAAGACCAGGGGCTTTTCTTAAAACTCCGAAGACTGAATTCCTCTTGAGAAGATTAGAACCTTCTGAACTCTCCTCCCGGAGGGCTGCCTGCGGTCTGGCAGGGCGGCGTGGGCAGGGCTGTGCCGGAGCCGAGCCGCGGGGGCCGGGGGAGGAGGGAGGCAGGCAGGCGGCATGGCAGGATGCTGCGGGGCTGCGATGCGTTGGCAGAGCTGCGTGGGGAGAGCTCGCACAGCACCTGCCCGCATGCTGGCTGGCTCTAGCCAGTGTCATTAGCCATTCATTCCACAAGCGTTAAAGTCAGCCATAAAATGATAAATTAAAAAAAAAAAAAAAGCAACAAAAAAACCCCAACCAAAAACCAAAACGAATAACAAAAAAAACAAATGTAAGAAGCAAATCACAAAGAACGGTGAAGGAAAAGGCATCATATCGTGCAAAACTTTAAAATACTTTAACTTCAGCGCTGAAGTCCGCCTATGCAGATGCAGAGAAACAGTCTGTGTGCAAAAAGGCATTTAACTGTACAGAGAAGGTATCCATATATATATACAAAGCTTCCAGTGCTAAAGAGGATGAAAAGGGGAGGAAATAGAAGCTGAAGGTTTACTATATAGTGAGGACAAAATGCTGAAAGGCCACTACATTTGGAACATGTTGAAGTCAGTGTGATTCTCAATATCCATAATGAAGAAGAGAGGGGGTTTTTGGGTTTGTTGTTTTTGTTTGGTTTGTTTTTTTTTTTTTTGCTTGCCTCAGTCATAGCACTAATTATTTAGTGGTCTTTCAAACCTTTTGTAATCTCAACTTGAGAAAGCACTGAAAGATATTAATTCTTAGCCATGTGTCTCATAAATGAAGGCCATTCTGCTATACTTAATGACAAGGCTGAGGCAGCAAGATGTCATTTGCTTTTTTCTCGGTTTTTAAATTGCTTTCTAAATGAACTACAGCTGTGAGGGCCAGGTGCTGTGATCCCTTTAGAAAGATCAGGAAATGATGAAATCCAAAATTTCAAAGTGTGATGGATGTCAGCTCCCGATTTGGTGTGTGTGTGAGGTCACCCCCATGCACCTGGTGCTATCTCCACAGCAGAATCACTTTATTGTGGAAAAAAAAAAAAAAAGATGCACATGTCGAGTGTAAGAGTAACAATATGAGATGCAGTTTATAATTATCCCTTTGTTTTCTCCTCATCGAGATGGAAATGACGGATATACAGTGTGTGTGTTTCTTGTTCTAGGTGCTGCAGAATTTATTAAAACAAGTTTTGAGTAAAATAACCAACATGGCTGGATGGTGAGATGAACAGCCACCACACGAGGAATGCTATGTTAGAGAAATAAAAGCTCACTGACTAGCTTTATTCAATTAGAAATTGTAGCTGCAAGGTCAAGAACTCTATTAGCTAAATTTTATTTTATAGAATATGGGCTTAGGAGGTGACTGAGGTGCACTGTAGAAAACAATGCTTTTGTTGCAGCTACTCCAGGCTTTTTATCTGACTCTACAATAATTCAAGAAGATTAGTTGAAACATTTTAAAGTAAACTGTTGAAATACTATTACTGTCTTAATTGAAGAGAAAGCTTAATCCTAGAAAATCAGCCCCAGCAAGAGGGATGTTCTGTCAGGAAAGTGCACACAAAACATGGACACCAAAAGCCGAGTCCTGCTCTCTGATACCATCATTTGACATGTCACTGTGTTGCAGCAGCCACTGCACATTCCGGGGTATTTGTAGACACTGCCAAATCCTTCCCCCATTGTCCTTCTTTTTGTGCATTGGCCAAATTTCTTCTCTGAACTAGCACAAAGATTTATTCACACTGGCAATGCACCAAAATGATCCAGTTCACAATACAAGAGATGTGTCAAATTCAGCCTCTGAACTGTGCAACTCCAGCACAAATTAAACCATTCATAGGCTTTATTCTCCATTCTGTAATGACATGACATCTTCTGCTCAGTTTTAGTAGCAGAGAATTAAAAAATAAAGTAGCTCTATCCTAAGTTTTCCAGGGATGGGGATGCTTTTGTTGCAGATTAATCCTTCCAAAAATGAAGTTATACATTAAACATATCTAGTTTCTGGACTCTATTGGAAGCTTATCCGCCATTCTCAAAACTCCTGTATTGTCAAGCTGGTTTAGAGACTTTTCATAAGTAGGATTTTGACTTCCAGTACATTGTCATTCTTAGGTAAAGCATAGTCAAAGCAATGTGCAGGAATGTGAAGAAAAAATTAAATTACTGAGTGTAAATGTAAACTTCAGAGCAGGGTCATTAGATCTTTGAAATAAATAATGAGGATATTTTCTTCACAAAATGCTGTATTTATTACCTGTGGTGAAAATTCTTGGTTTGTTAGGAACTTTTCTATGTTGATTACAGTAAAATCACAGCATGTCAAAGAATTGTCTGCAAAACTCCAACTCAGATAAACAGTTTTAGGATTCTTGTAATAGGCCTAAATGGAGTTCATTTAGTTACTTCTTTTCTGCATTTTGTAAAAAGGAAAAGTTTTGAACTTTCTACATTAGAAATCACATTTGCACTTGTTGAGAAAGCAGAACACTCTCTTTTTGCCTGACCCCACCAGTTTTTATGGTGTCAAATAAAGTGATAGTCAAAAGAACTTCACATCACCTATCTTCTCAAAGATTTCAAAGAATCTATTGCCATGAACAAAGAAGAACAAGGAGGTCTCCAGACTGAAGGACAGATAAGGGATTGTTCCTAAGTAAGAAACAGTGAGTTATGGGTACAAATATCTGACTTCCTGATATGGAGGTTATAAATTTATGATTTTTTTTTTTTTATTCTACAAGTTTTAGACCCAGACTAGCTTCAAGACCTTCCAATTTTCAAAGAACATTTGTCCACTGAGATGGATAACAGGCCTTAGTCTCTGATGCCTACTCAGTTTGGGATGAAATTTTCTTTAATAATTTTGTTGATGTTGGGATCACAGATACAAAGAGGGCATGAGGCTGTGTGCCAGAGCAGTTCAACTATGCCCCACTGAGCTGATGTCTTCAGGCATTTGGTTCCAGTAAAAGAGATCCTTTACTGTGATTCAACTGTTCAAATACTCTAAGTTAAAGACACCACTGTCTCATTTCATGGCAAAGCACACTTTTAAAAGACAATAGTGCTATGCATGGGAATGCCTGAACAAGGTGTGAGTAGCATTTAAGAATGATCATTAATAAATGAGAAAAACATTAAAAATTTTAAACATATGTCCCCAAAAGATTTCACAATATGTTTTGTGGAGAGCACCCTTTGACCATGAACTGTAACTCCATGCTAGTGCAAAGGGCATTATTAAGTATTGGCAGGTTCTGGGCTGCTACCCACTGGATTCTGGTCTTTATAAAGTGTTTTGAAAGAAAAGACAAAGATAGGCAGAAACAGGCATTAAACAAAATCCCCAGATTGAGATGCTTTTGGGTCAGGGGGCTGTCACTGTTACAAAACTCTCTGCTCTGAAGATCAGTTTTGGAGATGCCTTTTTATCTGTATCAAAGTCTATATCAAAACTCCAGATTGAGATTTCATGTGTCTGAAATCCAGATCCAAAGTCTGTGGTTTAAACCTATTTCTGGTTTTCTGTTGCTTCAGTTTCCAGGAGACATTGGGAGAAAATAAACTCAGAGATACCTTGTGTAATGATAAACTAATTAAAATTTTTAAAAAGGAAGGAGAAACTAGAACTGCACCACCCTTTAGTCTGATTGGAGCAAATCGGTTTTTAACCCCTGGGGAACAACTAATTTTTCTGACACAGCTGCAACAAAGCAGATTTATCCAACCTCTTGTTTCTATTATTTAGCAGCTTTATTGTAGTTGAAATGAAAGAATTTTTATTGGTAAAAATTTCTTTAAAATTACCTGTATTAAACAATTTCAGCTACTGACTTTTCATTGCTGAAGTATTTTTGTTCATATTCTGTTGTAATACAGCTTGATGTAGAGGGGAGAAGAATCTTTTGTAGACAGGTTTGAATATATGGTTCCACAGATCAGCTATTTGTTAATTTTATGCAGGCTGTCTCCAGTTTCTGCATCTCACAGTTTGGGCACAACAGGAGGTGACACTGTTAACTGTTACTCTTTTCACTTACTTTTTTTCCCCTAGCTGAACATAAACATATCATTACACAGTTACACTACACTATATTTAGAGTTGATTTTTAACTATCTATTAGATAAAAAGATTTGAGCTGAGCCAAAATACCTGGAATGAACTAGGAAGGTCTAACAGAAAGGCACTACCTACAGAAATTCTGGTGCAACTAAGGTATTTCAATCATTCCATCTATTTTATTTGCTCCTGAGACTTCTCTGATGTGACTGGACAAACTGGTATTGGGTCACAGTTGAGGTCTCCCATGACAAAGGAACTTAACCATCAAGAGCAAGTTCCTGAGTCCTTTTTTCTCCCTGATGGCATGGACTAGGTCTAACTTGTAAAATCTGCGAATGCTTTCCAGCTCTAACTTGGCATCCTGGGAGCATCAGATGGGCATCTGGGTCTGCTTCTTGCATTTGTCTCTCCAACATCTGGCTCCTTGCACAGAAAACACATGTCTCAGACCAGCAGGGAAGCTTGAGATATTCCAGCAGAATCCTCACCTGAGATATTCATGAGAATGGACTCAAGTCCATGCTGTAGAATGCACTGGTTTCACTGCATAATGCAACGTGGTTGCCTAAGTTCCTGCAAATGTGTCTAAATATAATCATTATAATTTTGGTGGGATTAAGTTACTGTTACTTTAACCCTGGCAAAAGACATGCCAGATATCATGTCCCACAGAGCAAGGTGCTCGGAACACCCAGATTTCCTCACAGCATCATTATGGGCTGGTATGATAGAAACAGATGCAAGGAGGATGTGTTCATCTACCCCCCATTTGACAAATAATTAAAAGAATTCATCCTGAAAGTGAATTTCTTTTCACATTTCATTTGAACATGATCTGAAACACAGGGTCAATTGTTAGTCGTCAGCATCTATGCTGCATGTTTATGAACCAGACCGGCCTATTCTTCACATGGATCTCTACCTCTGTATCCTTCGGGAATTTCTTTGCTTTTTAAAATTATGGGATACACTGAAGTTGACACCCAAACCCTTCCACATACCAATTCAGTGCTGTAACTTCTGGTATAAAGACCTGTTCTGTTTTATTTATTTATTTATTTATTTATTTATTTATTTATTTATTTTCATGAGAAAAAGATGTATCGGTAAGTCATCTAGCTCTGAATGGCTGAGAGTGTTAAAATATAATCCATGTGTTAAAACAGCTCTCTATGCTCTTCCACATTTGGATGCAATATTTGCAATAAGAAATGTGCATATACCACTTAAAAATGTAGCATTTGCCAGCAGTTCCCATGTCTCTGTGAATATGGTACCTTTCCTCTGTATTCTGAATGAAGTATTACACTCATTATCATTGTGTGATAGCTGGTGAGTGACTGGTTATTCAATGACTTATCCTTGCCTGCAATTCTCTGTTTATCCCTAGGGAAGGGAAATCATCTTTTTAATATAGTTAGGAAATTTATTTTCTTGGTGGCTTGTTTCTTAGAGTGCAAAGGTTTTCTACATAAAACCTGAAAGCTATAAATAGCTACATGGACAAAAGTAATCCCTAAAGTAATTGCATTAATTCAAAGGAGTTCGATTGCAGTGTTAATTGGACTCTTTGATGCTTCAGTAACGTATCAGACTAGTTCAAAAGGCAAACCAAACACCCAAGATTGAATATCTTTCTCTGGGAAACAGGGACTAAATGGGCAAGCATGTATCCTGATGGAAACTGTTCTTCATATGTATCCAAGTTGTTATATACTGTTTTCTGCATATTCGGTCTTAAATACAGCATGGAAAGTAAGTGCTACAAACATTGCCTGTCTTAGACATCTGTGCTCCACTCAGAGTCAAAGTGTCTGAGCATCCTTATACTGATCCTTAACACCCTGAGCCAAAAAAAAAAAAAAAAACCACACAAAAAATAAGAAAAAGAAAGAAGCAGGCATTTCCTTCTTATGCACAGATAACATGGTGCCTATTTTTAACTATGAGTTTAAGAATTGTTCTGCTTGTGGAAATGAACATCCAACTTCAAGTCATTACTTGCATTTTAATTGCAATGCTCAGTGCTGCTTCATCAGTGTATAGCCTTCATTGAGTGGTGCTGTCCCCTTTCTAACATAATAATTAATAAGATATAGCTCTGAACTGCATCTGTGTTATGGCATTGTTTTGGTTTGTTTGTTTGTTTGTTTTTCTTTAAAAAAAAGAAAAAACCTACAAATGAAGGATTGTGCAGGGGCAAATTTTTGTACTCTGAGCCAAGTTCTTGGTGCAAAAACCATCATCAAACCATTGAATGATCTTTGTTGAAAAAGAAAAGGATGGCTGGATGCATGGCTGGCTGGCTAGCTGAGTAAGAAACGAACTAACACATTACTGATTTTCTCATACTATACTGAACTAGAAATCAGTGCTCAAAGGTCTTCTGGTCTTCTAGACCATTTTTCTTCCTATTTCCTTCTATTGAATCAAAGCAATGGGAAACTCTTGAAAGCAATGGGAAACTCTTGAAAGCAAGAAAATAAATATTTGCATCAGATTTAGCGGTCTTAAAGGATGAACATGCAAGTGAAGAGATACTGAACCGTGAGGTCTGATTACACCCTGGTGAGGGCTCTCCACTGCCACCCTGAGAGGAGGCCCGTTTGACATGTAAAGTCTACCGCAAAGAGCTGGTTGGTTCCCAATAGCAGTGAAGGTATTAGACAGTGAAATGCAGATACAAACTTAAACCATCAGATTTTCAGTATAATATCTGCAGGTCTCGTGGGTAGTAGATTCCAATAGGCCGGGTAATATTTCTGGTCAATGTTTTATTTATTACTAGGGGAATCCCATAGACTTTTAAAATATTACTAATTGTATTCGTACCCTGAATGTTGGCATATCATGTTCAAGCAAAGACATCCTCAGGGAACATACATCTGATTTGTAGAACTCTTTTGCATGATGAGAAAGATTGATAAGAAAGATTAATATGTTTCATTTTGGCGCAGAAATATTGCTGAGCATAGAATGGGAGGTATATCCTACTGTACATTGGCATAAAAGCTGGTATCCTGCAAAGTCACATCATATCCCACTATGAACAGAGGTAATAGGATCCACAGATGTAGAAATAATTGAGGTATGACTTCTGTTTCAGAGTCTGGATTTTTTTTAACATCTCACATGTTTTAGAAGTAAAAAAGAACCCAATAGGGGAGGAGAATGTAAGCTTAGGTTATCAGCTCAGGTTTCAAATAAACACGTGATTTTAGCCAATCTGAATACTTTAGTATCAACAGGAGCTCCATTGTTTCCCATCAAAAATTTTGCAAGCACCACATCTAGGAATTTTCAAAAATTTCTTGTGCCTTTTGTGTACTGAAGCAACTGTAAAAACACCACATGCATTTCTGTTTTGCTACAGCAACTATTTGCCCTAAATCCATACCTCCCACAACACTGGTGTTATTGCTGTCTCATTTCCACCTATTGAAAGCTCAGTGTATACCCATGAAGTACAATGTCAAATAACAGAATTCAGTGTTAGGAAAATTATGACAGAAACCATAGAAGAGACACTGTGTTGCAGGACAAATGAAAATGTTATGGCAATGCCTAATTAATCATTCCACTATCTTCCTCTTTAACTACTATGCTACTATGGAAAAAACCTCAAACAAACTAGCTGAAATAGTCCAAGATACTGTAGACATTATTATAGTTGCCATGGTGTGCCCACTGGTAAAACTTTGTGTTCAGTGATTGCCTTCTTTAGAGCAGAGATTTTAAATGGAGTTAGGTATGGAAAAAAAATAATCTATGACTAATTTAGCCACTCAAGCAAGGTTAGAAATCTCCTGTTTCTGGCTACAGTGGGAGATAACTTGCCACAATATGAGCTGATTGGAACTCTGCAAAGTCTCTGGTTCAGTGACTCCTGGAAGAGAAAAAAGCCATGTGCAATTTCAGAGGGGAGCACAAAGTAGGCAAAAGGGAGGGGAGGAGAGCACAAAAAGGCACTCACCAGCAGGAACAGACTGGAATTTAATAGGGGATTGTTTTTCTTCTCACTGTTCAAAAGGAACTCTTTCAATTTGTGTTAGGTGCTTTAAAACCTAGCTACTGTCTCAGGGTATAGGAAGAAGAGCAGAATTCAGGTGATGGAGGACCAGCAGACCCCATATGCCTTTAAGCTGACTGCAGAGCTCTGGAACAATGAAATACATATCAGTACATACAATCAAATCACCATGTGCTGCTGTGGGACATGGCAAGACTCTTTTCATGGGTTTTGTCACCAAAGAAGAGTTCATATGAGGCATTTGATGCTTAAACAAACATTCAGAAAACTGATCTGAAGTGCAGTATTTTATTGAACAGAGAAGCAGACAGCTCAATCCAAAAGCTGTGCTGTATTCTGCTGGCCCTGAAGGAACGACAGTGTAGCCCTTCCCCAAAATGCAAGTTTTGCTGCCTGCCTGCTAGTACCTGCAGGACACAACAGAGGCAGGAATGGGCTGAAAAGAAAACAAACTTTAGTCAGAAACAGAATTATTCTAGGATGGAGCTGAGACTGGGATGTGGTTATGGGCTGTCCTAACCCCCAGCCTGAGAACAAGTGCACGTGTGTGCATATGTACCCTATACGTGAAATCTTTACCTCCAAACTGCCATGAAGGCTCTCCCGGCTTCCCAAAACATCTAACATCTGCCCAGTGTTTGGAGCTATAACTCTTTGCGTCACGAAATGGCAAAACCAAACTCATGCAAATGAAGATAATGGGTACCTGAGCACAGGGAGGACTCAGGGAGAGGAGAGAAAGATAGAGCATGACAATTTCTTTACATTTTGTACCCATTTTATATGATACTTCAAGTAGGCTCATTTGCTATGAATAAAGATAAGGAAATTACTGATCTAAAAGCTGATTGCTGCCACAGTGACAAAACCAAAATGGCCTCAAAAGCAAAAAAGTGAAGGTTTGCCATCTTAAAGATAGTTTGTTTCTTTCATGGCAATATAGGTTAATTGTGGTTTTTTAATAGTACTCTTCTACACTCTTATGCAAGTTTTTAGTAGATCTGAAACTCTGATAACTTGTCAATTCAGTGTGTATTGAAAAGAATATATAATATGTTGCAACTTTATATATATATATATAAATATGAAACTATATTTTTGTATATATAATAAAAATAGTATTTTTCATTTTCTACATTTTTTCTTGATCTGATTAAATCAATTTCTAAACGGTTTCTAATTTTTTTAAAAAATGATAAAAATTCAGAGGAATATACCCATTTAAAATCTGGAAGATGAAATTCATTTATCATTATAGAAAATAGCAATCGGCTCAACTGAACAAAAATAACTCAGGCAGTTAGCTCTCACCAGCTTGCACACTCTACTGATATATTCCATTTACTACTTTATATCCATCTGCCAAACCCACCTGGGCTTCAGATGGGACATATTCTAGCTCTGTTAATGATAAGCTTCACTCCATTCCCTATGTCATCCCCTCATCACTTTCTAGAAAAAAAAAAGACAAAAATTATACAGTGTGTATTGTGCCATGTGTATTGATCTAAATGTTACATTAAGTGAAGAGCATATTAAGAAATACGCCAAGAGTGCTTCCTTCTTGTTATGACCCCCACAATGAGTCGGGGAGAAGTAATATAATCCACAGTTAAAAGCCAAAAACAGGTGGGTTCTGGGTAAAGCAGAGTCATATTTGTTTTTATGAGGTACCTCTTACAATGAGATTATCTCTAAGCACTTATAGAAATACTGTAAATGCTACTCTTTCCATAGCTTAGTTGTAGAGATATATAAGGCTTGCTGGAATTGAAAATAACAATTACCAGTTTAACAGGCTCCTTAGTGGGGTTTACTGGGAGCTTCAGATCTGCACAGAGACCATGCAGAGACAGTGATATCTCACAGTGTGAAGGATTATTTTGTCCTCATCTGTCTTAAAGGCCCTAATTATCTGGTAGCCTATACCCAAACAGGTGACATTACTGCACACTCCAGAGAGGTGTCATGATGAGCAGAGCACATACTCAGTATTTGTCAGGGTAGGCAAGAAATGCACCCTCACTGCTCTGGGGGAAATCTATATAGTCTTTCTCCTCTCTGTGGCATGTTGCCTCTCCAGTCTTTTTGCAGGAAACAGAACTTGATGAGCCATTGATATGCCTGTCACAATGTACAGCAGAATGAAGATAACCAGCTGGTGGCACTACCTTAAGGACACAGGCAAATTGGCAAGGAACGGAGTAGCTCCTTGGTCATTGTTACAGAAACATAGACAGTAAGGCATCTCTTTGTTTAAAAGAAACTCTGCTCAGTGTGATGAAAAGACCTTGCATTTCTGAGCACTTCAACACAAGTGCTGGACACAGAAAAAACATGTCCCCTAAACACCCTAGCACTGCTCAGGAGATAATGGGTCAGTCTGATCACAGCAGGGTGATACAAGTAATGGTTTAACTGGGTTATTTCCACTGTGTGTTTTCATGTATTAGTGAACATTATGGGTGACCTTTTTTCAAGACGTAAAATTACACAAGGCCTTCTTGATGCAACTTTCACGAGTTTGTCCCCTTCATGCAAAGGTGGCTTTTTTGTCAGGCTTCAGTGACCGAAGGCTGTCATCCGCCTAAGTCCACTAGCTTCCCATAGCTAATAGTCAGACCTCCTTCACAAACTCAAGGACTGAAATTCTTTTTAGATATTTCAAGTAATTGACTTCTAGCCTTTTTACTTTGTGTTCCGACACTGACCTGAGCGTTGAATAGTTCTAGAAATCATTTCTGTGTTAAATTAAGAGTGAAAGAAGGCAATAGTGTTTTTACTAGATTCCCAAATCAGTCTCAGTGTGTAAGAGACATCTCTATCAGCTGAAGATGAGTAGTATTATTAACTGCAAACTTCTCTGTCAGAGCTAATTTTCCAGTCTTCCTGGAGAAGATCAGTTGTAAATGCATCCCTCTCCAAGCACCTGCACAGGATGTGGGCACACTCAAGGACAGGAAGGCTCTCTGTTCCCCTAATATGCAGGTGTGCGCAATGTCAAGCATCAGCTCTACTTTTTCAGGATCATTTCATAATGCATACACAGTACAGTTTTGCTGGATGTCAGCAGTCTGAAACTGTTTTCTCACTCATAGAAATGGGGAAATACAAAAGTTTATGGACAGCTCTGGTGGACAGTTACTCTACAGCTGTTTCAAGACGGGGATTATTTGTGATCTTTGTTGCATTCTCGAAACCACATCCACAAAGTCTCCTGAAAAGAAAGGAGGGCTAAGTGAGAAAACTGTATATTGCAGTCAAATGTGGCTGAGGAAAAAGTTATTTTTATTCAATTCATAGAAACATGACCCGAATAACAAGAAAAAAGGCAGCAGTTGATGGTTTACCATTTTCCAGATCATTGCTTATTTTGGTATTTCACAGGATAATTGTGGACTTCCCTCCTTGAACAAAATGAAGTGAGTTTCAGAGAGAGGTAAGATCAGGTTAATACTCAAATGAATAGAGAGAAGTGAAACACTGAAAAATATGAGGCAGAAAAGTTAAGCACATTTAAAGTCACATGCAATTAGTAATTATAAAATACAATAAAACAGAGGTAAGGATTGTACCCTATTACATTTATGTGGTATCTAATTGCTCATCTTGATGCTAATGTTTGGGTCTACTTCTTTCTTTAATCCTGCAAAAATGATATTTCATCCTTTCCAATGGCTCATATCCAATCTTCTACATGTGAGGATGCTTAAGTAAGTATAGCTGTATATTATAAAATAATGCATTTAGAAGTGAAATATTATGCTATTTAGACATTAATTTATTGCTATATTTATGATGCTTCTATATTTGTTTACTTATATCTTAATTATGTAAGTCAGGGGTGGTCTAATCCTAGCAACAATGAGGGCCAGATGGAGATTTTTTGCCCTCCAACTGAGCATGTGACATTCCTCCCCTCACAGCTGCAGCCTGACACAGACGTGTGGCTGGTGCTGCTGCTGCCAGAGGAAGGAGATATTTTTGAGGAGGTGAGGGAGAGTGTCCACACTCCCTCCCACAGGTGACATTGGCAGTTTTACTCCATGTGTTGAGTGTGCTGTGAGCAGGAGATGGCTGTCAGCTGTTTGCACTGCTTTTGATGCATGAATTGCTACCTTTCCTCCTTTCCAAGTGAAATTCTATGTATTAGAAGGGGTTGTTCAGTGGTCCATGATATAACCAAGACAATAAGACCAGAAGTCTTTCCTAAAAATACTGCATTAGAATACTGTGAGCTGAGTGTGTTGTGCTGAGAGCTGCACTGCCACTGAGGAAGCCTTCTTAAAACAGAACAAAGCAAACCAAAACAATTTAAATACCACTTCTCTTGAAGAAATCAGCTTTCTCCCATCAAGGTATGACACAGTGAAGTTGTGATATGCTACTGATGTTTTAATATAGGAATTTTTGACTCACAACCCCAGGTTCATTAGGATTTTAATACTACATTAAGAAGGAGGAATTCTTCTACCTGTATCAAAAAAAGAGGAAATACTCTGAAGTTTATGTTTCTTTTCCTGGTTCAACAAAACTGCTTTGTCCTGACAATGTGGGGGTGTGAACAGCAGTTGTCAGAGATGCTTTAGGGCTTTAAATCCCAACTTGAAGAAAAGTCTGCTTTAGATCTATTGTTTATATATTTTGATATATATTTATGGAATAGTTCAATCTCTCCAATTGTAAAGCTAGAACATGGATGAGAATAAAACCAGATGAAGGCTTCCAGATATAACTCTCTCCAAAACACTTCAAAAATACCTGCCAAAAATGTGAAACAATCCATTCTGAAGTCCTGAGAAGGTTCTTCAGCATCATTTCATCTCCCTGAGAGGTGACTCATCTCTGGCACAGATTATTTACTACTACCTAGAAAAAGGTAGAATTTTATCAGAGGAAGGGGGATCATCCCAATTTTACCTTTGGTTTGGCAGTGAAACTGTAATAATCATAAATCACTCCCAGCTGTCCCTGGGATCTCGTCTTCAGCACATCACTGTAGGGAAGGCAACAAGTTCTGCAGCAATCAATCCCTTTTATGTCTCTCCACAGACACATAGGCATCACACTGGAGCTCAAACTGTGTTGCTGGCTAAAAAAGATAATTGGTAAATCAAATACTAAATGAAATCACTCAAATGATATTCACTGCCCTCACTTTTGCTGAAATCCTTCATTTCTTAACCCATGTGTGTATGTAACTCAGAAACTTCTTAATCTTCCTAACCCCTTTCCACCTCCAGTATTCACTCCTGTGGGTGCCATCACTCTCATTGTGATGGCCCACAAATTGCCTCTCTGTACCTCTTCTTCATCTGTGGTCCTCTATATGGTCTTGGTTGGGTGTAGCCTTTGTTCGGAGTGTGTTTACCTCAGGCATTGAACATGCTGATTTGCAGGGTCGTTATTTCCTTGCTCTGTGACTGCTTTCTCTGATTCCTACCCTATGGTACTTTCTGGGCTGAATGGATCTCTGGCTGTCAGTGATCAAAGCTGTCAGTTGCTGTTTATTTCCTCACCTCTTCAATTTGGCTCCTGGGAGGATGTTTCAACAGACGTTTTAGAGAGACAGAAAAAACCAATATCCTATTAAACTAATGACCCTTGGCTATGCTGTCTACAAATGAATGCAGGCAAACACAATTGCCCAGTTTTCTACTGAGGGTCTGTGCATAACAGTTTTATGTGTATATAAAATGTATGTGTGTATAACTTCTAGAAAAAAAATATATAATTTCCATTTAACAGTAATTATTTCAGTGTAACTATGGCATTCCACTAATTGCTTTCTGGTTATTAAGAATTTTAATAAAGTTCATGTTCAGATTTTCTGGTAGGGAGCACTGCTGGCTCTTCTGTTTATTTTCTTCTGAGGGCTTCTGTAAAGAATATCTGAAGCCTTTTTATAACAGTTGCTTTTTTACAAAATCAAAAGTCTGGAATAAATTTGTTGTGACTTGCTATTAGGAAAAAAAAATTCTATTCAGAGCAGCAATGGCTTCTTTCTTTGGATAAACACAGCTCTAATGTGTCACAGATTGAAGTGTATCTTCATGTCTTATGACCATGGTGCTAATCAGAAATATTCTTGGTGCTGGTACCAATAAATGATTTTTCTATTACCAGCCTGCTATTGAGTTCCTTATATTCAATACACTTAAGTGCACTTTCTAGGAGGAAATATTTGAAGGTTTTATTCTAATTTATTGGTTGAGGGGTAGTGGAGACCATGACTGAGGAAAAAATAGAAGTGGGGAGAGCTTGTGGGCAATGGAAACAGAAAGTTGAAGAACTTTGTTTCTGAACAGAATAGATGAACAGGGAAACACGAAGGACTGCTTATGATGAGGTTTTAGTGTGAACAGAAGGAGAGGGATCTGAAGCAAAGAGGTGGTCTTTGCATAGGAAGAGCTGTTGAATGTGTGTTTGAATTAGGTGGTGAGGTGAGGTGAGGTGGTGAAGGAAGAAAGAAGAGGATCCATAATGATTTGTTGGACTCTACAGTGGTATGAAGGTAGCAACGCTTGGACTCTCTAGAGGAAAAAAAGTAACACAGGAAGAATAAAAAGTTTAAAAGGAGAAATATAAGAAATGCAATAATGGAAGCCCAGCAATGTTAAGATTCAAAGAAAGAGAATCATCAGTCAATAGAAAGGTAAGGTCTGACACCAGATCAAGACCAGGCTGAGAACAAAGTACTACAGAGGAATTTTGGCTAAAAAGTCAAGACCACTAGAAACTTTGTTTAGACCAGATGTCATAGAATGCAAGAAGTGAAAGGAGGAGAAAATGAGAAAGGAACCTGGAAATAAAAGAAAATAGTGAGAACAAATCTTCACAACTAACATTAACAATATATTCAGCAATTAAAAAAAAAAAAAAAGGCAGCAAGAATGGCATTTGGAGAAGCAAGAGAGTTCACTTAAAAGTTTTTAAAATTTTATTAAACAAGACAAAACTGATGATTTTTTTAATTGTGAAGGGGAAAAAGTACAAGGTAGAGAGACAGAGACTATCACAAAGTAGTAAAGGATAAGAGTAGATATGCTAGAAAATATAACCATGTTTAAAAGCTTGATGATTCTATGATTCTGAAAAATGTGATCATGCAGAGGCACAGGAATGGAAACGTGAAGAGTCAAGATTGAGAGAACACAAAACAAAGGTGTCTATCTGTGACTGAAAAAAACATAGAGACTGTGATTGAAGAGAAAAGGAAAGGAAGGAGAAGCTCAAATCATACAGTATTTGTAGATTTTGGAAATCACCCAACCATCCCTGGGAAAGTCAGGGAAGGTTTCTTGGGAGAGCTTATTCCTCGTAGCTCTATGTGTGCAATATACACAGCACAGACTCTAAGCAAAACGCTATGAACTACAAAATCTCTTAAGAACATGAAGAAAACAGCAGGCTGATAAAATCTATCAAGAGCTTGTGAAGGTGATCTGACTAATATTCTTGTTTGGATAAGTGTGCTATTAAAATATATAAATATGTATTAAAGTATAAAACACAGGCCATTATTCACTGTTTCCAAGGCACTGTTCATATGGAAAAGTAAATGAGAGATCATGAGAATGGTTTTAGCATTATTGTTGATTCATGCCAAATTAGGTTTCTAATCTGTGCATAGAGCTATTATTATTAAAACAAATAATTTATCCTCTTGAGCACTGTACTACTTTAACTTCAAATTATGTCCTTTACCTACCACTGTTGTGCACCCTTCTTTTAACATGGTTTCTTTTGGCACAGTTCCTTGTTTGTTGATCTATTGAGTGATATGCTTGCAGGGAATGGAAGAAAGATGTGCTGCTGTAATGTACTAGCATCCACCCTGTGGTATTTTGAACACACTGGAAATACCAGCTAATGATAATAGGCTGTGATTAAATCTTTCAGGGCTGCAAAGGTGAGGAGAAAAAACCAACCTTCCTCTAAATCAGAGCAGAAAACTACAAGGGAGAAATATGGTAAAAGATTCTGTACCTCTGTCTGTACGCATTGTATGTAATGTTTAAAATGTTAGTAGCATTTGGCCTAAGCATTTGCCAACCAAAAATGCTTCTGAGACTTTCTGCAGTTGGTTACCATTTTAACAGGGGAATATTTTATATGATAGCCTTGTGTTCCTCACACAAAGGGCACTCATTATGCAGCAGAGATAAAAAAAAAGCAGCTTAGATAAGGAACATATCAAATTCATATCCTGTGCTA
Organism: Phainopepla nitens; assembly: GCA_013400175.1. NCBI lineage: Eukaryota > Metazoa > Chordata > Aves > Passeriformes > Bombycillidae > Phainopepla > Phainopepla nitens. The sequence goes on from VXBQ01015435.1 coordinate 1,219,913, forward strand.
CCTCAGAAATCTGATAGGAGATTGAATTTTTTTCCATGATGCAGATCATGGTTACAAAAAGCTTTTACCTCTTTTCTAAACAGAGTTAGGGCACTGGTACATGAAAAAAGTTACAGCAAGGCAAGCTGCAGTATTATTTTAAACCCATTGTCTTCTATGCTTGTTGTTTCAGTGAATGCTTTGGTGCAAAATCTTGCAGCAGAGCAAAGGTAAAAGAGATTATCTAGCTTTACTGGATATGGTAAGGCTAGAATCTCTTGCAAACAGGTAATTCCCACAGATTAGATGGATTTTATGAGCTTCTTTCTTCTCAGGAATATGGTTGTTTGCCCATACCATCAGACTCCTCTTCTGCTAAGTGTCAACATTATATCTGCATTTTCTTTTTGTGTTGAAAATAAAAAAGAATCCAAAAGGGAATATGATTATAAGACCCTTTAGATTTACATAGTTGTGAATACTCATTGAAGCAATAAAACTATTGAAGATGGGGTCATTAGGATTTCAGACTGCATAGCTGTTCTGTTACCAAAGAGTACTCCTGATTAGCAAAATGTTTCTTCTTAAGTGGCCTGTTGAGCTGCAAAAGTGGATTAATCCACAGAGCCTTTCTGAACTCATTCAGGGCTGTGTTTTTGCTTATTGGATCTGGGTCTTGATGACACAAAATCCAGTGAGGTACATGCTTCACCTGGGACTCACCACTCTAGTTCTCTGGTGAGATACATGGTGCAGACATGAACCACAATCCATCTGCAATTTGAGAATCTTTCTGCAAACTTATAGCAAATAGAGTTTGTCTAAGAATTCCTACAGTGCAGATTTAATATCTCCAAATCCCAGGGAAGAAGGTTTGTTTTGGGATAAAATGCAGCACTGGTAAGAGTTATTTAGAGCAATATGAAGCTTTCCAACCTAGATCAGACTTGTGGCAGTGCTCACTCTTTCCCTGATCTCCATGGCCCTATATCCAGAGGACAGCACAAGTCCCACAGTGGGCAGCAAGTCATCCCTACACTTATGAAATTCTCTTATCTTCATTCTTAATAGTTGAAAGTTGGCTTAAATTCCTGAACATGAGGTTTACATTCCTTACCATCATCTATTTTTAGCATTTACTGTTATAACTCTGTGTATTCTCAGTATTCATATAAATGTCCAGCTCCTTGCTGACATTTGCTAAAGTCCTGGCCTTAGTATTATCTATTGTCAGTGATTTATGAAGTTTAATTGCACATTGTCTGTTTTTCTTCCTTTTATACGTTTTCAATCGGCTACCTTCAAATTTAATCAAGTGTGCTAATCTGCCACTGTATTATTTTAGAGTGGCTTATCCTTTATGAAATTCTTCACTGTCCCCCTGCATTTGAATAAAACCTAAATAAATTCATGCTATCTGCAAATGTTATTATCTTGCTGCCTGACTCCATTTCTGGATAATTAATAGATACATTAAATTATCTCTGCATGTCTGATGCAGCTTTAATACTTTCTCTTACTAATGTTTTATTCTTATGCCTTTCCTTTCTGACTCTTAGCTAGTCTTGGGAATGTAACAATACTGTGCACCCTTTTCCCTGTTGTTTGTAACTGAATTGAATCCAATGAATTTCCATAAGCAGAACTGAACATATTTCCTTGAAAAACATAGATTTTTCTCAGAGATGGCCTTTCATCATAACAGGGTAAATTAACTGGTAGCTTATCCTTGTTTTGGACTGTGAGTGTAAAACCACTGATGTATGTCTCATAAATACACACATATACAGCAGCCCTGGTGTTGTGCATTCCCGTGTCTGCCTAGCTGTTGGAAATTTCTATAGAACTATTACAAATATTTTTCCCCAGTCTTTGAGGAAGGAGGTGTTTTTCTTTTAATTATTTTGAAAAGTGGCCCTGTGCCTATATTTTGAGAAAATGCATCCCAAAGTCTCAGTCCAATGCCTGAGGTAAGCACACTCCATCATCAAAATCCTTTTAAAGAAGAAAACTGTAAATATCAGTCTTCTAAATTGCGGGGTTTTTTTGTGTGTGGTTTTTTTTTTATTATTATTATTTCCTCTAAGCTTTCTTTTTGTATTTCTTCTTTGAGCAAACATTCTATGAATCCCAGTCTTTGATGCACAGTTACAGGTCCCACCTCTGCACCCATTAGCAGAGTGGAGGGCATGTGTGTGAATTTTGTGTGGTACACTTATATGGAACCATAAATGCCCACATGATAATAATTTAATAAGATATTAAATCTATGTGACACTAGAAAAAGAATCAGAGTTGAGTGTCATTATTATTCTTGAAAAAAATTTGGATGTTTTGCATTCTTTTCAAAAAGACTGCCTCTCCAGTGTATTCTCAGCATTTTAAAAATAATTATCTTTTCAGACAATTCTCAAATAAATGGAAAATAAAAGATGGGTTTGCTCTTTATTATTTTACTTGTTTAAAATGTAACTAATTTTTTTTTCTAAAAAAAACTTACAAAGAATAATAGGAAAACCAGGCAAGAATTGAAAAATTATATTTGACCTAAAAAGCCATTTTTCCTTGTTTAGTTTAAAACTCTCACTCAAAACCTGTATTAATTTTAAATTACTAACTTGAGAGAGAAATGTAATAAAATGTTTTTCTAATGCTCTGTTATCCTTATGACTTCAACTCCAGCTCAAAAATACAATTAATTCTGTAACTTACACTCTGTGGCGGATGTCATTCAAGCTGCGACAGCTTATTGGGTAGTTAAAAGGATAAAATCAAGTAGTCATTCTACTAATCCCTTTACAAGGAAACAGCTTTATGCATAAAAACTGGAACTTATGTGGTCATTAGCAGCTGCTACATCAAGCAACCAAAAATACACACATTTAAATTCTTAAGCACAATCTATGAACACTACACAGATGGTTTCCAAGAAACTGTACCTAAAGTGATTACGATAAAAATGATCTGCTGCAATTGTTTCTGTCAAAAGGGAGAACAGAATTTGTCCCAATGTGTCGCTCTGCCCACTCATGCAGAGAACCCAGCTGCTGAGACAGATGTTGCTCTAAGCACTTTATTTTAGGGTCATTAAAATGGTTACAGGGGTTAGTCATTCATTGTTTTATAAATTGTGCTTACTAGCTGGCTCCATAGATGCTGGAAAACTTCTTTGTGGTTGATCAAAAAAGTTACATGTCATATCACGTTTACCGTATGCTGGCAGTAAAAATGGGTGAAGCACTTGTGCCGGACATGAAGAGAGAAAAACAATTACTTTTTCTGTTTTATCTAGAAGAGCATTTATTTGCTCAGCTCTGACATGGCACTAGTGTTATCATCTGAAATGCAAAACCTGCCTCAAAGGCCTTTTAGCTTTCATTTTAGCTCCTTCCGATCATTAAAGAATGAGATATTTCATTACGACTCACTCCTGTACAATCTTCTGTGGTATTGTGAGCAAGAAGTGTCAGACAAGCAAAGGTTTAAGATCAGTTGATTAGATCAGTGCAGAGTGGGTCCGTCTACCTCCCCGCTGTCTTTGCAAATGCTGCTCTTTGGCAGTTTGAGCATACTCACGCTTTACTTAGAAATATTTGGCTAAATCTCTTCTCTGTTGGCAGGTTCTATGGTTTTCCATGGCTCATCTAATTCAGGATTGACTTAGCCATGTGCATGTGATGTATTGGTGCAGCAGCTAATGTGTCAATGAGAAACAGAACAGTAAAAAGATGAAGCTCAGTGAAAAACAGCAAGGTTGGCAGATCCAACTCCTTTTCAGATCATACTGTAGCCTTTTATAGCCTCCACTACAAAATGTAGCCAACTTCCGCTCTTTTATTTCATCTTTGTCCCTGTGTACTTGTTATTATGTCGATGGTTCGATTCATCTTCCCTAACTGATTACTGAACTCTGGCAGCCAAATCCTAAATTCTAGGTGGTATTCATGGACACACTCTAAAGTATATTTTCCCACCTTTCCTTTGCGTATTTAGGATAAAGTCATTCATCTAGAAAAAAATAGTGAAACATTTTAGCATCCTTCTACCTGACTCCTTAAAACATGGCTGCTTTGGCAGTGGGTTGATTTCCTGCACTTCTGCAGGACATTCATTTCTGTCCCCTACTTTTATTCAGATAATTATGGCCTGCTTAAGTTTTATGCTCACGGATAAATAACCTAGCATGTCTCTCACTTTGAAAATGCACTAAAGTTACAATTTTTAAATTAAAATCAAGATATCCTCAGAAAATTCAAGAGCTGGAGGAACAAGTTACCCTCTGCCCCCAAATCTATCTATTTCTGAGGTCAAATACCACAACCACCCCCTCCCATTAGATTAGGAGCCAGAGAGAATATGTTCTCAGAAAACAGAATCACTGAAAATGCGTGAGACTTTCAGAAGCAGGCACATTTCATGCATTTCAATGTTCAGTTCAAAGTTACCAATACAAAAAGTAATTCAGTCAGGAGAGTCACATTTTTACCTGACTGTATGTTAAAATATATAAATTCTCTCAGTTTCACATAAATTTGAATTGAATTTTATCCGATCTGTTGTTTGATCTTGCAAAAAAACTCTTAGACAGGAAATAATTTTCCTGTCTAAGGATTTGATTATATTGTTCACCCATCAACTTTATCAGTATCTGAAGCAAAGATGTGTCTTTCGTAAGTAATACCAGCTTATTAGAGTTTTATGACAAGAAATTTCTTATTGCCTAAGTAAGATGTTAAGATTTGTTGTAACTATTAGCTGATTTGCCTGCAAAATAAATGTAATAAGATAAGGGCTGTATTAAAAGCTTGGGGTCTCACAGAGCACACTGATCTTCACAAAAAAAATCACTTTTTTCCCCTCTGCTTTTGTCTCACAGTGTTGCAAAGTCTTCAGGATAACAACTGTCACTTACTTTGCTTATGAGCAATTTTGTCTGTAAAGATTCTTCCCTTTTTAGGAGGAGCTTCTAAACGGTAACGTAACATTAAATACCAAAGGACTCTGTCATCATCTGATATGTTGGGTTTTGAGGTGAGATTTAGCAGACAAACGTAAGGCCAGAATAGAGGCAGAGATGGACTTGCAGGACAAATGTCCTTTTTAGCGTTCGTGGTTCATACAGTGCTCACAGAAGAACAGAAAGAGAAACATCCTTCTGAAAAGTAAGCTTGAGTTCTTAAAAGAGTTTTTGATATTCTGCACACCAGGCATGACAACATAAGGCTGCTCACAGCCTGGGTGTCACTCCAAATTCCATTATACTTACATTAGATGCTGTTTGTTCCTCCTGCAAATGCACTGACAGATTTTTGCAGCCCTGTGCATGGGGTTTTTTTTAGTGTATGAAAGGTTTGTAGTTATTTTAGCCGTGGAGTTGCTAAAAAATTATTAAAATCAAAGTTCGCTCTCATCTACTCTGAACAAAGCCAAACAACATGTTCCTCTTTTAGAAACAAATGAATGGGAATTGGCTAGTATACCACTTGCACTGAGACGGCTGGGGCTGAAAAAAGGGTGTGATGGCTTGATATGTGTTACAGAAATGAAAGAATTTCTGCTTGAAAAGCCATCACTATACCTAGCTCTAATTCCCTTTTTTCCTTGCATTCTCTTTTTGTTATGTAGCATCAGAGCAACAGTTGAGATGGAAAAGAAAACATTATATGTACTATTGTGGAAGAGCACTTATCTTGAAAAGCATAGCTTTTGTACAGATCAGGAAGAAACACAGCACATGCAATTGGAAGGAAAAAAGGACAAAACCTGATAATGGAAATAATTCTTCTGGCACACTACAGCTTTTCTCAAGGTGACATTTTCTAGTATTATGATGAACAGTTTTTGCTGGTTTAGAGCATTTCTGAGTATAACACAAAGCACATCACACTGATCACTTGATCACACTGAGTCCTTCTAGTCCAGCTTGCAGTTTTCAAAAGTGCATGCTTAAGATGAAGTGTAAGAACAAGAACAACTTTGCCCTTTCTCTGAACATTCACTCAGTCTTCAACAATTTGTGGCTCTTGGACTTCCTCTGGTCCACACGTCCTGCCTTCTGTGGATTCCACAAGCTAGAAACAGTCTGCAGCATCAAGAGAGAAAACTTGGACCCATTAACATCCCACTCATAACTGCCTTAGTTTGAACAGAAAAGGGTGCCAAGGTTACCCAGATGCATACCCTTGTGTCCTCCATTCTCCTTCACCCTCTACAGAAACCGCCTACCAGTGGCAAAAGACAAGGCACAGAGGGGAGATTTGAATCTTGAAGCTGCAGTTTGGCCACTGACTCATAGACTTGTTCCCCTGAGGCTTCTCAACAGCCTCACATTCACTTTCAGTCCATCTGCCCTCGCCCTCTTGTACTGTTTCCCTACACCTTCTTTTGCACTTTGTGTCTGTATGGCTGGCCCAAGGGACTTCCCCTCTGCTTCCTACTAAGGATCTTGACTCGGCTTTTTCTCTCCTCCTATTTACTCTGCTGGGAAACCTTGCTTTTGCTACTGTGATCCTCAAGAAAACAGCATTGTGTGTAGATATGGGGTCTACCACTTTGACAATACTACTGAATCCTTCCTTCACCTGGTTCAGGTCTGGCACCATTGTTCATCATTCTGCTTGACCGATGCCGATCAGCTGTGCTGTTGACCAGCAATGGGGTTACAATCACTTTAGTAAGTCTTTGAACTCTTAGGAGAGTGTGAATAAGCCTAGATGAGCTAATGTATTCAGTGAACTTTCTAAGAAAGCAGCATTTCAGAAAGAAGCCTTTTTTAGGAGCATAGTTTGGGACAAATAAAGTTGGGTGACCAGTGGGACATAATATATCAAGGAGATTTTCCACAAAACAGAAGGAAGGGCCTTCCTCTGAGTATCACCATGGTAAGTGATCTCAAATTCACCATCTAGAAATAAAGGCTACAATAATTAGGACACGTTTACTGATATTAGAAATTCTCAGACAAAAATAAGAAGTCTAGAAGACATTTAGATGGTCTTCAGGAGATCCCATACATACATATCTTTAGTTTGGAGCAACACCAGCGTAGAGCAACATAAAGTATCAATCTATCACCAAACCATGAAATATCATATTTTTATGCAAGAGAATTGTCAGGTGATAGCCAGAATGTGAGAAGCAAATATCTTCTATGCTATCGTTTGAATCACGAATATCTTCATCATTGTAGAATTCTCTCACTTAAAAAACCCCAAAATTAACAGCTCAAATATCTGTTTAAACTTGATTTATAGAATAATGGAAAAATGAGAACATTAATACATTTGGGTTACTTATTCACCATTGATTAGAGAATCTGAAAGCACCTGTGGCTGTGTAGGTGTGTTTTTCTACTCTTGTTGATTATCTTCTAAAGGTTTCTGATAGAAACCACATCCTCTTACCCAGTATTGGGTGGTGTTTATTAAAGATGCTGAGAGCATAAAAAGAGCAGCTCTCCCCTCCTAAATTACCTAGCAGAGGCATTCATGTCTATAACTTTCCTTGTAACTGAACTGTAAACATGACCTTTGCAAACCAACAGTACTTTCCCAACTGAAAAGTTGTGTCAGCTGCATGATAGTGTGGTATATGATTTTGCAGAGCTTTGCACTTTCACCTGCGGCAAAAGTGAATTCAAAACACTATTGTCTTGATTTAGTAATGGACAGACTCTTTTTTTGCCAGTGTAGATAACTCTCTACAGAGCTAAGCATGTGACAACCAGATCCTGTTACTTTTAAATAATAGTTTTAATATCCTGGCATTGAAGGAGTGTTCATCTTCAACACCAGATGGAAATGCCAAGAAAATTAATAGTTAAAATTCCCATTATTTCTGTCATTCTTTTCATTATCTCTCTTAGTGGGATGCCATGTAAGTGCTATTAATGTTGAAAACTGTGAAATTTGAGGTGAGGGAAGGAGTAAAAGAGCAAATCAGACAATGCATCTTCTTTTCCCATTCCAAGAAAACTGGACTTCTTAACTAAATAATTCCTTTTTTTCTCATCGTTATCAGTAGAATTGATACTAAAGATCCATAAATGCATCAGACTGTGAAGACACACTTTATAAGCAACCCTTAAGTAGTTAAATATTCAGGAAAAGAATGAATTCTCAGTTCATTATAACCCACCAGGATCTGCATCACAAGGGCAGGACATTTTTATTTAGTTGCAAATCTACTGGAATGTTTCTTTTTTTTTTATTAAATACATGAAACTATTATAAAAGGAGTATGGGAAGAGTGTTTTTTTTCAAGACCTAATAACTCTCTTCTGGATACTATTAGGAAGTCCATTACCTTTTCTTCAGGTTGATCTTGCACAGGTGATATACATATGAAAAGATAGTTACTGTTCTCTGTTGAAGTTGTGAGGAGCTGGCTTCTGACCCAATGCAAGAGTGAGCTGTGCCATGAAATGACAGACAAGACACGTAAGCCAGAAGGAAGGCATCCACCAACCTGTCCACAAACTTTCCAGTTTGCATGGCTGGGGATGGCCATGGTAGGATATGTACATTCAGTCTAAAACCCTGAGGTTGTGGCTGGAATATTCATATCCCAGCAAGTTTGTTAAGATATAAGTTATAAAAAATTAAACATGCCTCCTCCCCTTTTTCCCATGCAGTTCTTCAGTCTTAATTTGCTGCCATTATTGCTTACTGTGTTCACATCTAAATCGAGGCCCAGCTTCACAAAAACTTTGGAATTTAAGTCTAAGTGCCAAGTAGCCTTTACATTGCTGAATGTCTCTGCAACTTGGTTTCTATAGAACAGTTCCACAATTTTGCTGCTTCTATTCAGAAGGATGTTACTTTATGGCAAGCTGGGGTCAGCTATTCCCCTCCACCATCCCGTCTGGGTGCTCTCCATGTACAGTACAAGCAAATACATTCGTTATACTTTGAAAGTGAAGTTATATATCTTGACTTTTGGAGACGTAGTCATGCAGAGAGATAGCAAAGAGTAGTAAATGCACTGTCAAATCTCATCTTAATATATTTTTCAGATTTTTTGGGTTGGGTTTTGTTTTCCCTCTGAAAATAATCTTTCGAAGACTTATTGGCTATTTTGGTCCCTAAGATTTGAACTCATCACATTCAACTTTAAGAACCAAACTGAAGCAGCTAAGGTAGGAGACTGATGGACCCTTGGCTCACTGGCAGTTGGTGAAGAGGCATTTTCAGAGAACTAATTACATTAGGTAGACTGAAGTATGAGCTGAGGTACTCATTCACAGTTTCTGGAGTAGAGATTTTACTCTCCTTCTGTCATCCCAGAAGAATAATGTCACCCTCTTTCACTTTTTCTGTCATTATTTCTAACAAGACTCCAGAGAAAGGGATTGTTTGACCAGCTTCTGGATATGTAACCTGCCCAATTCTATGAAGATGGTGAAATATTTAAAAAATAGCCTTAAAAATTTTACAACAAGGGCTCCTAATAAGTTAGAGACTAATCAAATAAAGCTTCAAATATGTTTGTTGGAAGACAAGCAGTCTAGAGTTGGTCTAGCAGGGGGAATTTAGGTTAATAATAATTAGAAAGCTTTCACATGATGCAAAGATAATAAGGTTACTTTGATCAAGTGTAAAAACAAGGTGCTACAAAGAAGCCTAACTCAGTGCATTATGTGAAATTAAGAAGGTGTGGTGGGGGGAGGAATACATAGTAATATGTATAAACTAAAAAAAAATCCGGATAGAACAAAGAACTGTAGCAGCAGGTCAGCTTTGGTCATAAGGAGAATACTCAGCTACAGAGCTACAACTCCATTTCTCGAAGATGCTATGCTGTCACTCATGCCAGAGTTATAAAGGTTTATAGTTTTATCTGATGAGAGAATATACCTGCCAGCTGCCTTTAACCCCCAGCTTGCTGGGGGTGAGTGTGCACTGGTGCACCCCATTGGAGGAATCTTAAAAGAAGCACCAAGTTTTTCTCTCAGCTTTTCTCTATTTTCTCAATAGCATCCAGCGTATGGCACAAGCACTGCACAAAGCCTTCTGTTCCCAGAAAGCACTTCTAAAGTCATGTAAAACAAAACAATTCAGTGCAAGGAGAACGGTGTATCCTCTTGTCATCTAAGCTCCACAGCTCTGCATCTTTCCTGCACAATGTTTCTCCAGCTGTAGTGGGCACAAGGTTATAGATCAAGTAATTATTATTGCTTTCATGATATAGTTAGCAATATCCAATGAAAGCTTGTTCATTATATTTGCTTAATGTTATCAGGTTGAAGTTTGTTACAGGGAGGAGAGTGAGCAGGCTGATAAAGAACCTTTGGAATTAAGACTTATATGTAGCTTGACAGAAGGGATGTGATAATGCCGCCTAAATCTTGCTCTGAACTTTTCAACCAGAAATCTAAAGCACTTGTAAAACACATATCAAGGTCACGTGGAAATTTTGGAATTGGCAAAGACTGAAAAGCAACTGAGCTGTATCACTGATGTGATGAGACTGCAGTGTTGAGACTCCAGATTAGCTTTGATATGCTGATATATCTGATAGCAATGGGAGGTACCAGAAGTGAACCATGCCATGAAAACCCCTTTGCTATGCACTTATGGAAGATGAGACATAGACAAATACTTTCCTTCAGCATTGCTAAATCTACCTCTCCCAACCCTTGGTCCTGTGATATGGTGGTCAGACTAGTAGCATTCTCTTTTCAAAGCATATTCAAAATTATGGTATTGGGGTTACAGTGATTTTCTAGTATAAAAATAGTTGATACACAACTTAGATACTAAAGGAGATTTTCAGCTGGTCTAAGCAGATTGAAATGTTTGAATCTCAAGTTCTAAAAAGTAAGTTCAACAAGGAGTTATGAAAGAACTAGCCCATTTATTTATTTACTCTACCTGGTCTGTGTTCCCTGATAACATCATTCAAAGGACAAGCATTGTCATGGCCCAATAAAGTGTATTCAAAATAATTTGATTAAAATGGATCATCTCTTATAGAATACAGTTTGAACTATATGTAGAAATACTTGTGAAACACCTAAATACATTCTGGATCAGAAATCTATATATCCTTTTTCCCTGTGGAATGGAAGTGATGGCTTTGTAATGTGCTCCAGTACTTCAGCATGCAAACTTTTCTCTTTGAATTTTGATCAATGCGGGAGACAGTACCAGATGGCAAGATGAGCCAAATGAATTGTGTCCCACCAAAGAATCCAAGGAAGTTGTTCCGTTTTATAGGAATTTACTTAGTTTTATAGGAATTGTGTGAAACTTTTTCCATTTTTACCTTTTAGTTAACATCCTGTAGCTTTCCATCCTAGTAGTCCTCTGTGGCCCTTTCATTTTTTGTACCTATGGGGTCTGCCCTATCTTCACGGACTCTATCTTAAATCACCACTGAGGGAACATGACTGAGATTCAGTGCAAGTTTTAAAATGCCTGCCATGATATGGTTTTCCCATGTTATTGAAGGAGTCAGCCCTGCAACTCTTCCCAGACATGGAAAGTTTAGTAGCAGAGCACGATGTGGAAGGTCTTCAGTATTCACGCTGCAAATTTACTATGATGATATTGAAGGATTGAAAGGCTGCTTAGGTGAAATAATCATCAGTCTATTGGCTTTTCTTCAGGAACTTTTAAAAGCGTAAATATTGATGATTTTGTTTTGCTGTTTTAAATCATGGTAGTGTTAGGAGATTATTCTGCTGCCATTGAAGTCAATGGTGAATCTTGGACAGAGCCTGCCTGCTTGCTTCACATCAGCTATCCGACAGCTGCTGGATGATAATAGCTGTCAGAAAACAACAACCTGAGCTGAATGTGAACCAGCAACGTTTTACACAGTTGGTTTCCAATGCCACAGGTTGTTTTTTTACCATGTCAAATTGTGGATTTTAGTGTAAAACTCTAGAAAACTGTCCTTTCTGCATCCATTTTCCTGGGTAACAAATTTACATGCTTATTGCTGCCATCCTAATACTAGCAAGGGGGCTAATGACTAGTAATTGATTCCCTCCACTTGAGAATAGATATGCCTGTTGGCTGAACCCTCGACGTCTTGTAGTAAAGCATCAGAGAGGAAAACAAACCACTCTATAAAATTACAAAATGAGAAATTTGTCACCCAAAATGTCATGTCCGGTTTCAGTTTTTCTCTCTGTTTGTACTACCAAGATGTTAAGAGGAGTGGGAAGACTATTAGAATAGTTGTTTCTTCTGAAAGTGAGTTTCTGTACCAAGGCTATTTATGTGTAACTGGATAATAGAGTTTCTGTATATAGATAAGCAAAAGAAATCTTATCAAAATGTCTCTATAAAAAATGTCTTATTAAAATGTCTTATTAAAAAAAAAAATAGTTATAGTAGAACCCTGGAGTAATATTGAATAGGTAAGTGTTCTAATCTAATTAAAGATATTGAAATCATATGGATCAAAATGGTAATTAGAGCAGGTCTTGTGTCAACTTGATAAAGAATTTAGTGTGTAACTTTTGGTAGTGTTTTCCATAGTGACTGTCCCCTACAATGGACAGAATAAGGAGCTTTTGAGAAAACAGTTGTGGATAGCGTTTACTGCTTTGATCATAGTAAACTGACTGCACTGAGTTCAATGCCCTCAAGTATTTATTAATCAAATATTTTATGTCCTACATTTACAGGATAATTTAGCCATCAGATAATAAAACATCTAAAACAAAATGGAGACTTGCAGTAACAAGTAGAATGTCAATATATTCACAATCAAGCTGTCTTCCCAGCAAGATTCTCAATGGGAAAAGCATTTATAAAAGGGGTGCCATAGGCAAAATTCTCATTAATGAGGTTAATTCAGTTCATGTGCTGAAATTTAAACTGTGGAATATTTAGATTAATTCAAACAAACATTAATACAGAAAGCAAAATGCAAAATAAATACAAGTGAGTCAATATTAGTTTCATTTTGATGGAACAAATATCACAAATATTGGAAAAACAAACTGGCAATCCTTGCCTTACAGGGATTTTTTTAAGCAATATGTTGAAAGACTGCATTGTCTCCACAAAAGTCTGTTATACTTTCTAAAGAAAAGCCTGCGATTTGCCACGTCATTTTTGTTGTCTTTTTTAAAAATTTGCACATATTCAGTAATAGTCTGACATGTCTCAGCTAAAATTATAGCCATATTGTTGTCAAATTGAAAGAAATTAGACATGTTATAAATTAGAAATGTCTCTCGCACCAGTTCTCTTCCTAATGGGATTCAGCTGAAGTTTTCAGTGTGGATGAAAATGGCGTGTGATGCACACAGCAAATATGGCTGAGCAGATCTTATTCTCCTTCTGTCTTTTGCAAGGGTCCAACAGGCGGGATTTCAGGCTGAATTTGTGGAAGGCTTTGCCATGCGGCATTTGCAGTTTGTCCTGTGGGGCACTGGGGAATTAAATGTACCTCCCCTTTAGGCTAGATGGATTTTAGAGGATGACTGACATCTGGTGTTGAGGGAATGGACACTTGGTTTTCCACAGTCACAGTAAGCTGTTCCAGCTGGAAAGGTTGTTGGGTCGGATGGCAAGGAGCAGCAGATGAATTCCAAGGCAGGCTGATCATTTTACAGCTGAGTGAGCAGTGTGTACTGCGCTGGACAGTTAGAGGTCTTTTCAAAGAATGCTAGGGAGGATTTAAATGCTGCAAATGACAAACACCATAAAATATCCGCAGGGTATGGACTGGAGAGAGTATTGAGTGATCAATAATTACTGATCCTATACTCTATGATTCTATCATCCCAAATATCCCAGTATGAGGCATTAGAGTAAGTCTGAACTTTCTAGAGGATAACATTGTGAAGCATATTTACTAATTAGTTATCCTTGCTATTAGTGTTAGTATTATTCCTTTCACCACCAGTCCATATACAGAGCTGGAAAGGGCTGAAATATCAGATGAGATGGCAGTCACCAGTAATTAGGTATAGGTTATGGCCATATTGAATCTCATGTCAAACAGCAGGCTTGCTTTGGAGGATTATGGGTATAGGACAGCAGATTGCATAGACATAAATATGCCCAAACTGCCCTTCCAGCAGCTGATATCTACTACACCACTCTGTTAACAGGGTTGCAGTAAGAGTATTCTCTTCTGGTTTGTTATTCATGTGCATTTGTTTAACTCAGCCTTTGTCTTAAAGTGTGCATGTTGTCATTTTTTTTCCCCTGGAAGAGGAGCACATCATTTCTGAAGACTTCTTGTCTGAGGTGTCACTGTCAAAATGCATTTCTTCAACACCACAGCACAGGTCAGATACCTCAGAACTAGCCACTAAAGTGACAGAAATCACCTAAAAGTTCAGAAATGTGCTTTCATTACTGTCCTCATAATATGTAGATAAAAAAAGTAAATGATACTAGAGAAATCTAGTAGTCCACTTCATTATATGTATACACATATTGAAAATATATGCAGAATTGTATAGAGACATTTGAAAACGTGCCATGTAATAAGCAAATAGCTTAAACACCAGATAGGGAAGAATAGAATAGCAATTCGGAAACAATGACCAAAAGCAAGTGTTACAAGTTAAACCGATAAATTGCAGAATAGGGAAGAATGCAGCTACAGCTATTTGTTTCTTAAATGCAGATGAAAGTGTAATTTAACTGTAATGAAATACCGACATTGAAAGGAGAGAAATACAAGAGGAAAGACTGAAATGTGTCTTCAAGTGTCTTTAAGTGTCCAAGAAACATTTGAAAAGTAGGTTACTTTCAACACATTGTAGAAGTGATATCTGGAACTGAAGAAGAGGAGATTTCATCTAAAAGCTGCGCATCTGCTCTAGGACAGTCTCCTGGACTTTGTTCTTAAGGCAGTGGAGATAAGGACAGAAGCCTTCAAAGGACTGATTATTCCTTCCTAAGACAGATTTACCAATAGGTGAAACTGATCTTTCTCCAGGGATGTCCATATCTATTTATTGATGATGGAAGGACATTACATAGGTAGTCAGACTAAAAACTATTCTTTCTGTGAAATTTGGCTCAAGTCAGAGAATACAAACAGTCAATAATGAAACACAAACATCTGAAAGAAAATCCATGTTTTGGCCATGCCAGATCTTCCAGTCCAACTTTTGACTGAATATTTTAATGATATGTTTACAAGCAAGCTTTCATGTGCTCTTTGAGTCTTCCTCCTGTAATTTCTATATTCTAATTATTGTAATTATAGTCAGTATGCACACTAATGCAATCCTTAAAGTGCTTTTGATGTGCGTTTATTGCACAGCATTTCTAAGATTTTATACTTCTCTGAGGCAAATGGTTGTGGGACTAACATCAATTTGCATTACTATGGACAATTGAATCAGAACCAAGCTCAATGTCAAATTCTTCTCCTTGTGTCTGAGAAATGACTACTGTTCTTGATGTGTCTAACACCTGCTACCTCCAGCTTGAGGGTACAGGGATAAGTGAATGGACTTGATTTCATTTCTCAGCCTGCAGTACATTGAAGCAAAAATTAATGCAGAAACTGAGGGGGATGTCTGCTGTGACTTTCATTTTCTAAATTAAACTTAGTCAGCCAGCATTTTGGTAATGAGTGATTTAGGAGAGCACACAGGAAGGATAAGCAGCAATAATATGATGAACTGCAGTTTTATATTATCCATCTAAAGAGTGAGATTGACAAAACTTCAATCTTTCAAATACAAAATTCTGTGCATGTGGAATTTCATCCACTGTCCTATAAATATTTTGTCTTGTTACAGGAAGTAGCTCAGTTTGAATTCATTCTGGGGACATGAAAACCTCTGGGTGCCTGTATAATTAGTACCTCTTGCTCTTTAGCTTCATAGAATCATTTGATGATTCAGTTGGAAGGGATTTTTGCTGTTCAAAGCACAAGGCTTTACCTACTCAGGCCTTTGTAACTTCCAAAATTTTCCAGACAACCTGCTTGGCTGCTTGGCTCTCCTTGTGGTGAAACATTTTTCCTTATATCCATACTGAATCTCTTTTATTGGGATTCGGTCTTGCTGTTTTTAGTCTTCCACCATGCAACTCAAGACCTCTTGATAACTTCCCAATAGGTACTGGGCGGGGGGGCTGTTAGACACTCTGAAGCTGCATCTTTTCAAGGGTCCAAAACGCACAAACCCAGTACCCTCAGCCCCACTCACAGGGTCAATGTTCCAGCCCTAGCCAGATTGTTTGTGTTCACTGAATTCACTCCAGTTTTACAATATCTTCCTTGTATTCAGGGCCCTA
Organism: Phainopepla nitens; assembly: GCA_013400175.1. Lineage (NCBI taxonomy): Eukaryota > Metazoa > Chordata > Aves > Passeriformes > Bombycillidae > Phainopepla > Phainopepla nitens. The sequence continues at coordinate 1,236,118 of VXBQ01015435.1, forward strand.
AACTATATGTAGTGTCTAGGTGTGGTATAACAAGTACTGATCAGAGCAAGATAACCCTTTGCTCCAGGTAGTGCTTCTACTCTCAGAGCCCACGATGCTGTTGGAGGTCCTTGCTGCTGGGGTACATCGCTGGCCAGTGTCCACTTTGTGCACACCAGCATGCCCAGCTCCTGTAAACACAGACGTTTCAAGGCCTTGAATACATGAAGAGCTTAATTGCCCTGCCCAACTTCCTTTGGGACCCCCAGCCACTCTTCCTGTCCAAGACCTGATTTCAGCCCAGTCAGGCTCCATCAGTCCCTGTAGTGGGACCCCAGCAGTGCCAGGCTCCAGCCCTTCTTCTGCTCCTTTGCTGCCTGGCTGGAGCTCCCAGCTGTGCCCTGGGCCCTGTTCATCACTTGCTCATTCACAGTCTCTCAGTGGACCTCATTACCAGCTCCATAGGACTGTTCCTTGTGGGTGAGGGCACAGCCAGAACTGGACCTACTTCATCTCCAGCTCCCTGGCCCTGGGATTGCTGCTGGGCCACACTGCTCCTTGACAAGATACATCCCTGCCAGGCAGCCCTGGGTTGTATTTCTGCCAAGGTTTCTTCCTTCCCTGATCCAGGACTTTGCGCTTGTCCTCGCTGAATTTCACAAAGCTCCTGGTGGCCTACTCCTCCAACCTGGCTAGATCTCTCTGAATGGCAGCCTTGCTATTTTCCTTCATAATGTATGTATGCAAACTATGCACATATATACATAAATGCATCACTGCCCTACATTTTAGAGTATCAAGATGGTTTAAAGGATCTGTCACCCTTCATGACTGCATACACTTCTAAAAGAAGTACAGTGCTAATGAAATTCTGTAAAATGACTGTGCTGTCTACTGTGTTTGACACGTAAAAAATAACTCTCCTAATTTTCAAGTGAATAATGCCCTCCCCGTTCTCAGTTCTGTAAAAGAGAACAAAAACTACTACAACATTATATTGGCTTATGCTTTTTAAAAGCAGAATAAATAATGAAGCAGTTCCAGTGTTTACTGACATTTGTAGATGTCTTGTAATTACATTAAATTGTTGTGGCTAAATTTAATTTCAGCATTTGGTTAAGAACCCGGTGAATTTTTACTTTATCGCAATAAATTTGCTATACCATTTTGGCAGCATGCTCTTCTACTTGGAAAATGATATGTGACTTCTATGGCAGGAGATGTTTTCCAATTATATCAGACAAGTCCTATTTTGGAGTTTCTGGATGAAGCTGAAGCATTATTTTTAGAAAGATCATATTCTGGGGAAAGTGTTATTTAACTTTATGTATTCCTTTTAGTTATTTAAAAAGATCAGATCAAAGACATAGAGTTGACTTCACTTTCCTAATTTGTTTATTACTTCCTTGTGAGACAAAGATTTTTTTTATATTCTTTGTAAATGTCTGAAATGTCAATATTGTATTTGCTTTTTGTTTACTGGATTGCAAATGTTTTAAAATGATCATAAGAACTGGTGAACTTCTCACAAAGAAATATTACAAAATCACAGAATATGCTGAGCTGGAAAGGGCCCACAAGGAACGATCATGATTAGACCATATCTCGATGATGTAAAAGATTGAGGATTAATGCCTTATTTCAAATGAAAAATAAAACAAAAACAACCAAACAAACAACTCAAAAACATCAAAAAGTGCTTAAAACAGTCCAAAAGACTTTTGTCTTCTTTGCACAGTATACGGGATACCTAAGCTATTAATTAGGGAAGCTCAGTTAAGTTCCTGAAATAAGTCATGGTGAATTGGATGGTTTTTATCCACAGAATACTTGATGAAATGACATCAAACAGGTGCAGAAGATGAAATAAAATGCATTTGAATCTAGAAAAAAATACTTTCCTGCTATGAGACCTAAGTCTAGATCCTGTTTTTTGAATAAATTAGATGTGAACACTGCATTCCAGACAAGCGTCCTAAATGATTTCTGTTCTTTATCTCTTCAGAAAATGGGTTCTGACCCTGAGGTATGTTAATAATGATAACATAAAACATTAAGTTACTACAAATTGTTTTGCTTCAGGTGAAAACACATTGTCCAGTTAGCAAACATATAGATGCATTTTTTTCTGCTAATTAGCTACTAACCAGCTAGTGTTGTGGGGGACACCATGCAAGCACACATGGGAAGGACAGGTCTCAGCCCAAAAGAGAACAAAGGTGTTAAAAGGCAATGTTATCCCTCTTTTTACAGAGATAGAAGAGAGGGATAGAAAGTGCAAACAGTTTGTGGTTGAACCTGGCATTCAGTCCAGTTATTCAGTATCTCCACTCTCTGCAGTAACTCCAAGGCTGTTCCGAATATTAACATTTGTTTAATTCCCTTGCAAGTAGTTTACACGGAGCTCGTCAACTAGATAAAGATTATAGAAATGTATGCCAGCCACACTAAAATCAGAATGCTATGTCCACTCAACAAAATAAGTGTAGGTATATCTTTGCAGACATAAAATGATACAAGATGTAAAAATAGTCAGAGGAGTTATAACAGCTTTAAATCTACTACTCAGTTTTATTTTTAGAAATTCCTCACTTTCTAAAGTCGAGCTTTAAGCTTGATTGTACGTTAGCATCTCATCCCACTCTGGTGTAAATATCTTTAGAAATAAAGGGAAAGGAAAAATGAAAATACAGAAGCACAACAAAAACTCACAAAGTACTTAGAAGAGAATATCACCAAAGTTCTGTAGAAAAAAATGTAGCATTTTGAGTGGCTTCTCATCCCTTTTCAGTAGGTTTGTGAAAATTATCTAAGGTTTATGCATGCTGCTTCTATATCTTCTGTAACAGTTTGAGAGACTTTATGATGCTGTAATTTAAAAGAAAGTGTCTGTCTTACAAACATTTTCCCCATTTCCCAACTGTCTTGTTATTTCTAGGGAACACTCAGCAGTACATGCAACTGCATATAAATTCCTGTTCTTGAAATGGATAAGACCTGTTAAACTGAAAGCAACATTCAAGTTGAGGGATAAAAAGAAGCCAAATGCTATTTGTTGGGTTTGGTTTTTTTTCCATGTTATTCTTCCTTACAAGCAGCTCTTAAAAAATTCAGTTATTCTGTAGTAGTTCAAAGCTCTTCAGTAATGGTAAGCCTAGTGTGGCAGCATTGCACAGAATAGGTCAGGCATTTTCCAGTAAAGTAGGCTTTTGTGTTGGATGGACATGCAGTAATGTCAGCAAGCTTCCAACTGGCTTGTCTCATAAACCTGGCTGGTCTATTTCCAGTTTACTTTTGCCTGCAGATATCCTAGACTTTGTGGGGACTGTCCTGGGTTAAAACACTTTGTAGTGTCCCAGCTTTGTAGCCCCAGGCATCCTCAGCACTGAGACAGTAAATTCCAGGCTTGCTGGACCTAAACCTTCCCATTGTCCCAAGGTGGCACAGACTTCACGGGAGGCTGTATCTGATGGATTAATGTCACTTATCTTTTACATGAGATACCTAAATTAGCAACTGTCAGTATGGGAGATACTACAGACTGCAGCTGAAATTGTTGCTGGATTAGATCTCCAGATTTCAATTTAATGTAAAAAAAGTCTATAATCCATATACATTTACATATTATCATCTACAGTAAGATTTCTTACGCCTCTGCCTTAAATTTTGTATTTCTCTTTCTGAAAAGAAATACGTCCTCCTTCCCAAATTTCCAGTAAAAAATTTCTAAATAGCAACCCCTTTCTTTTCTGTTCCATGACCTGAGCAGGTAAATTTTGAGGTTCTAGATTAAGGCATTTAGTTTCATTTAAAAGAAAAATGGGACAGAATTGTGCCAGCCCCAGACAGAGACAGAAGGGACAGGTAGTTGTTTTCACTGCTTAAACGCAACACTATCTTAAAATGCAAGTGTGTAAGAGGATAGTAAGGACAGCTTTCACTGTTATTTTCATATTGTTCCTTCTATGGGCTTTTTGTGGGGGTGGATCACAAGTCCTTACAGATTTATTCAAGAAACTATCTCTCTATTCCCCTTAACAGCTGGAAGAAGAACTTTAAAATGGCATATGTTTCCGATTGATTTTTCCCTGTTGTTGATACCTTGGGTGTTTGACTCAGATAATTAATCCAAACTACAAAAACACATAATTACAGACCATGGATATTGATTTTAATCTGTGGTTTGCAGTTGTCTAGAATTGAAGATTATTATTTTGGGATTGTCCATAACCATAGCATACTTTGCTAGCCTGGGAAGTCTAGAAATTTGACTGTAAGTTTTGACAGTGCAAAATGTGTTCTGCTTTTTCCAGAATTTTGGGGTATAGTGAGACCACAAATACTGCACAACTTAACACATTCCGAATTTTGATCCTTCTGTTCCTCAACATAATTGAAGGACATTAAAAATATTGTTATGACAATAAAAAGCTCAGTTGCTCAAACAGCATTTTCCAGTCCTTGAGGACTTTTCTAGTCATGCATTAAGTGGAAAAAAAAAGAAAGCTGTTTGCTTCCAGCTGATGTTTAATCCAAATACTACAACAGATTTCTTCCTCCAAGTTTAACCAGCGTGTCTAAGTCTCAGCTAATGTCTTTTGAATCTGCACTTCAGATAGAGTTTTTCTTCTTTGTGCCACTTCAAAAATGAAAAGCATTTTGAAATCTGGTTAAATTTGTAGTCCAGCTCGGATTCATAATTCTTCTGCACAGACAGCATGGCTGAAGACATCTGTACAGTACAGTGTACATGACCTGTCTGCTCTCTGCTGCTCTTGTGCATTGACAATTCAGACCCTGCTTAGGCTTTGAAGAGAGAAGTATGAGCTTTCAGTAAATGATGATTCCAAATAAAAAAGGCTTCAATCCCTTCTTTTGAGAGCTTGGCTAAAGCACGCCTTAGAGACCAACCTATAATTTAAAAAATAAGGAAAACTCTGGAATAGGTCAGCAGGGCCCCTTTATAGTTTAAATATTATGCTGGTTTGGATTTTGGCATTCTTTGGGATTTCATATATCACTCAGTGCCAACTGATAGCCTGCAACTTGAATCAGTATGCAGCTGACTTGTGGTCCCATCCTTTTTTCCACTAGATTGCCGTGGAACTTATGGTTCTCATTTGAGTTTGTTTTTATACTTTTGCCAGTTGTTGAATATTTCCTCATCTTCTTTTGTCAATAGGATTTAATATATTTTATTTTTGGGGTTTTTAAATGAATATCTCTTTTGTTTAGCAATTTTCCAACACTGTAGGCATATTTCCGTAGTCCTTCTAATGTTTCTGAAATAGGGTGGTACTTTGAAGTAAGGTGTTTTAAACTGATTATTGGTCTTCATCTTTTTTTATAAATATATTACTGGCTAGTCTTTGTGACTTCTCCTGATTTCCTAGGCAAATATACCATACCTATTACACAAGCATTCAATCACAGATTCTTTACTCCTCCATGGGTTTCCTGTATGTTTTATGCTATTGGTCTAAACCATGTAAAGCAGAAAACCAGAGATGAATATTATTCAATATTATTCCTGCAACATAAGTGACTCATGCCACATTTGCATCTTCACATATGTTTGTTCCTGGCAGGGAGCTCACTGTCATAGAGTTACTTGTTCCACTCAGTGGAGTGGGGGAAGAAATCAGAAGAGTAAAGGTGAGACTACTCATGGGGTGAGTAAAAAGCAGTTTAATAGATAAAGCGAAAGCTGTGCATGCAAGGCAAGAAAAAAAAATTAATTCACTATTTCCCCATCAGCGGGCAGGAAAACAGGGCTCCATCACATGTAAGCCTAACCCTAATCCTTACCATATCTTGGAAGATGAATGCTGTACATTGAACAGTGTCCCTGTTTTCTTCCTTTTGTCCCAGCTGTATATGCTGAGCATGTTGCCATATGGGATATGAGCTGGGGTCAGCTGTCCTCATTCTGTCCCCTTCCAACTCCTTGTGCACCAAAACCTCCTTCCCGGTGAGGTAGGATGAGAAGCAGAAAAGGCCTTGGCTCTGTGCAAGAGCTGCTTAGCAAATAAAACATCTCTGAGTTTTCAGTATTGCTTTCAGTACAAATCCAAAGCACAGCTCCATACCAGCTACTGTTAAAAAACTTATCCCAGGCAAACCCAGTACAATCTGTCACCTATTTTCGTAAGCAGTGCTGTGATCCTGTCCTGAGAAGCATAAGGTTTAAGTGGGAAGTAAAGCATGTATAACTTCGATAACTATGAAAAAAAAAGTTTTATCCTCACACATTACATTTCGAGTTTTCCTCCTTGTTGATGGAAATGAATGCTTTAAGATCACTTAAGGAATCACACGCAGAAGAATTGGCAAAACCAGGTCTAATATTGAAACAGAAACACAACAAAGTTTGTTGTCAAAATTCACCGCACTGCTTACTAGATTGTTAAAGTATACAGAGAAAAAGCCAACAAAAATCCATAATAAAGCAATCCAAACCAAAATTATCCCAAAACTATCTAGGTGGAAGCTGGGGGAGGAAGGGCAAGGAGGGTGAGTAGGAGGGGCAGAGGGAGAGGAGGGTTGAGGGGTACAGAAATGGATAGGAAAGGTAAAGATAAAAAGGAATATGGAAGATCCTCCTATTGAGTCACAAGGTTCAGAGTAAACCCCCATGCTAAACTGAGCCTAAACTGACCAACAGTTTATGCTTAAAGACCCAACTGCACTTAACAGCACTTAATTGATAGCTTAAGTTAAATTATTTAGCAAAGAATTAATGTAGAATTTACTGTACCACAACAGTAACTTGCTTACAGGCCTGACTTACTACAAAGTTAAACTACTTAAGAATCTATGAGAACAATATTCCTAAGTACATTTGCTATAGCTTATTCACACTCACATGCACACAGACATAAAGAGTCTGTACACAAGTGAAAAGTTCCCCTCAAATTCAGTGAAATTTGGATGCCTTTGCAGCTTCTCAAGAAGCAAAGTGCTGAGGCTTGAGGAGTGGAAGTATCAGCCCAGGATCTGTTGTCATTTGGCAGTCCTCTGAGTACAGCAAACTTGAGCTCCACTGGCCCTGAGAGGGAGATGTTGGCCACAGCCCACAGGGGGCCAGGGGAGCTCTAAGGGTCTCACTTGAACTGGTGTTTATAGGCTCGCAAGAGAGTTGGCTTTAGGCACAGTAATTTTCCATCCTGGCCGCAATTCAGGTCGGTAACTTTCTTTGAAAGTTTGATAACGAAAATAATATTCTATTTGGATTGCTATTCAGGCATGAAAAATAAGTTTCCAGGGCTGTTAAATCACAGGGGCTCATTAGACAGCGCAAGTTCCTGGGAGCAGAAAGTGTTTCTGATAAGCTCAGGAGGAGCTGAGCCCAGCTGCTGCTCATCAAGGCCAAGGACTAGGAAGCATTTCTCAGATCATAGTGCAACCGGGGGAGGGGAGTGGATGCACTACCATGCTCATTTAGGGATTATAGCAGTTTATTTGGAAGTGTGTTTTATATTTGAAGTGGAGTTTCACAGAAAGCAGTCCAGAGATATTGTGACAAGATGATAATTCTAATTATGACTGCAATTTTAATAATACAATTCCACAATATGTTTTGCTATTTCTCCTTAATCATTTTCTGAGGAAGAAACTGGCATGAAATAAAAACATCATCTGCATCTTGAGGACTTTTACAGCCTTCAACTTTTCTCATAAGAGATTTTTCTTCATTTATACTAATTATTAAAAATAGATTAATAGATGACTTAGACAGTTATTAGACGTCGGGGAAGTGAGATTTTTTTAAAAAAATTAAGAAAATGTTGGTTTGTTTTAGTCATTCTATTTCTAAAATATATTCTAATCAATTAATTTGATTGAGATTGATAATGAACATTAATTTTTATTTTGAGGTGATGTCTTGTTTGCTCACTGGTATCCATTTTTTCCATAGAGGTGATCCAAAATTCTGTCTCTGATTAAAAAATGTAATTGTAACTTAGTTAGTTATTTGTTCAACATGTCACTCTTAATTCATGTCATGTTCTAAGTGGAAATTTATAAGTTCTCTACTTTAGAAGTTGTAATATTGGAAAATTCATATTGATTTTGGATCTTCTGCTGGGTTTGGCTTAATATTTTGGTGTACTTTGTTGAGTTTGGAAAGCTGATTTGAATATATCCCTGAAAAAAAGTCTCAGCATGTTTGGGGATAAATTCTGGCCCTACTGACGCTGATGGCAGGACTCCAATTGAACATTAGCAGAGTAGGATTTCATTCTTGCTATATACCAAGTTTTGGCATCTACAAAAAGAGGAAGTGAATCACATTCTAGAAGTACTTATTTTCCCTATTGACTATAAAAGAAATCTACCACAGATGTAGCTGAAGTTAGGTGAGGTGAACTCACTCAAAGTTACTGAGCCTTCTATCTTCTTGTTGCACTACAGAAATATGAAATATATATCAAAAAAGCCCTCAGAAATGCTACTTATATGTGTATTTTTATATTAGCTATGAGCTTGGTTATAATCCAATAATTTTTTTGTTCCAGAAGGTTGACAAATAAAACAAGAGGCTTTCTAATAGAAAGAGCTTAAGAAGGCTTAAGCACAAAATTTGAGCTAGCAGTTAACACACACATATATATATATATACACACACACATAAAACTGTGTAGGGAAATTACAATACTCTGCTGTCAGTAGACAGAGAGCGCCCTTGTGTCAACCGTGGTCATTCTATTGTTACACATCTTCACATACAAAAGTTTTAAAGGTGGATTTGAAGGGGGATGTTTAAGTTTTGTGGGAATACCTATAATAATATCAGTGTAAAAATTGAGCCTGAAATAAAATATAAGATTTAGGAACTGAAAGCAGATCTGATCTCTTAACACTTGGAAGCGATAGGATGAATTGGCAAACAAGGAACTTGTTTCTTGAGCTGTTTTATGGAACACCAAATGGCAAGATGAAAAAAGAGAAATAATAGAAATAAAGTGATGAACCAACAGCTGAATTATTCTGAATATAGCAAGTTGTGCTGAATCAGAATAAAAGATATAATCACATTTAAGACATAAGTCCTACCTTCATATATGGGCTAAAAAGGCTGTATTTTATATTTTAGGTATATTATTTGGGTGTAATCTTGAAGAGAGGGAAGAAAAAGTAGAGAAGAGAATGAGAACTTTGAGTGGTATTTTAATTCACCTCAAAATTTGGAATAGAAGTGCAGACCTGTGAAACAACAAAATAGTGATGATGCTAGAATTTTTTTCCTTAGGGATATGAAAAAGGGCAAGAGAAAGGAATGGGAGACAATAAACAAGAATAAAAAATATCAATCAAACAACAAAAACCGAGAGTACAGAAAAAAGAAGAAACAGGAGAGATCATAAAAAAAAACCCCAAAAAACCAAGAAAGATAGAACTGGTGATAGTTTTCTATGTTCTGACAGGTCTGGCAAAATGGGAGTTCAGAATATGCTCAAAAAATTTGCTAAAAGTGATCATTTCTTAACTGCAAAGAGATTCATAGTGGGGAAAAGGCAAGCTGCGTATAAAAAAGGACATTTTAGGTGGTAAATGTTGAAAAGAAAACTACTGAACCTTTGCAATAGGCAAGAAATTAGGAGGGATTTAAAAAAAAAAAAAAAGTGAAAGACACAAACTTCTGTAGCTATAAGAAGAGAGGAGGACAAAAAAAAAAAAAATCCAAACTGTGGAAAGAGCCCAGTCAGGGAGTTTAAAAGCTTTATGTCTTGGTAAAAGACAAAGGGGACCCATGCAAAATAAGTTGAGGCAGAAGAAAGGAGTGGGTCAGAGATGGTATCCAACAGGGAGAAGTCATCTTCAGAAAATTCTACGTATGCCCTTGCATCCGAATCATTTGATTACAAATATTAATGTACCTACACAGCAAAAGCAAAATATTTCATCTTACTACACTGTAAATGGAAACTTTTTTCCAATGAAAGGAGAAAAATCATTATTTTGCTTGGCACACACTTTAATAAAATTAATCATGGTGAACTCCTTTAGTATTACTGTGAGTATAATATAATCCACCAGGAATTCCACTGTAATTAAACTAATTTCATCCATATTTGTTACTTTATATTGACATTTCTTTTTCTTTTCTTTCTGATCTGCTTGCAGCTTGCTTTGCACATTGATCACAAAGGTCAGCATAGTTTAATGGATTCAATATAAAAATTTTAATGGGAAATCAGACAGTTTATAAAATAAAAGGGTATTGTCTCTGTTGGCCAGTAATGACATTTCAAATTTGATTATCCTCTATTTCTTCTTCATGGCAGTGCAGAGTTGTCTCTGCTCCACAGAGACTTAGTGCTGCTGTCCAGATTGTACTAGTGACTATAGAAAATTACAGTCATTCTAGTCTGGGCAAAAAAAAACCCCAAGAACATCCATATTTTTATTTGATACCTATCCAGTCATCTCAGAAGTGAATTGTATTGAAGTGTCTGTGTACCACTTCTAATGTACCTTTAAGAAGCCAGACTGTGCCCTTCATCACCAAGAAAACTGTGTTTCTAAAATTTTGCACCTCATCTCTATGACTGCTAAACACAAACCAGGCCTTACACATCAACTTAAATTCCAGTTTGGTTCTGTGTCCACATAAATAACGGATTTGATCATGGATATGGTTAGGTGAAAGCCTTTTAGGCTAGAAAAATCCTTGCTCTCATATAATGGGGAAAAACCCCATAGATCTCCAGCATGTTATTGAAAATTCAGTGGCATAGGGGTTTCCATTCTAGCTGCAGAGCTCTGGATAAATGGTGACTTACAGTAAAGATTTAGAAAGGCCTCTGAACATTAAATGCAGAGATCAAGCAGAGAGAATGTAGCCTAAAGAATAAGCATCCCTCTGAGACTAAATGTTCTGTGTCCTGGAGATAATAAGATTAAACTTACTCATGATCTAATGTAAATAGAAAATATTTTAGAATCAAAATTGCTCCAAAACATTGTGATACGCCTTGTATTTTAGCTTAGCAGTGTCAGCTGACATGGAAAAGTATCAACAACAGTTACATAAACTTATGGTAACAACTACTATCCAAATATCTCTGTTTGGAAATCTAGGTCATTCAGTCACAGTTATAAACTGCATTAGAAATATAGTAATTTTCAACCTTCAGCCTGCCCAGAAGAGTCTTTTTCCAAAGGTGCAGCAGTGACCTACTTCTTTCCTGCAATAACTGAGTAGCTACAGAACAATGGAAAAAGGAAATTTAGGTTGTAACTCTTCTTGAACAGGTGAGGGGGTTTAACTCATAGCACTTAGATCTCAGGAGAGCGACCTAATCACCTCAGTATGAACTATTTGGGAAATGGAATAAGTGCAACATCCCCTCTGTTGATAATGGGATGGACAAGAAACAAGTAGAAGAAAGCCATATTCCCATGGGAAGGAACAGATTCAAGTCTCTGATCTTGGTCCTTGAAATATTTTCTCTACTATGATTTTCAAATAAAGTAGAAATAGTGGGCTTCAGATCTCAGGTTAAGATGTCTGCATTCATCTGTCCTCATGTAGGTGTCCGTGAGCAATCTAGATAAGAAAACCTTCCCTAAAGCTGTTGGAATGGTAGTCAGCACAGTCAGCAGGACTGCTGGCACAGCTGCTAAAATGCCTACTCTAAAATGGATCTAAAATGGATCATTTCTGTGATACAAGCTCTCCTGTACATCTGATACTTTAATCTGTAAACTGGCTGCTTCATGTTCCCCTGAGGCTCCTGGAAGCAGGGCACTTCCCTGCCCTAGCTTCAACTGCCCCGTGGCTGCTTTGAGTTTCCTTCCTGCCCTGCCTCTTTATGTCCTGTGTCTCTCATGCACCAAACTCCTCTGCAGTAAGGGTTTCAGGGAAAACAAACATGAGGCCCTCAGGCAAGTAGAAAGCCCATCTGGTGGCTGGGGAAAATGGGAACTGCATGTAAAAATCTGCTCAGGCTGAGGAGGATCTCGACTCCAAGGCTCACAGTTCCCAGGTAATTGTTAATTGCTAAATACAGGATGGGGTTTGACTTCTCTTTTAGTCAGTAAGCAGATACACCAAGGGTGTGTACCATAATGAGGAGGTTTGGTGCACAGCTAACAACTCAGTCTTGGAAGCTGGGCAGGATGCCAGCACTGATCTGCCTAAGCCTGAAGTACAGTTCAGCTTGGAAAGAAAATGTCTCTTTTTGCCTTTCTTCTTCCTTTTTCTTTTGCAATCTTACATTCTATACTGTAAAAAAGTGGTTGTTTACCAAAATGTTTTTCATGGAAGTTAGGGGCTTGCACTATAACTTAGGATTTGAGAGAGCTCCTCTACCCTAGAATTTACAGAGTTAGTAGGTCTGGCTTATAAATAGAAATTTTTTTATGCATTTTTTTTTTCTGGAAAGTAAAATGAATACATACCTACATCTATATAAAAGTAATTATATTTTCAGAAAGGTAGATTGACTATCCAGCTTCATTCAATATTCAGCAATCATTCCTTACTTAGACTGCAACTGTGACAGGGTACCTCTGCAACAAGCCAGGTACCTGGCAATCTGGAAATGGTGCATATAGAACTAAAGGACCAGAAATCTTGGTACATAACTAACAGGGAAAAAAAAAAAAAA
>VXBQ01015435.1:1248718-1475278 GCA_013400175.1 Phainopepla nitens
AAAAAAAAAGCCCCACAAAACCAAAGAAAAATATCAAGACTTATTTCAGCTCTGGAACTGAACCTTTGAAGATGAAGCCAATGAAAACATTGGTGCAAATGATTTTTTAAGCATTTTTAGAAGATTAGAAGCAGAAGGATTTGATGTGCCTGTAAGGATAATAAAGAATGCCTTATTCCAGCAGAGTTTAGGAAATATTGTTCCTGTACTTTATGCTGGTGAAAGGCATATACAATTTGCCCTATTTCCTATACCTACTTTAAAGTCATTTTTTCAAAGTGTTTTTTGAATTCAGTAGATTTTCTTATATCATGGCCTTATCAAAGAAAAATTATAGATGAAAATGCTGCTTTTTCAGGCTGGGCAATGTGTAGAACTAACTCTTCAAGCAGTGTAAATCCCAAGAACTGTGTCCTCCATGCACTGAGACTCCGGCATTTTGAAATTAAAGGGGTTTTTTTTGTAGCATTTACACTTCACATAGACTTCTATATATGTTTTCTCCTGAGTATTTACAGTCTCACTTCAAACAAGGATGCCTACACCTTACCATATCTTTATGTTATGCCCACAACGTATCAGTCAGACAATTTAGGGCAAGTAACCCAGCCCACAGAGAGCCAATATATAGGCAAGTAAAAAATGGAACTGGAAGCAATCAAGTGAGTTCATTGCAAAGCAGAAGCTTTTATCATCACAGAACCAACAGAGCTGGACTCCCATAGGTTTGTTGTTCTGTGACTGGATTTTCTGTTGTAGAGGAAGGTGAGTAATGTAGAAAAGGTCTTCATTTGATGAGGTCCTTCTTAATGTCTCTCTTCTATGCATGTTTTCTGCCTTAACATAGCAGCCTATTTCTCTCAGTTAAGATCAATAAAAGAATCGATATATTTTTCATTAAACTTATTATTTTTGAACTTTCAACTTTCTGTCAACATTTGTTCAATCTGAACAATGACTTTAAAAATTATTAATGGGGACATGTAGGTGAATAGACATGTATGCTCATGCACAGAGGAAACCAAATGAATTTGCTATAAGAATTAGGATGCTAAAAGACACAAAATCTACAAAAGAATTGTTTAAATAAAAACTCAAATGTACAACAACAATAAAAAACACCCTAGAAAACAACCAACCACAATGCAATGCACAAAAATCCTAGGAGATAAGAAAGAAGAAAGGAGTAATTCTAATAGAAGGCTATGCATGACCAGCCATGGCAAAGTTCCCATAAAAATGACATTGCTAAACCAACATAGTTTATGGTGGTGTGCACAAACCAAACAACTTCCCTCCAATGTCTAAAGGCATCCTCAAGACCGAAAAACCCACAAATTTTTGCTTTCATTAGGAAAATAAAGCCAAAACACAACACTTTACTAATATTAGGGGTGGAAAAATGTGACAACAAAGTGAGGAAAATTCAATTATATTAAAAAATAAGGGAAGACTGAGAAAGAAGAAAAAAAATTAATAAATTCTGTAGATAATAGAGAACCGTGACAAAGATATGCCAACAATAAATACATCAAAGTGAAATACAGCTAGACAAGGAGGAGCAAGACCTTTTTAGGCTACATAAACAGCATTAATTAGATTAAAAGCAAAGGGATGTGTAGTTTGAATGTCCATATGCAATTCTGAAGAGTAAATTCTAGTGGGCTAGACAATAATCTCCTCTGAGGGAATGAGTTTAATATTCAGGTGATTTAGAAAGGTCGTCTCCAAAATTACTAAGATGCTGGTGCAGAAATAACATAACCTGAAAGTGATTCCACCGAATGAATAAGCTGCTTAAAGAAGGCAAAGTGCCTGAAAACATACCATAGGGAACAGCACTGCAATCTAATATAGTAAAGGTTAGATGGGAATGGTAAGGACTATTTTCCAGCAATCATTTCTACATTACAGTATTAGTAAAAGTTTAATGTTTCAAGTACAATAACTTTCATACATAAAAGCTTCTTTAACTGAAGGACTTAGTTTAATTTAACTTTTGCCTAAATATTGCTGAACATTTGTTCCTAGTTTTCAGCAGTAAAGCTGAAAGGTAGGCTTCAAATTATTTCGAATTAAATCTAAATCTTACACATAGTGTATCTGATATAGCTCAGACAGTTTCTGGGGCAAAAATGGTCTTAAACAACTTTACCCATATAAATATCCCAGAGCTGCTTTTATGCCTTCTTATTCCACATGGCTTCATTTCTTTACAGCATCATGGTTACTTCCTTGCCCTGATTTTAGATTGGAAAGCTGTGAGCCCTGGGCAGCAGCTCCATAGGGAGCAAAGGGATGGCTGCTCCTGTTGGTGAAAGCTTTCTGCAGATATAAAGTCAATATTGCTAAACCCAAAACTCTATTGTAATAATCTCTAGATGAAATGTGCTGCAGATACGAGGAAGCCTTTAGCAGAGTTTTTGGTGTTTGACGAGTTCCAGGAAATTTAGAATCATCCTGCAAGCTCAGGAGAAACACTTTTTCGGCACCATGTTGGAGCTTAGCTGGGATAGCACTCATCTCTTCATTCAGGACCCAAAGCCAGGTCTTCTGCAATATTCTGAACTGGGTAGTAAAAAATGGATGCAGTCAAGAAACAAGCTCTTGATATTTCTGTAGTGCTTTATCTATACTATCTTGGAGAAGTCCAAATTGATAAAATTAGAGAGTAATGTATTTTTGCTTTACAAAGCTGATGTAAATGTTATATGCTTGTGATATGTGCACTATAAAATATTTATATTAAAAAGACTGAAACAAACAGTCATATGTTTTCAGAAATCAGTGTTGGGCCTTGATATTTTGGATCCATATATGATCAAAAGCAATATATTCTCAATATTATACCAGCTCCTGTCTCTGAGATGTCATGCTGTTTGCTTATCATAAATTGGAAAGTAATAAGTAAGATACATTCTATTTAGTATATCGACTCCCTTCAGCAGAGGCTCAGATCAGCAGAACCCAAAAAAACCTTAAAACCCAAGCAAACAAAAAAAACATCAAAAACACTCTTTTTTTTTTTTTTTTATTTCTCAGCAGACGTCATTTCCAGAATCAAGTACTTGACTGTCTGCTTGTGATTCTAGATGAGACTAGTTACCACAACTGGTGGCAGCTATTATGCATATGAACAGCCTATTTTCATCAGATCATTCGTGTAAGAAGTACTACAACAAAAGGACCCATTTTATCTAATTGGTAGCAAAAGACCCAATTAGGAGGATGTTTCCCAGGATTATATCACTAAACAGTAATGATACAGGTACATAGTAACATGTTACTGAAATCAAATGGGAAGGTGAATAATTTTAACTCTAAAAAGATGACTTAGAAAAAAGACTTTGGAAGGCTGATGAGTCTTTCAGCCAGAGAAGTAGCCTGTCTCTTGCACCATTAAAATATTTGGCTATGAAATTGGCTAAAAAATACAAAAACGCTATGAAGCAAAGGTATTGTTTTACAAGGAGGAAATTAAATTACAGAGTCTTCAAAAGGCTACAACACGCACACATATCCCACGCCTTACAAGTGATTGCAAATTGTCTTTTTAAAGTGTAAAACCATTTTCTAATTAATTTACAAAGTAATAAATTAGTACTCAACACTTAGATTTGTGCTTTGAAATTCAACCACGGAATGTCCTAAACATTAAATAAGTAACCATTGCATATTCTTAGGATGAAATCCTGTAATTCCTTGTAGAGGTACCTTTGCCCTGACAAATCGAACATCCTATCTGTGGTGATGATTAGGTGGAAAATTCATTGTCCAGGTGCTGAGTACTACTTGCTAAAAAAATTAAGGAAATCAGTAAGCTGCTGCTGCTATTGTAGTCTAATCACTAGTTTCCTACAGTAAATGACAGGTCTGTTTTCCTGCAAGTGGCAGCAGCAGTAGCTTGCTTTCTTCCTTTGTGCTTCCAAAAGGTTTAATTGTTCCCATGTTCTGGCAACAGTAAGACCTCCACACTACTCAGTTTGGATTGAACAGTTAAGGATGATACAATTTTATAGTGACACAGGTAAAAATTAAGGAAGTACGCATGTGCTGCACCAGAATTTTATGCCTGGGCTGAGTTTATTGAAACAGAAAATTTGTTTTAAACAGGTATTTACTACTCAGAAAAGAGTATAAAAGAGATTAATATTTTCAATCTGGAAATTCCAATGTGGAATTAGGCAACTCCAAATGACATTGGGAAATCATGTCTTCAGATTGTTACCATGTTACACATCAGCCTCCCAATATGATAAGAGATCAATTTCTTCCAGCTTGAGTTGCAAGTGGATGGTTCTCACACCATTTGAAATGGTGGCTCAGATTCTTTATAACATGTCAAACACAACAATCACACAAACAGTGAGAGCTTTGAGCATTATGTTTTATGTTCTCATGGAAAACATGCAAGAAGCAGAAATTCCTCCAACAACATGGTGGGGATATTGCCCTTTCTCACTGGTGCTCAGTCTTGGTTTGAATATTAAACAGGCAGGAGAGGAGGGCTGCAACCAATAAATAATTTATCCCTTGAAGAAAAATTAGTTTGGTGGTGTGTTGTGGCCTGTGACCACATGGGGTTATATTTGTATATTTCTAGTGCTTCTTTGTATCTGTCTGTGTTTCAGTGGTCTTTGTCCAAAGAACGCGGAACAAGACAGGCTGATGCCAATATGTATTTACAATGAAGTCTTAGCATAATGTAGTTTCCTGACTTTATGTGGCCAGTCCTAAAAGTCCTTTAAATTTCTCTCTTTTTAATAATGACATTTAATCTGTTTATATTGTTAAAGACCTGTATATTGAATAGGAATTGTATAAGAATTGAAAGTATCTGGAATTTCCTTTAAAAATATAAAAATGTTTAAAAGCTGACTAATAGAAAACTAACAAGGAATTTAACAGAATTAAAGCCAAAACCCAGAAATTTCTCTGACAAGATGCAGCTAAGGAATATTACTCCACTTTCCAAAATAAGGGAGTTATTTTATGTGGGAGAGGAGGCAGCACAAACTGGAACCTGCCTGTCTGCTAGTCAGTCCCTCCCTAATAACTTCTGACTGTGCTACTAATTGCAACCAAATTGCATAGAGGGACAGTTCTCTTGAGCATCTTAAGTTCTGTCATGTTTCAGTGACCAATACCAGAGAAAGCTTTAATCAGATATATCCCTGTTGGACTCCACAGATCAGATCTGTAAGAGCTGTAAGAGAACAGGACATGTTTGTTCAATTGCATAGAAACCAAAACATTTTTTGACTGTACAGCCAAATTATGTAGCAGAAATTAATTTGATATTAGATAAAATTCTGTGGGAAAGTAAAATTATAATTTTTAAAGTTTATTTTTTGTTGTATTTTTGAGTCTCTTTCCTTTGTTCATGATAATATGACAGTGTAAGCCTGTTGATAGCATGAAATTTGCTGTCATTTCTTCCTCTTTTTAAAATAATTTTTGTGGAATCATTTTTGCACCTAGCTATTGCAATACATTACTTGCTAGTTTTTGCAACCAAAGAAGCAAGGATCAGAGAACAAAAAAATGTGTCCAACAATATTTTTCTCCTTTTTATTCCCTCACCATTAAAATATAATTTCAACTCAAGTGACAACTTTTAGTGGAATTTTCCCAGTTTTGATGACAGTTCACTAGGAAGGTAGATCAAGACAGAGAATTCATACTGATGGGACTGTTAACCTAGGAGCCTATACGAAGAATATTTTATGCTAAATGCAAATTCAAACACTTGTTCTTGCCTATAGGTTATCCTCAGGCTGATTCATTGAACACATTGAAAAGTTCTGCCTCTTGCAGAGAAAAGATACCCTCAGAATTTCCCTCAGAATTTTTACATTGTTATGAGATAGTGTTGTTCCTTTTTTTGTCCAGCTCTAATAATGACTGGCTTTAGGAAAAATTATTTGCTGTGAAGCTACCATATGATGTTGTAGATGGATGACAATGGGGTATATAAATGGTCTTGAAAAAAAATGTGGCTTAAAATAAATCACTTTCTGTTTGAGCCCTCTAAAATTCTATAGAGAAATTTTAGCTGAGGTGTTGCAAGCAGGGTAAATCCACTCTTCCTATGAGCTCACATTTCAAAGGACACTTTCATGGTTTTATATTAAGCACTTAGAATTTTTTGTATGCGAAAACTTGTGTAAAGATTTTCAGGTTTTAAAGAGAGCCTTTCCAAGATTTCTAGGAGATCGCATAAGCAACATACCTAGTCCTCAGAACAATCCAATAAAACGAATAAACTTTGACATACCAGAGGCTGTCACATCTTGAAAGTGTTTATCTTTTGAGAATGATTCCTAGAAGATTTTTTCTTATATGAAATTTTTTCCATCAAAGAAAGTGTCAAATTATACTATTGGACAAACTTGTGCAGCCCTCATAAAATAAAAATGAAGATGTTTTGGAAGGTGAAAGTTTAGTTCTGTATGTTTCATCAATCTGAAAACTGAGTTGAAGAGAAAAATTTGCTGAAACTTCAGCTAGGATTGGGAAAAAAAAGACCTATAGGCCCCAAAAAGCTTGCATTTACTAAATAAGTGTTCCCAAATCACTATTCATCTACTTTGAAATCTGTATAGAAACACAAAGACAGAAAACATCTAACAAACAGAAAATTGCATTTACTTGCAATAGATAACCTGAGACAAAAATGCTCAGTACAAGTGCTATTCTTACAAAAATCATGAAGCACCTATTTTGTGAAGATGTGTGTTTTGCAAATAACATTTGGAGGTTTTAAACCTTGTCTGAAACCCTGTCTTACTGTGCTAGCTCATGTCAATATCCTTGACCCCTGAGCCTATTTCTCACATTGAATGAGCATAATAGTCCACTTGGACTTCCCAATAGTCTACACGAGGGTTTGCCTTCGCAGAGTTACAACTCTATTTATCTAAGATATCTTCCAGAACCTCAATTTAATAAAGATCAGGCACTAGATAAGGTCAGTGTATACTGAGAGCAAAAGGGGAGTACACCTGGGAAGTGCCTGGTTCCTTACGGTCAGTGACTTTATTGTATAAAGCTGTTGTACTTTGTATTTTAATTTTCCTTTATACTGTGAAGCTTCTAGTGTGCTAAACAAAGGTGCTTGAAGATATCAGCATTGTTATAGAATTATACAATTGTTAAGGTTGGAAAACACCTCTAAGATCATCAAGACCTCTAAGATTACCTACTTACTTGCAAAGAAAACAATCCAGGAAACAGTTATACAAATACATTATTATATTGCTTTTATTTATGCAGATTCATAGATTAAAAATCTATTGAACATGAAGACACCTCAAGCAATATTTTTAATTCTTCTGTCATGGAGCATTCTGGCCATTTCAGACTTTTGGCTTCCATAGTGCTTTAAAAAAAGAACTACATCTCTCCACAAATGTGACTGCTCATCTAAGTGACCCCCATAAATCTTACTTGCTTCAGGATGTATCTATGATATGTCATACAGTACCTTGCCCCAAAATAAAATTATTTGCTAGTCATTTAAAGTTTTCTCTAAATAATATAAGCATCTAATAAGTAGAACATCAAAAAGTAAACAAACCATTAATTTATAAACATCTAAACATAGACATCATATTCGATCTAGAAGTCTGTCAGAGCTCCATTGCTGTATTAGTTGCAGAGAGAACCAATGATTTAAAGCAGTCCTGATCAATTAGGGGCAGATTTTAGGTAATTCTATGCTTTTTTTCTCATGACATTATAGTGTTACTGGGCCTATGGCATTTCTCTAAACAGCTCTTTTCCCACCTCTAAGTTTTATTTGGGCAGAAGTGACAAATTTCAGGTATTTTTCACGGAAACTCCTACATAACACACAGTCTAATCAGGGCAGAGGCTATAAATCCATGGGCAGTGGATCATATGTGTGCAGGGCAGCTCTGCTGGACTTTTAGGGGCAGGAAGATGTCAGGAGAAGAAGCTGCCTTGGTTCCACTGGCTGCTCAGATATTTGCACAGCGCCTGTGTAATAAAATTGTGAATTCTGGGTGTGTTGGGACCATTGCACATCACTGTACCTGATGCATATGGGACACATTCGGATGCATAGAACAAATGCAGGCTTCTCATAAAACAATGCCCAGTGTGTTAGATGAACCCAAACATGTTAGATATGATGCTTTGTGTGCACCTATCGCTAGCCAAGAAATTCTGACATAAATATTCAAACTCCTTGTGTATACCAAATAAATGGCAGTCACGGTCACTGTAAATTTGAAATCCATTGATGCATAATATGGGCTTCTGCTAAGCAAGTACTCTTTCTATATTTTCTATATTTTGCTTTTTTCTTTTTTTTTTCCTTTATTTTTCTTTTGCACCTAGAGTGCTTTATCTTATTTTAATTCTTACTTTTTCTTTACTTTTTGTGTGCAATTTCAGGAAGAAATGTTTGTTCAACTCACAAAAAGAAGGCTCAGAATTCTGGGGGGTTATTTGATAATATTAAAAACCATTGAGAGATTAATAACTAAAGCAAAAATTTTCTTAAGACAAACAATGAGAATGCAGAAAAGAAAAGGATACTCTGTACAAAAGGATGACTTAAAGCCAGTTGAAAAATTCCCCGTAACAATTTGCTCTAAATGGAAGAAAATTCTCCAACTCCCTGCACTGACTGTTACAAGTTTAGGAGAATAAACTAGTTGCAAGATGCGGGTCAAAGATATAATAAGGATTCAAATGTCAAGGAGATTTTCAAAAGTTTGAGAGCAGAAAATCAAGGTAGCACTGACTTCAAAATAACTTATTTTATTCTATTTGTCTATGTCAGGAACATAGTTTATGAAACACTATTAGATTCTAACATGATGGTCTTCAAAAGAATAAAAAAAACAAAACCAACCAAAAATTCCACACAAACTCCGCCCCCCCACCAAAAAAAACCCCAAATTCCCACCAAAATAAGAAAAACCCCAATGAAGTAGCTAGCATAACACATTTAACGCTGATAGAATTAAGTTTCTTTCCACTAGGAAATCAACTGGAGGTTTGAATCAAAAAACTGTCCTAGAAATTTCCACAAGTCTCTGGCTATCTATTGTGACTATCAAGGGACAGTTTCCTCTATGGGCTAAAGGACTGAAATCTGCTTTATGGAATTCAGAGTTTACCCTAAACTTTGATCTGCTTTAATCTTTCATCTCTGCTAGAAAAAAAAAAATCTTCAAAATAAAAAAGAAAAACACAAACCAGAATCACTTTTTGAAGCACACCTCACTGTAGATTGGAAATAAGTAGTAGGCATGAAATAAAGAGGTGTGCTCAGTTGTGCATGGACAGTATGGCTCAGATCAGAATCTCTCTAACTGTACAATTGTATCCCGAAACTGCCCCCTCATTTGATGTAGCATTTGCCCAAAGCAAACACCTTAAGACTAGAAATGTTTTCAGTGTTCAGTGACTTTTGTAGATTTTTCTGGTTTCACCCTGATTTAAAGCAGCATCCTTTTCTGAATAACTGACTTAGTAATATCAACAATGTATTTGAGCAGGTTTTAGTGTATTTAGGAGACATCCAGAGCTTGAATAGCTTGCTATTTAACCCAGAAAACTGGTTCATACCTTTCTGTATATGATATGGAAGTTCAGGACCAATGTGCAGGAATAAAATGGACAAAATTACAGGATGCAAACTCCTCTGAGTCTTGGCAGCTGCGTTTGACGCCAGCAAAAACACAACCGTATGTTCAGGGTTAGTAAAAGCATGTTTTGGGAATTCGATCAGGGACAAGCCAATATGTGGGATCTCTGTGGTCCTGGCTACTTCTGTGAACAGGGGATGGAGTTTGTCAGTAACTTGTAGAAGGAAAGGAATTTTTCATCAGACAGGGTACTAACTTCTAGGATTCATGATGAGTCAATGGGACCCCAAGGATCCAAACTACTTTGAAGATTATAAGTCAGGAGGGAGTAGAAAGAGAAGGTTTTAAGCCAAAAGAAAGAAAGAAAAAAAAAAAAAGAAAAAGGAAAAAAAATAGTACAAAGCTCTAGCTAGTTATTTTCTGGCTAGAATTATATTGTGTTTAATTTTTCTCTACTTGAATTCCTCTGTTTTCATCCAGGGGACAGTCTCTTACAAGATTTTTGGCTTCGTTATGATGGGACTAACTGGTTTGGAAAACAGGAGGTACACAAGAGTGTTACTGCCATTCTCAGGGCAGCTAAAACTTCATACTTTGAGCCACTTATCCATTCTGTGTCAGCTCTGAAAAAGGAGAGAAGCAGCATGGATAAGCATGCTATCTGATAGATTGGGGTTTCTGGGAAAACATACATTTTGAAATACCTGGCTCAATGACAGTATTTCTAAGAATTCCATATGTATATAAAAGCTCACTTCTCAGCCCATCAAAGCATTTCTACAGTGAACACAGGGAGGCCTGACACTACAAATGGGAACAAAATACTCCAAAATAAGACTACGGGATGGAATTTCTGTTGGAGCCTTTTGTCATTTATTTTGCATGGTCTAAATTAACCAATTAAACATTTCAGAAATAAAATAATTTGGCCTGTAAATTGTGCAGAATAAAATGTTTGAATAGCTGGGTTCTATAAATCAGTCTATGTAATATAAGACACTAGTCCTGTTTTTACCTACCCTTTCAAAGGATTAACAAGGAACTGGCAAGAAGAACAGTAATGTTGATATGAGCTTCCAGCTGGGATTGATTACAGGCTACAGCCTAATGCAGTAATGTTTTGTGCTAGCACAACAGTTTAACTGGAGAGCGCTCACAATACATATTCCCCACCTTCTGCCTCATAAGTGCTGATATAAAGAAACCAGCTAATTTTGTTGTGATTCTGACCTTTGGTCTGTTAAATCCCCAAATTAATTATTTTGCATGCATGTGACCTTCTACTGCTTAAATTAGGGGATATTTGTAAAACATATCTCACATTAATAGCTTGTTTCTAGGCAAGTCATTTTCCTAGCCCCCTTCTTTATCCAAGCCTGAAGTGGAGCATGAAGTGGACAGTACAGGTTTAGAGAGATTGTACGTGTTATTTCCTTACCAGTACTAAAACAGTCAAAATAATATTGTGGAATTTAAAATCAAGAATTGTGGGAAGTAATGAGGCTGCTCTTCCTACAGATTACCCAAAGTAAACAGAGAAAATTAAAAGACAATATCAGAAATACAATTAATGGTTTGCTCGGTGTGCTGAAATATTTGACAGTGGTTTTCATCATCAGAGAAATTCATGGGATGGAATCACAAGGCAGGAAGTGTGTTGCAAAATGTGTCAACACAAATGGCAATCTAGGACAACTGATTCTGTTCTTGTCTAGTTATTAATATTTCTGGATGTATTTTTAATAGTTTTTTTCAAGTAGCTGAGCCTGAAATGATTTGTTTCTGGATACTTCTGATTTTGGAGGATTTGCATGCTGTCCAGAAAATCACAGAATATGCAGAACTTATGTGAAAGTACCAAAATAAAATTTGGCATACAAGCAACAAAGTGCTTTTCAGTATCATCACCAAATGCACTGTGGAGTCAGTGCTGATCTGAAGTCTTTGGTCACTGTAACTGAGTTTAGACCTAATAGCAGCAAAAATGAAATGCAACCTTTTTTCCTGGAACTTAAGGTAGATCCAAAATGCAGAAAAGGGTTGAAATCCATATGGAAAAAATACAAAAAATGTAATGCTTCATGTTGATATCCTTTTGGATGTAAAATCCTTTATTTTAGTCTTTAAATTTCTTGAAAGAAAGTGCCAGTGGATTCCATATGTTAAATAAGTTTAAGAACACATTTGGATTCAGGGCAGTCAGGAAATGGTTGACCCCTGGGTTTATCTTTTCTTGAAGGTGCTGGAGCAGAGCTGAGATATTTAGAGATTTCTGGGGATGTGCAGAGCTAGAATTGCCATCCAAAGTGAAATACAGAAGCAGAAAACTGTAGTTAGACTATAGGTTGGACATTTTGGTCTTGGCTGTTTCATTTCTGTTAAAGGGCTGCCTCACATAACTGAATCCACAGGATGCAATCCTACCCAAATAAAACCACCAGCAGTGTTACAGAGGCATTCTAATAATCAAGTTTTTCCAGTCCATTAACAGACTTCAGCATTTACAACAGATAACCATTAAAACTTTTCTGTGCAAACATGCAAACTTGAATCTTTTGTGGAGGAGATCAAAAGTTAGCTGTTATTATCTCACAAAGTTCATACATGACTTAGATGTGATTGTAGGAATTTTCTGCATATTATCTATCAATAAAGGTGTGTTTTCTCAGAAAAGTTTTATTTGCCAAGCTATTCATGAAGGCTCCTTGAAACAGAAGAAACAATTGAGAAAAAAAAATTGTAGTGAGGATTGCTATGCTACCTTCAAGAAATGTGAGTACCATCATTCTGTACAGGGATGCATTTACAGTGACGGCAGTGACATAGTGCTCTTAATTGAATTTCTTAAGGTGAATTGCAGGCCAAAAGGATTTTGGACATACCAGTTCTGAAATACCGTATATATGGGAACCTCCTTATCACAACTTGACCAAGCTCTGATAGTAAACATTTATCAGCATATATGGTCATAACCTTTGCAAATATGATTCTGTACAAATGGAAAAGACTAATGTTCTCTTTGATAATGGCAAAAGAAAATGGAATGGTCAAATGCAAAACGGCCTTTATAATAACAATTATTTGAGAACACACGTTGATTGTTGCAAGCATAACTACTTGGAATAAGGAAACTATTCACATAATTAGGTGCAGTTCTTCAGCTGAGACATTTTAAAACTGGAAGAACTCACTTTATACTCATTCTGACTTTCTACATAAAACACATTTTAGAAACTTTAAACTTAATTCTTAATTCAAGGCTGATAGCTGATACTGCACTGGAGACTGTATTTTAACAGGGAAATGCAAGACAAAGCCTTATAGGAAAGGGAACCGTGACCTGTGATAAATTTTCAGCTGAATGTGCTTCTTGTCAACATGCAGGACCTGACCAGCTAGAAAGAACTTCTCTCTCCTCATGTCCTAGCACAACCTAATGCACCAGGACAGAGTATTGGTTAGGGCCTCAACTCACTTCCAGAATGCTAGAATACCAAACATACTCTAGCTTGCTTTTCCAAGGAAATTAAGGGTTTATAATGGTATTTTCTCTTTGCTTGTCTTTCTTTCTCTGGAAGAGCTGTTTCTTTCTTCACTTTCTGTAAATGAAGGAGCCTGTTATTCAGTTTCAAACAGAACTGACATGGATCCAGCCCAACAGACAAGGAGAAGATTTAGGAGAAGGGGAAAGAAGAAATTTGCTGAGATGCCCGAAGCCTGTAACAAATCAGGCTTCACTAGTTGTTCTTCCCATAGAACAGCTTTTTTTTCCTGAAGTGATCTGTGGCATCCTCTATCCTTGAATCATATCTATGTACTTGTCTGACAATAAGTGCTTTCTGTTTACTACAGCATCAGAGCCAAGATAGTTAAGGACAAGAAAAAAATTGGATTCTATTCTTCCTTTTGAGTCACTAGTAAAAATGCCAGCTATGTGGCTGTACAATTTTTATTATCAAAGATAATAGAAGAGGAAGACAACAACCACATTTTCACATTCCAGGCTATGTATGCACTTCTGGAAGCTGGAAAGTTTCTCTCCAAGGCCATAAACTGAACACATTTATACATATGGGATACAAATGGAATAAAATCCTTAATGTCTTTTCTTTCCCTGACACTTGAAAATGCAAGAGGTAGAATATTTAGTTATGAATATTAATGGCTGGACTGAACAGTCCTTTGTTGCTGTATAATAGTGGAATAATAGTCTACCTTAATAGCAATACAAAATGAGGAATATTGAAATAAGGGGGCTAGATGCCAGGTTAATATCAAGAGACTACACAGTACTAGTGCCACATGGCTTGGTCGACCACTGCAGACATTGAGTTTTGCTGGCAGGAGCATAGCAAGACTGGGCAGTAAGATGGGACATTCCAAAGCTGAATCTGTTACTCTCTGAATGAATCATTACTTACAACTGGAAAGCTGTTAGAGAATAACTTAGCATCCATAGCTCATTAAAAGCATCTTCAAAGTGAATATTAATTACATCTTGGAAAATATCAGGTTTTCAACAGTTGGAATGACAAAGTAGGCTAATTCGGTGGGGAGACTTATCTTGCCCATCAGCAACCAGCCTTCCGCTTATGTTCCTTTGGACATCTCTTGCTTTACTTTCTTGTTGTTGCCAAGAAAACACTTCCATATTGCTGTACATACTGTACTGGACACTGCATGGCCATGTGCTGTTTACAGAATAAGAAAACCAGCCAATATCAAAGTAATTTTCCATACCTCTTGATTTTTATTTTTTTAAATTTTAAAGTTAGTTATTTGTTCGGTCGTTGAGTTTGTATTGGCAGAACAGGAATTAGAGCTCCGCTGTAACAAATTGAGGACTATGTGACATTTCTTAAACAGGAGTTCAGACTAAAAGATAAGACCAGATACTTCTGGCCTTAAAAATATATCATTCTATTTTAATAATGTTTATTGACATCTGCTGTATTATACTATGATATTCTGATCATGGGTAATTGCTTCACCCGAATACAATTATCCAGTGTGGTAGTGGAGAACAAAGAGTCTTGTAGAAAAAAGCAAATATACTGTGGAATGTGTATATTTACTATTTTGGGAAAAACTGCCTCAGAGGAGTATATAATAAGTTAACAACAGTTCTTGTGGTTTGCATCTTAGAGAGGATCATGTCTAGACTGGCAGCAAAATGCAGGGCAGAGACTGTTGAAATGAAATTTTATTTTGTAAGCTCCCAGGGTAGAGGCTGAGAAATTTCTTCAATGTTTTTGATTCATTTTATGATTAATAAAATATAGTGTAATATGAGCATTTGGCTCCATATTCCTTTCAAAGCCTTTCCTGCTCTCTTCTCTTCTTCATGACAAGTTGTTAGGACATCCTTTGTCTTACCTTTTTTCGTACAAACTACCACAGCCACAAAGACAAAACACACAGGTTCATTACTAGTTTATAACAAAAGTAGATTTGTTTTTTATTAGTGTTTTTATTTCACATATCCACAGAAAAAAGAAAAAAAATAAGTAGGAATGAAAGGGAAAAGGGCACTTTTCCTAACTCCTAACTGGAGACAACAGTGTTACTGCTTTCATTTGGCTCCTATTTCTGTTGTACAGTCTGAATCCACCCTTGGTGGTAAAACTGCTCTGCTCTGCTCCATTCCAGACATGTCTCGTGAAGAAGTGTAACGGCAAAGAGTCCACTGGGATACTGTAGTATTTCTAGAGATTTCTGGCCACTAACAAGGTAAAAATAATTAAACCAACTAAAAAAGCCATGATCCAGTCTTGTCAAGGCCCCCTGAAGTTCCAGAATCCCTTGTCAAGAAGGAGGTGTTATGAAGGTAACAGCTGATGGAGTAACAAGTTCGAATTTGCTAATTTGCAAGGCATGGTGTGAAACACTTTCACCCCAGCACCTAACCCTTTTTAGTTAACAGGAGGCATATATTCCACCTAGAGTAGGATGGAATGCATTTTTTCTCACACTAGCAATGACATATTCCTTACGGTTTATTTCAGACAGCATCCTCAAGGATTCTTCTTCTTTCAGTCTTCAGGGCAACTACGTAAGTAGTTTTAAGAAACAATGGTATTACAGAGTCCCAAGCCTTAAATAGTTGCAATTAGTTTAGTTTTTTCAAACAATATTACTAACATAATATACAACTATTCCGCTGTCCTAAATTGCTGTGGAAAGATGATTATATTCAAGTGGAAATTTTCAAAGAAATTTCCAGAGAAATATATGCATTTCATATGTATTAGCATTTCTCTAATTTTCCTTTATAAGGCTGTTCAAAATATTTTACAATTTCTCACTGACTACACCTTAGTTCAGCAGCATCAGCATACCTGAAAATCCACAAATTCTAGGGAATACAGAAAAGAGCTGTTTGATGCAGTCTGCCTATTGACAGCCTGTCTCTGCTACCAAGGGACTTCTTTTCTTGCTTCCTGAGCCAAGGAGCCCATCCTAGACTCAATGCTTTTATCCCTGTTCTGATAGAGAAAATGTGTCAGAGGCAAAGAGTAGAATTTTCCACAAATTACTCACACAGCCCAGTAGTGATCCACCTCCTCAGACAGGAGCAGGACAGCTGGGGGCAGTTAAGGGCAGCTTCTGCCTCAGGGGCAGCACCTCTCTGGGGGTGGGAACATGAGTCCTTGGGTGCACAGGGCTTGTGGAAAAGCCCAGATGCTACAGGATTGAGCTGCAGTGAACTGGAGACCAGGCCTGCTCTGGCATCTCTGGGGCAGGGACTGACATGGCATCCTGGGACATGGTCAAGTGGGGGACAGTTTGGGAGGGCTGGTCTGGGACACAGTGCTGCTTGTGTCCTCAGGGCCCTGGAACCATCTCAAGGAAAGGAGAGAGACCATTCTAAAAGCAGCTGCACAGAAAAAAACAAAGAGTGCAGTCACTATTTCCAATGCATTTAAATCAATGAACCAGGTAGTTTGCACCTAAATAGACAGAAGAACCCATAATAAACAATAAACTATTACTAAAAACAAATGCATTCCCAATGTGGTTTTGTTCTGGCATTTTAATAACATGAAAAAGCAAGAGAGGTGCACAAAAGGAAACTAACATTCTTGCTGACAAGACTTTTCAAATAACATGGTTGTTGTTGATAACCTATCAGTAAAAGAAATGCTTCTACTCATTGCAGCTGTTTTTTGGTTTTTTGGTTTATTTTGGTGTTTCAGGGTCTTTTTGCAGCAGTTTCTTAACATGCATAGTGAAGCTGTTCATTAAAAAGAAATCAAAAACAATGAAAAACACTCAACAGCCTGAAACAGTAGAAATAGTTTCAAAATCATGGTGGTACATTGGAAATGTGAGTTCTTTTGAGATATGTGATGCATTTTCTCTGAAAATGCACAAGTTCAAAACTAGTTTCACTCAATTTAACTTCCCATTGATCCTTTGAAATTACAGATATTAAACACTTGGTTTCACAACAAACTTAATGAACAATTCTGAGTCTCTATGCACAACCACTGGAAATGCATGGACCAGTTGGAATCAGAGATTACAGCAATGTCCCATTGGTCTGCAATTTTCTGGCAGCTGAGAGTCATTGCCTGAATATATATAATGACTTGTGCTGCAAGTTTTTCTCCTGAGAACTGAATCTAAATGGGAAAATTCTGGCTTCAGAGGATAAACCTACTGAAAAAAATAAACCTATTTCTGCTGGATGTGTAAAGCTGTAAAGAGGGGTTCGGTCCGGAGGACAGGCATTTATGCTAAGACCTTTGGGTAGATGCATGCTCTGAAGAAGAGAAAAGATGATGAAATGGAAGATTTAAAGAGGTGAGATTGAATGCGTGCACAGTGTGAATGAAAGGGAGCACTGAAGGCAGAAGGAGAGGTTCAGGCTTTCTGGAGCAACATGCAGATGATTTCTATTAAGCTAAAATTCTCTGTGATCCTTTCCTTGAGTCCAAGCCTGTGTCTCAGCTCACAATACACCCAAACTACTGAACCCTTAAGCCAAATGTCTGTGGCCACTGATGTGGTCAGAGGACTGTGAGGATCAGGTGGCTGCTCATGGCTTAAGGGGTATACTGTTTGCTGGACAAAAACTGGCTGGATGGCCAAGCCCAAAGAGTGCTGGTCAGTGGTGTAACACTCCATCAGTGACTGCTCACTAGCGGTGCTCCACACAGCTTGGAACTGGAG
This sequence comes from Phainopepla nitens, assembly GCA_013400175.1. Lineage (NCBI taxonomy): Eukaryota > Metazoa > Chordata > Aves > Passeriformes > Bombycillidae > Phainopepla > Phainopepla nitens. The sequence continues at coordinate 1,266,517 of VXBQ01015435.1, forward strand.
ACAGTCCTGTTTAAAATCTTTATCTATGATCTGGACAAGGGGATCAAGGACACCCTCAATCAGTTTGCAGGTGACCAAAGTTGGGTGAGAGTGTTGATCTGCCAAAGGATCTGAAGGCTCTGCGGAGGGTTCTGGACAGGCTGGATTGATGGGCCGAGGCCTGTGGTATGAAGTTCAAGGCAGACTGCTGGGTCCTTGGGTCACAACAACCCCCTGCATTACTACAGGCTTGTGGAATATTGTCTGGAAAACCGCCTGGTGGAAAAGGGTCTGGGAGTGCTGGTTGGGAGCCAACTGAACATGAGCCAGTGTGTGCCCATGTGGCCAAGAGGGCCAGTGGCATCCTGGCCTTTATCAGCAATAGTGTGGCCATCAGGACCAGGGCAGTGATTGTCCCCAGTACTCAGCACTGATGAGGCTGCACCCTGAGTCCTGTGTCCAGTTCCAGGCCCCTCATTGCAAGAAGGACACTGAGGGGCTGGAGCGTGTCCAGAGAAGGGCAGTGGAGCTGGTGAAGGTAAGTCCTATGAGGAGTGGCTAAGGGAGCTCGGGTTGTTCAGCCTGGAGAAAAGGAGGCTCAGAGGAGACCTGATCACTCTCTACAGCTGCCTGCAAGGAGGTTATAGCCATGTGGGGTTTGGTGTCCCCCCAGGTGACAAGTGACAAGACAAGAGGAAATTAGCTCAATTTCTCCCAGGGGAGGCTTAAGTTGGATGTTAGGAAACATTTCTTCACCGAAAAGGTGATCAAACATTGGAACAACTGATGATGGAAGTGCATTAATTACTAGCCCTGGAGGTATTTAAAAGACAAGTGGCACTTAAGGATATGGTTTAGTGGTGGACTTTTCAGCATTATTTTAACAGTTGGACTCAGCAATCTTAGAGGTTGTTTCTAATCTAAATCATTCTATGTTTCACATCCATGTCTGATATGGAGTGTGGATGAAAGTGAGCTGCAGTTGAGGAGTGATTAGAGAAGGTTCTTGTACCCTTCTTCCACAAAATGAGTGTCTGACTGACTCCAGAGTCCAGTTGCAAGAAAGCTCTTCCTTTCCTCTGTTTCTAACAGGCAGTACAGACAGCTCAGAAATGTCTTACTAGTAACTGTCCTTTATTGAAAACTTTACTAGGCATGAGAAACTCCTCTCTGCACCACCTACCTTCCCCAAGGTCAGATCCTTTCAGAGACAAACATTTAACACACAGGCATCAGATCTTGGGTGTGAGAACCTAGCTTGGCAGATGAGGTTGGTCACTATGCAGGCCAGTCTGTTGAAGAAGATGTTCCAGTTTTGGCAAAGANAAGTGGCACTTAAGGATATGGTTTAGTGGTGGACTTTTCAGCATTATTTTAACAGTTGGACTCAGCAATCTTAGAGGTTGTTTCTAATCTAAATCATTCTATGTTTCACATCCATGTCTGATATGGAGTGTGGATGAAAGTGAGCTGCAGTTGAGGAGTGATTAGAGAAGGTTCTTGTACCCTTCTTCCACAAAATGAGTGTCTGACTGACTCCAGAGTCCAGTTGCAAGAAAGCTCTTCCTTTCCTCTGTTTCTAACAGGCAGTACAGACAGCTCAGAAATGTCTTACTAGTAACTGTCCTTTATTGAAAACTTTACTAGGCATGAGAAACTCCTCTCTGCACCACCTACCTTCCCCAAGGTCAGATCCTTTCAGAGACAAACATTTAACACACAGGCATCAGATCTTGGGTGTGAGAACCTAGCTTGGCAGATGAGGTTGGTCACTATGCAGGCCAGTCTGTTGAAGAAGATGTTCCAGTTTTGGCAAAGATCCATTAAACATAGAATATTCATCATAGAAATGGAAATGTCAGCTGAATATCCTGATATAGAGATGTGGTTTTATGATTACACTGCAGAAGGACAACAACAGTGTGAGGCATGAGCTGGCAAAGCTCTTCTGTGTTCTTGGGTGTGTATGTGAGTTACCTAAATCCCTACTGAAATACTGTTTCAGATTCTATTGGCAGTATTGGACCAATCTTGGTTAAACCTTGGTTAAACTTTGCTTCCAGTTTAAATGTGACTTGGGTTCAAGAAGAGAGAAATACTTTGTATTTAGAGGTAATCTTTTTCTATAGAAAAAAGAAAAAAAGAAAAAAGAAAAAAAGAAAAAAGAAAAAAAGAAAAAAGAAAAAAGAAAAAAGAAAAGGAGTCAGTCATATTAGTCTTAGTATAAATGATCTAAACTCCTTTGAAATGGTCTAGTAAAATCAGAAAATTTGAGGGAAAGCAAGATCCCATCTCTGGAGGTTTTGAAAGGCAAGTCAGAAAAATTTTCAGGAACAGTTCAGGTATATCTGCTCGTGTTTTCAAATAGAGAAAAGTCTAGATAAAATCTCAAGGTCTTTTTTAACTCCTGTCTTCTACAATTCCGGTAATTGACTACTATCAGAATAGTATGATGCCTGTGTTGTCTGCTGTTGCCTTCAGTGTAAGGAAAAGAAATGTCTGCACTGGGGGAAAACACATAACCCCAACTAACCGGACTGAGAAAAGTAGGTTTATTTTTGCAAGGTTCCTTGGGTTTCTTTGTGTAATTGTTGTTATTAAGTCACTTGTATGTACTGTGAGTCATTTGTGCTATAAAGAAAATGTTAATATTACACATACACTACAGAAGTCCAGATTCCATGGTGAACTATATGTGGTGAATGTGTAATTTAATATACTAGCAATGACATCGTTAGTTTCCTTCATTGTAGAGGATGAAGGTTGGTGGCAGGAGATTGTGCTTTCAGAGATCACTGGATGGCAAGGAACTAAAATTCACAGATTATTTAGATAAAGACCTGTAATGATGAACTAAAAGAGTATTTATGCCAATTTAAGATAATGTAACTGCACGTAGAATCTTATAGAAAATATATACACAGATCCTGAACTTTAGGGACAGACATTTCTAGCATGATATCATGATATATCCTTAATTTATACTTCTGGTAAACTTAGCCCATGATAGGACTAAAATTATTTGGGCAGATTCTAACACACTCATCTGAAACAACATGATGCTTTTCTTCAAGAAGTTCTGCTTAAATGAGAGGGGAAGACGTGGATTTTGTTATACCTTAACTGCTATGAATGAAAACAGGTGAGGTTAAAATAGGCTCAAGGAACAGCTGATTAGGAGACTATCTTATTTTTTTTGAGAAGAACCAATGATCAGAGGGCAGAGCGAGTTAATAGTGATCCCTCCTACCTGCACAAGCTGCAATGGGACTCAGCTGCATTTATTATTCTGAAATAGCAGGTGCACCAACACCAACTAGAGAATACCTAGTATATATACTGCTTTTCATGTACTTTTTGTATAAAGAACAGATTGCCTTTATTGCTCCTGACCTTACATTTCTTTGTCAAACATATCAATCACTCTCCCTAACCTTTAATAGGAAAGGCTAAAGTTGTTTACTGCAGCAGTTCCTATTCACCACAAGGACACCACCTCCATTCTGAACCAGGCATATTTGCATACCTACCACTGATTATCCAAAAGGATTTCTTCTTCCCCTAAAATATTTGTCCATTTTATCTTTTTTTTTTTTTCCCAAGGAGGTCATTCATTGCCAGTGAGGTTAAATCTAAAAGTCAGCAGTATTTGGCAGAGATTTATGTGGGAATAGACATGAGTCTGTACAGCTCTCAGACTGATTAAATAAAGAATGTCATGGGAGTAGTATGATAGTATATGCATACTCCAGCAAATGAAAGTAATGCATTAGAATGCAGCTTTAGGGTCTAATTTAAAAACATAATTCAGACAAAGGCAGAAGCCTTTAAAATATTGGCAGATGTCTTCATACTGTATTTCATATAGAGGACAAAGTGGATTAAAGATAAATGTAATCCAAATAATGGTGCTGTTTCATTTATTTTTTCATTTATGTTTTATTTCTTTTAAAGAAATTCAATTTGTAGAGGATTGTTTTCTGGGTTTTTATAATTTTTGCAGATCCGCTTAAAAATATGAGCAGGGGAAAAAACCTCATTCATTACAAATTGCTGCTTTTCCTGAGACAGCCGATGGTAAGTCACAGTTTTTACTCAGCCTAGGTGAAATAAATACTGTTGTTAAAAGGAGCATTTCAATCAGCAGGAACTTTGATTCCTCTCTTTCTGTCTGCCATCCCCTTTCAATCTCATTATATGTCAAGGTGATTAGGCTTAAATGGTTATTCTCACTTAGGATTCTCAACTTTTATTGTAGCCCATTGCTGAAGGACAGACAGGCTATTATTATCTCTGCTCCATGTTATATTTCTCCCTAGTGACATTCTATCAGGTTGGTGCTTTTACAAAATTTTATTTCTTCTGTCTTCTATGCACTTCTTTTGAATTTTTATTAATTTTCTCCTGACTTCTAATGTGAAGCATATTCAAGCATATTCTTAAATAAAGTGAAAGATTTGGTAAAAGTTGGCTGGGGTTGTGACACACATTTATCTTCTCCTATATCTGAATAGGCAGACTATTGATCTTAAGTGGAGACTTTCTAATTTTCTCACTCATTTAAATGCTTTTGATGGATGGCTTTGATTTTCACTTGAGCATTGCAGCATCCCTTCCGTTAAGCATTTTTACTACATCCAGAATTGTGAAGAGATGTGAAGGAAAGCAGTCTGTGTTTGTTTTGAGCTTCAAACACTTGAATAAGGTGAATACAAAGATAATGTTAAAACAGTATTGACTGTATTTAGAATTTCAGTTCCATTTTGTGTTCGTCCAATCCCTTTAATATAAGTCTTGCCATTAAAATCATGGAGAATATCTGAATCTCTTCAGTGGAAATAGGACTGGATTCTCCCAGCTTTTCAAACTCATTGCATAAGTGATCGGCTTGATTTTGGGAGGTAATGAACGCTTTGGGCTTCCTTGAGATGTAATTAATCTGCCAATATTCTCTATTTCAAAATAATAAACCCACAGCTAACTTATATCTTAACTTTTGCATACAAATGAAGACATTTTTTCTTTGAAGAAAGTTTGTTAATGCTGTTTAAGCAACAGCATTCATATTCATTGCCCCTTATTAAGTCAGAGTGGTTTTGGAGGCACACCACCAGTAAGTGACATCAGCTCTGGTAAGCCACAGGAGATGAGAATTGCACCCCTTGTTTCATGGCTATGTTCAGAAGATTTCAGTATTTACTATAAATGCTAATTGGTGAAATCTTAGAACTCGCTGCAAATACTGTCAAACTGCATTCTTTACCATTGTTTCTTATCAAGCTGATAGAAAGTATGCTAGACAAAATATCCAAGGGAGAGGAGATGCAAGGTTGGACATAACCCCTTGAATTTTGCTATAATTTGGAACCAAAATTGGCAATAATAGTTTGACCTGTGAGGCAAACTAAATTTTAAAGTCATTCTCTCATTCAGAAAAGAATGTTCCTTTTCCAGATCTGTTTAAATAAAGACAGACGGGGATTTTTAAAAAGTAAAGCCCAACTCAGGAAGAAATTTGGATGTTAAAGAAGGAAATTCTGCTTGAAGATTTCTGCTGCCCATTCTGCAGAAGGTCCAGCAGAGAACTCCTTGAATCTGAAAGCCATGGGTATGTTGAATGGAAAGAAGTTTGTAAGCCCTTTTCTCCAGTCTTTTGCCTGAAGCAGAACTTTTGCTACATAGATCAGATTAGTCATGGCCTTGTCAAGCAGAGCCTTGCCAAGGAGAGGTTCTGAAAACCTCCAGAACAGAGAACTGATCCATCATGAACTTAATTATGCAAATGTCCATTAAGATAGGTACATTGGATCAGCTAAGTTGACTGTTATAGTTCCAAATAACCAGGAACAAGCCATAAACCTTAGGCCAGAAGACACAGAGCATTTGTGTCTCAGACTAGCTATAAGGAAGGTGTTGCCTTGGGGGTGGTGAAGGACTGGCACAGGTTTCCCAGAGAGGTGGTAGATGTGCCATGCCTGGAATCATTCAAAGTCCCATTGGACAGGGCTCTGAGCAGCAGGATCTAGTGGGAGGTGATCAGGCTCATGGCAGGGGGATTGGAATTGGTGGCTTAAAAGGTTACTTCCTACCCAAACTATGCTCTGATTCTATGATGGTTAGGCTGACTGGCACTGTGACTGCTTCTCTATACGTTGCTGCAGTGTGACAGCCAGAAAGAGACTGGTACAGATCTGCCACTGTCGAATTTAAGGAGATAAATATGTATCTACACATATATAGATAGATAGATAGATAGATAGATAGATAGATAGATAGATAGATAGATAGATAGATATGTTTTTATATATATATATATGTTTATATATATATGTATCTGTCTATATATATATCTGTCTACATATATATATATCTGTGTGTGTGTGTTTGTGTGTATAATTTTGTAATTATATATATGTATATATATACTAATTTATACTATATAGGTAAAATATGTAAGTATATAATGTAACTTTATGTTTTCATATATAAATATGTAATTATTATCAGAAAATGTTAAAAGATATTTTCTCTACCATCCTAAAAATTTTCATCAAAAATAGAAAGTATTTTTAAAATTATCTTGTAAAACTGGAGTAAATTAAGAAAGAAGCCACAGAATAACAACAGGACTGGAAGAAAAGCTTTACAATGGGAGACATGGGGAAACTTGATTTGTTTATCTCATCAAATGCATCAGATTTTGATTTAGACTATAGAGTAGTCTAAATACTTTCATGTGGAGAAAATATTGCATATTTCAGACTTCCTTAATATAACTTAAAATACTTGAGAAAAAACAAAGTCTGTATTTAAAAGCAGATTAATTTCAACTTGTGAAAAGGCCACATATTTATAATAGCAAAAGTGATTAGTTCTTGAAAATAATAAACACGAGATTCTATAGCCTTCATTTTTGATTACCCTTCAGATGAGGTTATGGACAGAGATAGCTCTAGTCTCAGGGATGAATGATGTTTAATGCAGCAATGTAGATGTTTTTAACGTAGAAAAAGGAAAGTCAGAAAATATGCGTCTGAGAAATATATTTCTGTTATGTTCAATACTTGATCTATGACGAAAGAGAACAACCTTCACTGCTGCACAGATTCTGCAATAGTCCTTTTTACTTTCAGTATCTGATTTCTATATTTTCATAATTACATAATGACAAATTTAAAAAAAAAGTTCTCATAAACTCCCAAGTTGGATGAATGCTCTATATGCCACTATTGCAAGTATCCCTACAGATTTCTGGATTATTTTACTCTATACATGACACCCCTTTTAAAACACCTGGAGTTGTATATTTCTATGACTTCAGATGAAACCATGAAACCCTACTTCTAGCCACGACCAAGTCTCTTACATTATCTCATGATGAAGCAAGGCCTTTCCTATCTTCTAAAGCATCAGTGGAGTCTCAGTGGGAGAGTGAGAGAGAGAGACATCCTCAAGTGAGGATGATCCTCAAAGCATATTTTCCTTCTCCCATGAGCCATCTACCATGGCCATAAGCAAAATACAAAAGGGTCCTTCAACATCCTTAGATTTGTATGGGTTTTTGGATTGGTGGCGCTTTTTTTTCAGTATTTGTTATTGTTTTTTTAATCACAAATATTACTTTAACAACATCTCAGAGAAGGGTACTAGCAGAAATGGAATCATCTTGCAACTGAGGATTGTGAACCAAATATAAACCTGAGGTGATCGATTCAATAGGCCTCAGAGTAAGGTCTAGCTGCATTCCAGTCACATTCCAGTTGCATTCCACCACAACAGTGCCCAGTTCTTGGATACACTCTGTGCTAAGGTGAACAAGATATACACAATTTTGTTCCTCCATTAAAACTGAACAGGAGACACAGTGCCTGTCCCTGGTCCTAATGATCAATTTATGTGAATAGTGCTCTGGTAGGGTCGTGAAGGACAGCAACCTCTTTCCAGATTTGCCAATAACAAAACATAGAAAGCACAAAAGATGTAATAATAGCAAAACCCCTGAATAAAGAAAGAGAAAAAAAATGTGGAAAATATAAAAATACAGTGTTTTTTAGTCTGCTACAAAAACTAAATTTCTGAATTTTTATTTAATTCATATATAACAAGGGCCTCCTAACTTACAGCAGAATGCTCTTCCTTGAAATCCAAATAGTTTTGGAAACTTTTTATTTCTATTTGTTTTATTTGGCTGACATTAAAAAAAAAAAGAAGAATGTTTTTGGGTTTTAGTGTGGAATATTCAGTGTGGAAGTTCTGGAAATAGAAGCCATATACTGTACCAAAACTATAGTAAACAAAAGCAATTAAGAGATAAATTTTTCTGAAATATGTACATGTGTGAGGAGGAGAAAACGCTTAATACATGTGTACATATGGCAAAGGATTGATTAGGCTGAGTACCTGGCGAATAATATTGTCTCAAAAGTCTGCAGTGTGGCAGAATGGAAAAAATAATGGAAAAATACAGACTGGAAGAAGTTAACTGAAGAAAACATGACTTTTTTCCTATAAAACTTGTATTTAAAATAATTGCGCCTGTTTTAAGGAAAATTTAAAATACAAACAACAAACCAAACCAAAACATCAAATAAAAAGGATCAAATAAAAAGCAATACCATCATAGGAAAAAGCAGATTTTACAGATTAAGCAGTTATTGTCACCCTTCAGAGAAGATGGGACTACATCGTTATGAAATAGCAGGGCCTGCTATAGGTTTTACATTGCTGTGATGTACTCCATAGTTCTGGGATCATCCCTGAGTATTGTTCTTGTCTTCTTTATTTCTACCTACTCTGTGCTTCTATTTCAGGTGCCTTTTAAATCAAGTACCTAAACTTCCTTGCACTACTAATGAACAGAGAAAGGTGCTTCTGAATGACATTAAAGAAAGACTGAATCCACTGCCTATCTTTAAATGCTTGAGCCTCATGAAAAATGCTTCATCGTGGTCTGTGCTGGGAAGAGTTCTTGGCTTAGTTCTTACCCATGCTGACTGAACAGACCAGTGCAGGTAAATTGCAGTCCAGGTGTTCAAAGTGCTGCTACCCAGGTGCACCATGAGCATGCTGATGGCAAGCTCTAGATGCAGTAACAGACAATTACAAGGCCAGAAGGCAGTTCACAGCATTCCACTTAATCAAATCAGTTCTTGAATTGTGCACTTCAGAGAATATATATAAATATATGTACACACACATGTAAATGTACACAGAGATGTTAAGGCACACATCAGCCAAATGTCTGCTGAGAGATGGCTGACTTGCCAGAGTTCTAAAACCATTACACAGGTATGCAGAGCTTGATTGATTAGTTATTGTGTTTTGCCTCAGACAGGATGGATCACTACTGGCACTGAAATTCCTTGTTTATCCCAGTCACAGCACCATGTCCAGGAATATATTTGAGAACATGAACTTTTTAGGCAACATATTTTTGAAAGCATAGCAATATTATTTATTTGAAGATCTAGAGAGACAATATCTTTAGGAATAGTACATATCTCTGGTTCCTCTTGTTCTACCTGGTAGGCCTAGTAAGTCCCAAAATAAAACACCAGTTTCTGGAAATATCTGGAACAAACATTTATGTCAGGGCAAAAATTCTACATTATATGTGCCCATATTCTTCTTGTTTATAAACTCTCTCCTCAGATGTAGATTTTATTTAAGATTCATATCCAAATTTTGAACGCTTACATAGTATGATGTAAGCAATTTCAAGCACCTTTATCAGGTGTTGATCACAGTGGGACCACACTAGAAACACTTACAATCTGCATAAACTTCCCCTGCTCTATCTCTATGTAGGGTCTATATGTGGAAATACAGACCTTCTCTCTGAAGACTATTAGAGCCTTCATCAACATACTTTCACGCAGGACTTTCAGACATAGTGTATTGAAAAAATGTTAATACCTGACATGAAACTTTTGTGAACCACAAAACATTTCCTTCAGGGTGTGTTTCAGCAACATGTTGACAGATAGACACTTCAGTCTGCATCGACAACAAATTTGGCTCTATTATCAGTAGTGAAAAAGTATAAGAGATTAAACCTGGCAACAAATTAGCTGAATGTGATGCAGTTTGGCATTAACCTAACACAAAAATTACTTCATAAATTAAGGAACTTGAATTTTGCTCCCTTTAGGACAAGAAAAGAAAAATAATTAGGGAATATTTTCACTTGCAAGAACAGCAATTACCATAAGCTACATCTGAAATGCTGCTGTGTTCAGATAAGGAGTTAATCTACTTTACTAAATAAATGTGTCACCCTCACATAGGTGAATTATAAAATTATGCACTTAAATTATATGTAACCAGTGTATGCTGTAAGATCTACTTTCCTAAATGCTTTGGAGATTCTGTTAACAGAGTGAATTTATATTTATTGCTGTTGTAATGCATTGTTCAAGAAGTTTAAAAATCAGTAAGTAAATGCAACACTGAAAAAATCTTCCATACATTTTAAAAAAGTAGGTCAGTATTTACAGCATGACCTTTGTGGATAAAGAAAAGATACCAGAAATTTTTCTGATATAGAATTTAATATAAACACTGGATGAAGAGAACATAACCAATTCTAGGAACGGTAATAGGTCTGGTTATTAAACACAGGATAACTATGTTTTTAGGTACAGAACTGTTGAGATGAGAGTGAGGATATGGCATACACATATGAAATCCCTCACATTTAATAAGGCATTGAATGAGATGAGGAGGAAGTAGGAGAGGGTTAACAAAAATGCACTCTTGGTAGTTTCATGTGCAGGTAATTTGCAGAGCTTGTGTATTTTCACAGAAATATGAATCAGATTCCAACATGATCCATAGTTCTGTATCTGAGCAGGTACAAAGATATTAAAAGATCTTAGACAAGAGGTTTAGGATACTTCAAAATTTATTTTTGCATGGACAGATTAGTGTCATAGTGCATTTCAAATGCGTACTGCAATATTTGAAAGCATCAGTCATGGCACTTATTTTTATAGCCTATACATAATTGTTTAGATTTGAGTTTAAAGTTAGATTACACTTTTATTTGATATTTCTGTTCCTATGCTGGTGGTTAGATTAACAGGGAGACTGAAATAATTTTTTCATTCAGATATGTAAATAAATGCTTTCACTTTTGGCACATATATTTGGAAAAATTCTTACTCTGCTTTTTCCCCTATTGATCTGTAAGGGAAAAATAGTATCTATGTCAGAAGGATGCAGTAATGTTCAGTATTTGAATGAAGCTTCACTATGAGACTAGTGAACATAAAGAGCATAAGGGAAGAGAAACCATGAGATCTTGCAGTTTGACTTGATCATATAGTGTGACTTCCAACATATCTTGCAGGATCAATGGCATTTCAGATTCTTGGAGGCTAATACCTAGTCCTCAGCTGAAGCACTGTTTATGTCTACTGAAAGTGTTCTTTGTGAAAAGATAGCCATCAGTCTTGATGAGAGCACTTTGGGAAACAGGTGGGACAATTCCTCACTATCCTCAGTAAGTTGTTCCCTAAGTTAGTAATTTCCATTGATAAAAATTCAAACCTAATTTTAATGTCAATCCACGTGCAATTCAGAAAACTGTTGATTGTCTGTTATGTTTTCCTATCGCTCCAGTACCTGGCATTTATCCTAATTTCCGTTGTATTTAAAATTAATCTTTGTAGAATTAATGGCTAGTTCAGCATGCCCTCTTATTTAGAGGCGTGATTTTTGAGGAGAAAGGTTGGATTATTTTTGTAAGAATGGACAGTTTTTGGTTTTGTTTCTTTTTCTTCAGTAAAGAACATAGTAATTTAATTGTAGACTTTGGTAGACTCTGACACATATCACAGGTACCCAGCACTGACCACTGATAATAGAGAGACCCAACTTTGTAGTAGTGCCTAATACAAGTAGTGGAAACTATCTGAGATGAACACACTAAAGATTGATGCTAGAGGACTTCCTGTCTCTGAGATACTTCAATTTGCACATGGCTACATAGAAAAATTTTCTGAACAGAGCCAATCACTATGAAGGATCCAAGGACCCACTGTATTACTGCCTTACCACCATATTCCTGTCAAGGTTTCGAGTATGGGAAAATTTTTATTGAATTATTTTTACATTTGCTTCCAGACTGTTGATGAAATACATATCAGAGCATTGCAGAGCTTTGTGAATGCTCAACAGAATATTTCACATGCATTGAAGCTTCCACTAACAAAATCTTGAACTTGCAAGGAAAAAGTTAAGTATTACTTTTTAAAGGAAAGGAAAATCTATTCAAAAATTAATCTTATTTTTTGATTTGAGAATGCAATATATGAGCTTTTAAAGTTCCTTGGATTTGTTTTTAGAAATCATTTCTCCTGTACCCAGAATGGGTTATTATTGTAAATTCTACAGAGCACACTTAATGTGTGGGTGTTCAGCAAACCACACTGCAAGGGTGGTGTTTTTTGTTTTTCTTTCTTCTGTAGTTAGGTCACATTAAATAGCATGTGCCAAGTATCTTAAGAAATCAAAAAAGAAAAAAGTAAATAGCAACTCTGCACCTCCTTCCCTTAAGTAACTGATTAATCCTCTAGTATTTACTACATTCTCAAAGGCATTCAGCTTCCACAAAATAAACAAACAGCACAACCAAAAAGTCACAGCTGTCCACTTTCAGTGTCAGCTGTTTGAGAGATGAAGGGCTAAAATGCAGACCGTTTTGTTATCTTGCAGCTGGGTTTCCTATGATGAAATATCCATTGATCCATTCCATTTTATTGGCTTTAGATGAGGTTTTTTCTGATAAAGCAGTAGGGAACCTCTCGTGCTATATAATTTAATCATTGTACTGGAAAAAAAAATCACATACTTTGTAATTTTTTGTCCTTGATATTCTCCACATGTTTAGAGCATTGAACAGCTGGGGCCATAGAAAACATTTAGAAATCACATTCTTTTATGTAGATCAATCACTTTTGTATACATTGCACCAGGCAAAAGAAAATTGTTCATTTCCATGTCAGTGGGAGTTTGATGTCTTAAAAGAATCTTTCAGACATTAGTGTGGACCACTGTTTGTTATCCTTTGGGAAAAAAAAATAAAAAAGGGAACTATATGTTCAGGAATGAAGTTCTAAAATTGATTGAGGATTGAGAAATGAAATACATAAACCAGTAATCTCTTCCCCCATAATTGTATTTCTGGCTTTAGACTGAGAAGCATAAATTCCTTCATCTAAAGTTATTTGGGCAGACTAAAACAAAGTCAGAAAGAGTGTGATGTGCAGTGTAGACTATCAATAAACTTGTTGTGAGTTAACAAATAAACAGTAATTAGAGGCTCGTGGAAGTTATGAAATGTCTTATATCAGGATTTTTTTTCTCTCACCCTCATGGACACTTTTCTGGTTGAAGAGCTTGTCATCAGTTGCTTCAAGTGGAAAAAACCCTTCTTCTAAGTTATCTTATATTGCAGCAATACATTTCAAGAAGTCACTTCAGGATGTTATGTTGTGTAGCTGCAGTTGTGTTCAAGGCGCTGTTGTACTGAATAAGTTCCTTAAATATCTTGCCAGGGCTGACATACCAATGTCTTTCAGAGGCCATCTGGAGAGTTTAGCTACTCCTCCACTAAGCTATGTACCTTGAAGATCACTAGTTGCACATTCCCTGACAGCTCAAAAACTTTTGAAGAGGACTTATCTGAAGATGTGACTAGCCTGGAATCATTTAATGTAGGAGACTTTGATTTCACTCAGTTCTCTCTTTTAAAAAACTTAAAGCTTATTTTGGCCAGATGCTGACAAGGTGAGGAACAATGATAAAGATAGGAAAATCAAAAGATAAATACAAAAAAATTAAGGCTGTCCTAGTTTAACAGGATTTTCATGTCAGCTGGCTTCTTCATTAGCGCCCAGAAAATATCCCCCTCTTTCTTAAAAGTTCTATACATAATTGGTGTATCCTAGTAAACAGAATATGAAAAGGAAGGATATGAAAGGGATATGAAAAATTATGGTGAAACAAAAATTCGTAGACAGGGTCAGTTTTAAGACCAGTTGTATTCAGAGCAATTGATATGATGAATATATGCAGAAGTTTGGGTCAGAAGTACATACATATGGTTAATTTACAGCTATTAGGGACATAGGAAAAGAATTTTGAATTCTGAGATGTTTTTAGTGACCACATGGAAAGGCTAATAGAAAAACAAATAGTAAAAATCCACAGTGAAGAATTTAAGTGCCGAATGAAAACACCTAATGAGTGTTAGAAACCTGAGGCAACAAAGATTTCATTGCAACTGAAAAATATTCTATTTGTTGCATTCCTAGACACTGTACAGATAAGTGCCTGCAGTGGAAATGAATAGGTTTAGTTGTCAAAATAATGGATTGTGAAAACTAGAAGTGTCAACAATCAGGGTTATTGACTCAGGATAAAACTGTGAAAATCTTCTCACCCTCTCATCATATTCACTTCCCCTGAGCTGACTCTGCTTTATCTGTGAAGTCAAAAGAAATTAATTTTCCTGATTTCTTGCCTAAACAATGTGATATAGAAATGGAGATTTCAAAGCCTGCTTTCCTTTTGATAAAAAAAATTCACCAGAGTCCTAGATTTTAGGTGAGAAGAAACTTTTTTCTGTCTATCTAACCTGATCTCCTGCGCAACTGAAGCCTAATTGCTGGTTCACGTCTGCATTTTCCTTGTAAAATCTATTAAAAGTAACCTGCCTGAAATATAAGTGTTGCAAAGTGTTCCAGTTATGAGTGATCTTTTGGCATTGTGAAAAACCCCAAGCTAGCAGCCAAAACCCTGTTGTCGATCATGTACAGGAGGCAGTTTTCATTTTGAGTGACCTTTATGACACTTAAAGGGACTTTGAGAATGTACAGAGATTCTTTTACTTTGCATGGATGACGATTTGATGCTACTCAAGTTTGAGCAAAATCTGAATGGCTTTCATGGTGTTCCTGGTGGTAGGTTTTTAGATTCTCTTCATGGCTGAATGCCCTCTGCACATTCAGAATATAAATGTAGGTGCATTCAGATATTTGTAGTCCTTGGAAGAATATGAACAACAAACACTCGGAATGGGCTCAAGGAAACCAAACCCAAAGTCAGGTGAAAAAGCTTCTGCAGCATTTTTAACTACCCAAGTCTATGTGGACAGGTAAAGACAGGTCCACTCTACACTTCTTGTGTCCCACATGGGCCAAGCAGGAAAGAACTCCAGTCCAGAAGACATGTACCAATGTTATGAAAACACTATGCTTAAGCTGATATGTCCTCCTATATGACTTAGAGAGCTGGAAAACCATGAGAAGTTGTTTGGCAGAGTAGTGCAAGGAAGGGCACATTTGCCACGTGGATATCATAGCTGTGTGGAATCCAGGCTGGAACTGACACCTGTCTAGACTGGTTGCAGCAGAGGAGATGAGGCTTGTCTGCAGTAGTCTGGACAAACATTTCCACAGTTGTATTGCTTTTGAGAGGCAATTGGTGCTCTCATGACTGCCTAGAATGTTTGTATGTCACACTGTACTGTGACATCAAACTGACACCAAAATTTGGGCAGAATAGCATAATTCTCTGACTCCCATTTTGTGGGCACTCCTGATTTCCTCTACTGTTTATGCTCAACTCATGTGAGTTGGTACTACCTCAAACCTCATGTATCTACAATCCCATAAAAGAGGAAAAGCGGTAATATGGGTTGAGGTTTGCAGAATATGCCTAGTGAGCAATGATATATGATAATGAGATACTACTTCTTGAACTAGTTGAAAGCAGAGTTTAAGCAATCCTTGCCTTTGAAAATAAAATCAGTACTCGGGGTTGAAATGTTTATGTTTTCAAGAAATAAAGATACGTTCATTCACCTCAAGACTAAATGTGAAAGGACATCTTGCCTGACACCAAATCATAAAGCTCTTGTCGATCCCAGACTATTGATGAGAATATTTATTTTCCTCAGCCCATAAAAGCTAGCAAAATATTTCAAGGAGCACATATGAGCTGGTGTAAAAGAAGACCGAATGACATCAAGGATTTTGCAATTTCTAATCACTATAATTCTGTGATTTGATTTAAGATGGTTGCCACAAAAATACCAAGCAGCTTAGTATTTTTTTCCATTTCGGGACATCATGAAAAGCATTTTCTTAATACCTATGTAAGCACTGATTCTTACAGATGTCTTGTAAATTGAATAATACGTACAGTAGCTACAAATTAGCATATTGTGCATACGTTTCTTTGTGTGCTTTCTGGAAGGGGTCCAAGGATGACTGACTAACACATGGGATGTTTCCTCTTCACAACATTAACGCGAAGTCAACACCTGCAGTGATGTAAGCCCATGACTCACCTGCCTGAATGGAGGTCTCTTTAGGATCAACTGTTGTGTGCAGAATACATCTGCAACATCCAAATAAATGAGCCCTTCTAAAGTAAGTCAGCACTACCCCTATTTAGAATGCAAGGCCCTTGTGAAGGCTGAGGTGAAGCAGCTGGCTAGCAGCTTTTGTGAGTCATTTTAAAAAGCCACTCTCACAGCTGGAGAGAAAATAGCCCTGGCAGCACTGTCAATCCATTATGAAATGCAAAAAGTCCTTCTCTGGGCGGAAGGAGAACTTCACCCAGCTGTCAAGTGTTTGGAATGTTGGGGGGAAAGCGCGCACACACAAGCACATTGCCCTGCTTGCAATTCAAGGCATACAGGGGCCGTATTACATTAAATTGAATCTCCCCTGAGAATGAAAAAACGCATGGGCATGGGTTCACTTTTTAAAATGAGCAAGGGTTATGATGAATGGATGTATCAAGCACTTTCTATAATCCAGGAAAGACTGGTCTGCAAGCATCCTTTTGATTTAAATTCTCCTTTTCAGCATACCTGTATCAAAAAGACACTTGACCTCTGTTTACATTTTTTCCAGTTGTATTGATCTCAAAGTTTCAAATTGCAGAGAAAGGAAAATTTAAGTGGAAGAATGATCAAATCCTAATCTCATCTTTTTCCATTTGGTAAATGCAAAATGCAGTTAGTGAATGGCTTCTAAATGTAAATCAATTTAAACCAAAAGTTGCTGATGCTGCATATTTGCTGCATAATAAAAGACTAATTTAGAAGAGTCCAGAGAATGAAGCAATGATGAATTCAAGTAGAAAGATGTGGAGAAGGATGTCTTGCATAGCTGTGAAGCCTGAAAGGATTCCATGCGAATGTAATTTGCAGACGAATGAGAAAAGGGATCTTTAGAAGTGAGGGACAAACATAGGTGTTCACAGCTTCTTTCTGGAGTTCACCTTATTTACTGCCACACAAAAGGCAGCCTGGGGAGTATTTTTGTGGATCAGTAGTGACATCTAGTGTCATTTCAGACTGATTCTGCCCAGCTGCCCCACCGGGGAGCTAAAATAACCTGCCTCTGGCAGCAGTCCTGAATATGGCCCTATCCTATCTTTAGACAGCAACACCACATCCCTTCACCCATGCACACCAGTGATGCCAAATGCAGGCCCAACTGAGGTCCCAAAACCTGTTAAAATTCCCTGGAATTTTTGAGAAATAATTTTTAAATTTCTTATATCTTTCTGTTTGAGTATTGGCACATAGAGGCAGCCAAGGACTCTCCATCTTAATTTAATGTGCGAGTTATCCATAACCAAATGGTAGCTGTTGGATAACATGTAGCCAGAGATGATTATCAAATTCTTGTGTTTAAATGAGAACTAGTGAATAGCTTTATTATCTGCATACTGGAAGTACTGTATGATTGTTTCTGAAAAATATTATTAATTTCAGATTTTTACTATTCCAAAAGGGTGATAAGCTACGGGACATGTAGGGAAGAATTTCTGTCAAGACAAAGCACTGAAAAACAGAACCTGTACTGAAAGACCTAGAGACCAATCTGTTTCCTTTAATAAAGCAAAAGAAGTAGTCCAAGTTTAGAATATATATATATATATATATGTATATATATATATGTATATATACATATATACAATGTGATAGCAAAGAGTTCTTTAAACTGCTAGACAGAAATATACAAAGATGTAATGACTGTCAACTAAAAGGAAAATAATTGGAGTTGAAATGAAGCAGAACTTTTTTTACTTATAAAAAAATCAGCACTTGAAGAATTGATGAAGGCCTGTGGTAGAGTTTCAATTTCTGGGGCATTTTAATTCAGACTAGAATTTTTCCTAAGAGAAAACATTCCTTCAAATGGAAGAGCAACCATGAGAACAGACAACTATTGGGGTAGATTGTGTCCATTCTTGAAGGTTTTCAAGCCCTGTGGAACTTTGCTTGATCTCATAGATTGTTTGCTTTGAGCAGGTGGTTAGACTAGAAATCTCCTTAGGATTATTCCAACCTGATTTATTCTTCAGTGCTATGATGTTATGACG
This sequence comes from Phainopepla nitens, assembly GCA_013400175.1. Lineage (NCBI taxonomy): Eukaryota > Metazoa > Chordata > Aves > Passeriformes > Bombycillidae > Phainopepla > Phainopepla nitens. The sequence goes on from VXBQ01015435.1 coordinate 1,284,904, forward strand.
TAAATTAAAGAAGTCTGGGATTCTATGGCAAGTCATTCTAGATAACTTTAAGATTATAATCTCTACTACTCTATTGATCTATAAAATGATCAAGGAAGGAAATACTGCTTCACAGAAATTACTCATTAACATTTTTTAAATGCACGTTTTTTAATTTAATTTTTGTTTTTTAATTAAAAAATGTAGACATAAGGAGAATACTGTAATGCATATTCAAAATCAAAGAGGTCTTGTCAAGATAAAGGTTACCAATGGAGTCATAGAAACACAGGATGATTGAGGTTGGAAGTCACCCCAGGACAGGACCTCTGTGAGGTTGGAAGGGACCAGAAGTCACCTGTTTCAACACTTCTGCTCAAGAAGGGCCACCTAGGGCCCACATCTGTGTGCAGAGAGCTCTTGACTACGTCTGGAGGTGGAGCCTCCGCCACCTCTTTGGACATCCTGTATTGGTGTTTAGTCACCATCACAGTAACAAAATGTTGGCTGATGTTAAGGCCCTAATATTTCTGGAAAGGGTTTTCAGAATCAACAGCTCCATCACCTTCCCAGGGATTGAGGTGAGGTTGACCAGCCTCAATTTTTGCTCCCTGGGTCCTTCTTCCTGCCATTTTTTAAGACAGGTGTAAGGGTCAGCCCAAAGATCTCGTTTTGCCTCCCGATCGTTGGGACAGAGACTGGGACAGACCCCAAGAGACAGACCCTGGCCTGGCTGAGGGGGGAGATGTTTGCTGATCTCTGTAAGTGCTCTGCTCCATGGAACAGTGCTTCGGGCAGGGTGGCTGTAGGTACAGCGCGTGTGTTTACTGCCATGGTACAGCACGCATATCACCGTGGTACAGCACAAACCTGACACTGATCAGCTACGGGCCTGCTCACAATAGGCCATAAATCTCCCTGCCTTTTTGGCCAGAGGCCACTCACCTTGGAAAAAGACTTAAAAACTGTGACTCACTGAAGGGACTTTTGAGATCTCCCCACGGAAGAAGACGCGTCTATTGACTGGGCCATGAGGGCCAGTTGGTAGTTATTATCCTACCCATCTTCTATCTCACCGTTGGTAGTTATTATCCTACCCATCTTCTCTCTCGCTCTCCTTACTTTGTTTTTCTTTATCTCTTTCTCTCTCTCCCCTCTATCGCATAACTGAGTTGATTAGCACTCAATAAAGTGCTCTGTCGTTTTGTTAAAAAAGCAGTCTCTTGCTGTTTGCCTTTTCTTTGCCCCTCGAGATAGCACGAACCATCACGATTTCTGCCTTATTATTAAACTGGATCATGACAACAGGAGAGACATTAGCCTTGTGTTTGTATTCAAGTGCAGGGGAAGAAGACATTTCCATAGGTGTTACAGCAGGAGGGTTAAAAGGCCATTACTATTGCTGCAAAATACAGATAAAAATTAGTCACCAGCGACAAGGAAAGAGGAACAAATTAAAGGCTCAATTCAAACATCAGCAAAAAAAAAGGAAAATTGTATGAAGTGATGGGGAAAGAAATATAACATCTCATGAAGACCCCACAGACAGATTCAATCCAATCAAATTGCTTCTCTGGGTTGCTGGGACTTGAGATATGGATGGGAGTGAGCTGTAGATTGCAGTGGGATAGGAGATCTTCTAACAGGACATTTGAAAGTGGGGTTTTGGTGGGTAGGATACTCAAAAGTTAGTTCAAGAAGAACAAAATAAAAGAAAATAAACTTTTTTATTTTTTTTTTAGGATGCTGGACTGAGGAAAAGGTGTGGTATAAATCTGCACTAACCTATGAGCTGCAACCTTAGCATCAGAGAGCAAGTTATCTGAGTTGTGTTCTGTGGATCAAATGTGACAGGACTGTAGGCTGAGGCAGAGGGAAGAAGAGAAAGTAGAAAAAGAGCGACGAGCACCATTTTTTTGGTTGTTTTGTTCTTCACACCATCTCGTTGCCCAAAAATACTTGTGCTTTTTCAATATCAGTGACTACAGTTATACATGTGTGAGCAAAAATAGGACAATTAGAAGTGAGTAAACATTGAAAATGTAGCTATTTGAGGCATATATATATATATATATATGTGCATATACATTTATAGAGTTTATTGTATTCTACCATTATATTAAATATTAAATATTTACATTTTGTTGGTTTTTTTTTAAGAAAAGAGTCTCTCTTAACAGCAGATGCCATCCCAAACTACAAAGAAGAGGTTTGCTGTTTCAGGCTGGAAGAAGCCATACACAGCTATACCACATCATTCATTTCCCTTGAACAGATAAGGAAAATAATATTCTACCAACCTTGACCAGCAGTGGATAACGTAATTCCTTATGAAAAAGGAGCTCCAGTAAGTGTCTGCTCATGATCATCCTTGTCCATATATGTTAACCACCTGTTTTAAGGTCTCTCATACTTCTGCTGTGTAATATAAAGACAGATTTTTCATCTCTGCCTGGGCCCAACAAAGCATGCCAGCCTTCATTATGATCCAAACCAGCAGTACTTTGCACTACATTGCCCATACTAACAAACTAGCAGATAGTACAGGATCAAAGAAGAGAAAAAAGCAGTTTAAGAGCAGCTCCATCTATTATTTTTTGATAGCAGATGTGTTAAAATCATGTCTCTATGTTTTTCATAATAAAAAAACAGATCCCCCTGAGCTTTAACCCACAAAGTCTTGAACAAATGGAGTAAATAGTAAGCAACACCTTCAACCATATTTGCCTGGCACCTATACACAGTCTTCAACAATGTTATTAGAAGAGTTAAATATGCAAGTGAAATTATGTCTATGATTTCACTTCTACTTAAAGCTATGTACAGCTTTGATAATGCCCAACTGCTGCAAAATCATCCTAGTAAATCATTGTGCTTCTTTCCCTTCATTCTCTCCTTTGCATTTTCATTCTAAAACTACATCACTGCATTCTGTCACTCTGTTCTTCTCTACTTTGTTTTCTTCTTGATCCATTTGATTCAATGGATCATTACTATGTACAATTTTCTATCCCTCTTAGTTTCATTTAGCAGATAGCAGGTGCTTCAGAAGAAAAGAAAACTGACAGTTCTAACAAATAATTCCTTTGATTGTATTACTTATAGGCTGACCAATACCATGAAGCCAAAAGGAAGATATTTCCAAACCCAGTTATGGTAAATACATATTTTTTAATGGTAGATGTTTTTGTTACCAAACTGCTACTTCCATTTCCAAATCCAGATAACCTCTTCAATGCCATCTGTCAGAGAGTTTCACAGGTTTTACATATTCTGTGAGAAAAGGTTATTTCTTACTCCCTTCCTTTCCTGTGCTACCTGTGAAAGTGACACAATATTTGCCTGCTATTTAAAAATGAGACAAGGCAAAAGATCCTAATTGCACCATGTCTATATCCCTAATTATTTTTTTTGCTTTATAATGAGATCAGCTATTCCTCTTCTTTAAGATAAACACTGTCAATACAATCATTCAAAACATCATGTGGATGGATAAAAACATCGAAATACTATATTTTCTCTTTTTTTCCTCCCTGTCACAAAACTCGTTCAAATTCATTGCCTTTCTCCTCATGCCACCAATATATTTGTGCTGACAGAAAATATACTGCAAAACAATGAAGTATGTTCTCAAAAAATATTCTGAAGAAGTGATTTTGGTTCCACATAATAAGATGCGAAATCAGGATTGCCTGGCTACTAAGTTAGCACTAGCCTGAAGATATGCTAGGACAGGAAAAATATCCTCTCACTGACTTCTGTAAGTCTGACTTAACTGCAATTGTTTGACTAGCTCCAGTCATCATTTACAGTGTTTTATAATATCAGCTATGCCAGTGAGCTGTTGTGTGTAAAGAAATAGTTAAAAAGTAAGTAGTAGTCATTTTATAGAAGATGGAAATGAGTGTGATAAGCATGAGGCAGAGATTTTTTTCTCATTTCTCTCAAAACTGAGAGATAGAACCTTGATATATCAAGACAGATACCATCTGGGCAGGATTGGATGCTCCAAGGCAAAGTGCATCATTTGAAATCCCAATAGTTGCTGGTTTTTGTCATTTTGGGTCCAGATTTTTGTTGGGTTTTATTCAGGTGGGTTTTTTCATGGACATATCAGCACTAGAAGACATGCTCTTGAACCTGCTGGGCCTGGGAGTCTCGTCACAGCGTGAGGGTGAGCAGGATCACCTAACCAGCACAGTCTTCTGTGAGCAATGGAGAAGGTAAACTTCATCTCACGTTGTTTCTTTTTCAGGCAGTTTTTGGATCCAGCTGATTGCCACAGGGCGTGCCAGGACACAGGATGGCTCCCCAGGGCCAGAGCAGCAGCAGCAGCAGCAGCAGCCCCAGCCCTGGGCACTGGGACAAGAACAGGATGAGGCTCAGTGAGGCCATGGCCAGGATGGACCAGGCAGGACTGCTTCAGGGCCCTGAAACAGAAACCACCTGAAGGAGCGAGAGTGCCATCCTTTGTCCCCAGACAAGCTCAGGGAACAGGTCTAGGGAAGCTCATATGGCTGTGCGGACTTGTACAAGGAGCAAAGTTCCAGCAAAAACTGCAGAAGATATTCTTAGCTGTGCAGGTTGCTTCTGACCTCACTCACTTTTTCTTTTTTTGCATTTTGTTTTATTTTATAATTTAATTTACCTTTTATTTTAATGTTACTCTTATTTCAACAAAAACAAATATCAGTGACCCAATATTGATCTCATCACTCCCCTGAACATCCTTGGGGTCACTAGGAATAAAGAACTTGTCAGGAACCTGCAAAGTTGAGCTGGGGTAGTGAAAGGACTCAGAAAATAGCAGCACAGGACTAAATTGTTACCTAGCTTCTTCTTTGAAGTTATATGGTTTTTTAAAAATTGGTTTTTTTCTTTGGCATGTTTCCTCTGACTTGAGGTCTAGATGGGGAAAACATAAAAGAAAAAAGAAAAGAAGAAAATAAAGTTGATTTCCAAGATTGGAAGGGAAAGATTGCAACAAGCACTTGGAAAGAGACTGGAAAAATTCAGAAGTAAAACTCTTTTTGAAATATTAGAGCTTCTTTGTCTGAAAAGGTTGGCATAGTGAATGGAAAAAAAATCAAAACAAAAACCTTTGTACATGTCCTATTATTACATATATTTAGCTGCAAGACTTCAGAAATTAACTAGTACAAAGAAAATATGTTGGTAGAGTATTTCATACAGTTTAACAGCAACAGAAAGAATCTGAATGATTCAAAAAGCTTATATAACTGTTTTGTTTTATTCATTTACATAAATCACATTTACCGTAGGTGTTTTATTCAAAATAAAGTTTTGGGAAAATAAATTGAACAGATGAACCTAGGCAAACCTGGTGATTTTTTCATGAGAAGTGTTTGATGATAAAAGCATAAAAGCATAATGTGGTATCATTTCACCAAGGCACAATATGGATCATCCATATGGAGCAGAAGTTGATAACACTGCAAAGAAGCAAAAATAAACAGAACAGATGTACTTGTAAAATCAAGTCTGCACCCACCCTGAGTACCTGTTTCTTTGTGTAGAAACTTCTTCTGCAAGTTTGTCCCACAGAGTTGCTGGAACAGGAAATCGCTCGTGGATGCTGCACTACTCACTCTGCTTTATGGTCTGGCCATTGTGGAGAATAGAGCTCTCACAGCCCCAGTGTGGGTAGCTTAGATCCTCATGGTGCTAAGCAAGATGACAAGGGAATACATTTTATTTTCTATCATTTCTCTGCAGTTTTGTTGAGAAAGTACAATCTGTATCAGATTCAAACCTCCTTAGAGCTGAGGTACTGCATTGGTTGAGTAGAAACTTATCTCAAAATGCACTGTGTGGGGTGGAGTCATTAGGAGACTCCTGAGGTACAAGAAGCTCTGCTGCTTAGACCTGGTCTGGTTCTTTGGAAATACTAAAGTTTTCAAACCTTTGGTTTTTATATTCTAGAGAAAACTGGAAAACAGTTTTCCATTCACTTGTGAAAATGTTCACCTGCTTTTTCATCTCAGCAAATAAAACAGCAATTACTTGCAGAACAGAACTGCAGCACTCACGTCACAGTGTGTCTCCCATGCACCTAAGCAGACAGAGCAGTCCTGTTGAGCTCTTCATGTGCTGAGTAAGGATAACCAAAGCATCTGGGCAAGTATCTGTTTTGGCTCGGGTCTTATTATGAATCAATATTGGCTTTGTAGTTATGGAGGTCCGAACACTAATGACTCCTAGCTGACACTGAGGTTTATTCCTCCACTATTTGTCAGCTGCATTACCAATAGCTGTTTACTCTTCTATATCCTTTGCTTAATAAAGAGCTGAAAATGTCTTCTTACATTCTCTTTCTTACAAGTCCATATTGCTGCTCCTTTAAAAGTTAATGTATTTATAAGCATGCTGTGGCATTAAAGCATACGCCACAGTACTTGAAATAAAGTGACTGAAAGCTCTGTTGTATGTTTATAAATGTATCAGAAAGTACTTAAAATTATATGAAAAGCTCTCAGTTGCTGTTTTCTTCTTTTTTAAAGCCCACCTCCCTTATTCCATCAGTAAAACAAGACAGATGTGAATCAGCAGCTCAGCAATTTGGTGGAATGAGAACTTATGAACCAGAATTTTAAAAAGTGGGCACACAGGAATAGGTTCTTCATGACCTAGCAAGGCAGACCATGTGGTCAACATCTGGGAGATACCATACATGGTCTCTGATTTAATAAAGTAGTCACCCATCTGCTGCTTTCTCAGAGTGAGGAGAATAAATAGCATGCCACATCCCACACACTCCAGCTGTCCCCAGCATCCAGTGCTCTGCAGTTCTTCTAAAAATAAAAAAGAAACTTTACTGTATTTCAACAAAGATTGCTAGTCAGAAAAGAGAGGGAGACAGTGTGCAGTAAAGAGAACTGTTTAAGAGTGCCTGTAAGCACTTTAAAGTGAAGAAGAAAGTTGTCTTTTGTTTACAAGCTCCATAAGAGGGAATATTGTGCTGGTGCAGCAAAGAGAGAAAACAGAACACCGGTTTACATCAACAAGGGCATCTCCAGCAGAGAAAAAGTTGTTATCTCACTCTACTCAATGACTGTCAGACCACACCTGGAACACTGTACCTTGTTTTGGTCCTTGTCATTAAAAAAAAGTTTGTGGACGGGCTGGAGAGGGTCTAGAGCAGGGTCACAAAGATGATCAAAGGAATGGGAAGGACGACATATGAGGAAAGGCTGAGAAAATGGGGTTTGTTCAGCCTCGAGAAAAGAAGGCTTAAGGGAGATATTACCACCATGTTCCAGTATTTAAAGGATGAATGCAAAGAGGATGGATATTATATTTTTCCCATGAGTCACAGGGAAAAGACAAGGGGTAATGGATACAAGATATTTCTGAGTATATTCCAACAGGACACAAGAGAAAAAATTTTCATAATGTAAACAATCAGTCATTGCAATAATCTTCCCAGGGAAGTGATGGATTCCCCAAAATGAAACAATTTTAAGATTCAGCTGGAGAGGGTGCTGGGCAATCTTGCCTAGACCATGCTTTTGCCAAGAAATATTGGACCAGATGATCCTTGTGGTCTCTTCCAATCTGGTATTCTATGATCGTGTGATTTTATGATTGTTTGAAGATTACTTTCTCTTCAAGCACTGTCATAGAGCTGGCTGACATATACATCATATGCCACTCTGTCTTTTCCAGAAAGTATTCTAGTTATTTATCCTATATTCTGGTGGTAGTGTGTTGATATGCAGTGGTATCACTATAAATGGATCACTGAGTCCACAATTAATTGATTACAGCTCAGTAATGAGGACTTTGCAGCTTTACTCACCACAGATCTCCTAGTATGAATCAGTGAAACAGTACTCCTAACTGTGCTGCAGTAGTGTGAGCAAGTTATTGCAGAACTTTAGAGGTGGACCCTTCTTTCCCTTAGAGAGAAGAAAAGTCTGAGGCAGTAGGTCTTTCTGTGTTTCCATAGGGGAAAATTGCAGGCAGATCATTAGAAATAATCCAGACTGGGGAGTTCAATAAAAGTATTAGATATAGTGGACAAATAATCATTTTCCACTCCAACTCAGGTGGGTGCAGACTTAATTTATTTCTTTTTACTCAACCTTAAGATCCTTGAAAGTCTAGAGTATAGCAGAAAGCATTCTGTCTGGAGCAAGTCAGAAGATTAAGCAAGGTATATATTTTTGTGAAATCTAGTTCTAAATAATTTACTGATTTAACTGATTTATAGCAGAAAACCAATAAAATTATAACAAGCATATTTCTAAAATACACTTTGGATCTGCACTGCTTTCAGAACAAATACAGCTGACATTACCATCCTCGTTGTGCAGCACAATGTCTTGGTGAGTGTAGCAGGATCTCTTGCTTTTCAAGGTCTATCCACTCTGCTGCCAAGCATGCAGTCACAGCCCACAGAAATAAGCATGTACTTACTTCAGTTTGCTTGGCTCAGAGGTGAAAAGCCCAAAAACCAGCACAAGTTCAGCCCCTGAGACCCCATCCCTGGTAGTCTTGTGCTACCAGATCTAATGATTTTTCTGTTGTGCTTTCAGTATTACTGGTGTCAGGGGGAGTTTAAATGAAATACACATTCTTTATATTTTCTAATAATAGTATAGATGTAACCAGAGTCATTTCCTTATTTTCTCCTTTACTGAAATGTGTTCTTAGATATTAGTATGAAAACCTGTTTCTATACCTTTTCTGGCTTTTTCAATCTGAATCATACAAACTGCAAAATAGTGCCAGCCTACTGTAGCAGTTTAGACCTGAAAACAACCTAATTATGATAGCATGGTGCTGTCTGGAACTGGTGAGTCTCTCTAATGTTGCACTAAATCCATCTTAACTGAGTCTGGACCCACACTGTGCAAAAGCTTTGGGGCTACATGGAGAGAGAAAATGAAAAATGTTGCATGATGTAGGAGGGTGAAGGCACAAAAAAACCACTATTCAGTGATTACAAGGATGTCTGAACTTCAGACATCATTCCTTCAGAGGCTTAGTACCAAAATTTCTATAGTAAGTTTTGCTATAATTATGCTCGTCTATTTTTATATTTATCCAACAATGTGTGTGCTTTACATTGGATCATTATTAACTCAGGCTAGTTTTCCAGGAAGTTAGTGTGTAACACAGTTTTGTCACCTAACTGCATGCCTCATCAGTCCAGCTGCAGTAAAAACTTCCTGAGAGATGGTAAGGGTGTCACTGGCTCACACCACTGCATAGCTGCAATGCATGCAGACTCCAACACATTCAGAATGAAGAGAACTCAGACATGATGGCCTATTATTTCCTAGATAAATACTTTAGCTACTAACCTATGCACGATAAGTAGGTAGTGTCTCTGAAAAACAGTATCACATGAAACTGATAAAAATCTTGTATGTCTATTCCCTTTGCAGCTTCACTAGAGATGGAATTCAGATTCCTAGCTGGTTTTATCTACAGCCCCATGAAGCATTGCTTGGATATTTTTCCTTTATTTCCTAGAAGAAATGCTTTGGTCAGATGTGAGCAATTAAACACAACAGGAAGACTCAAGCTAAACATAAGTGTATTTTTTAAATTCAGTGTAAAAGCAAAAGTAGATGTTCCAGAGTTCTACATGGACTTAAATGAGAATCTAAATCTAAAGCAGGTGGAATTCTAGAAATCTGTCCCCCAGCTCACACTCTGAAGTTATGATGATGTGATGGAAAATTGGGTGGCATTATCCAAAACAACATGTAATTCCATTAAAGCATTTTACTCTAGTGGAAGCAAAACAACTAAACTTCTGACAGATGTTTAGAGGCTTCTCAGCCTTGTACAAACAAGTTATTGGCATTTGTCTAAATGTACTCATATGCCACCCTTGAAGTGTGAACAACCTTTCTGGAATTAACAATGCATTACTCTGAAGCATAAATATCAGGATATGCAAGAGGTCCAACTTATTAAAAGCCTTATTCACCTTTAAGTCTTTCTTAACAGGTCATTTATTGTTTTCTTCAGTTCTATTTAACACCAAGCATATAAAAATATCATCTGAACTTTGTACATTCCCTGTCTTCAAGGACTTCTTCTTGCAGCAAAGATATTTGCCATCTGGTGAACCTCCACACACACAAAATTATAATTAAATTGCCCCTGGTCCCTTGTATTCTGTTTGTCAGAATGTTCTCTGAAACAGTCATAGAGTGTGTTATAAAGTTGGATTTTATTAAAGCAATTGGTTTTGTGTAAGGGTTTTTGTTTTCTACAATTGTGCTAAAGAAGTAGCACTATGAACAACATTCTAGCCTGTTTTTAAGTTCACAAGACTTAAATATTACATTTGTATAAAATTATTTTGCAATTATTCTGTTAATTCAGGTTCTATTAATATTATTGCTAATTCTGTCTTGAACCTTAACCCTGCACAAACTCCTTGCAGAGATCCATAGAAGGGCATTACACTGCTGAAAACAGGACATATTTTGAAGTAATTTTCAGCCTTGAGGAAACCTGAAATTCCTTGATGAATTATCAGTACATAATTTTGTGTGACCCTGAAATGTAAAGTAGATTATATAATGGTACCTGATGTAGGGACCTCAGTCCTGGCTATGAATGCTGAATGAAGGGTTCAAAGCAAATGATTTATTCAATTATAAGGTCCTCCATCTCTGCTCAGAGAAGACAAAAGAGTATTGATTTCCCATTGTCTTTTTTACTTTGGAGACTGATTGTGATCAGCATGAGATAACTATTTTTTACTTAATGTTTGAAATCTGACTCATGCTGGCTTTATCTGAAAAATCATAGTGCATTGTTTCTCTCCTCCCTGAATGAATGCTGCTCTTATAACCTAGAGGGCATCGTAATGAAACCATTTTCTTTCTTCCAGGCAAGTAAATATAACAGCTAAGATATTTTAGATTAATTCAATGTGTTTTCCTTTGGAACGTAGAGCTCTCTTGATGTGAGTATGAGCTGCCTATTGTTCTGAGATGTACTGAATTCCTGCATCATTGGTAGGTGTAGGGAGGCAAGACAGGGAAAAGAAAGTTCATCCCTATCACTTTTCTCACATTATCTCAAAATAATTGTGCCTGTGTAGTCTTGGTTGTAGTGTTCACGATTATGCTTTTCTTAATTGCACCTGTGTCACAGCTATGATAAGAAGGAATGAGAACCTCATTCCTCTGATTTGGTTAAGTATCCTTTCTATAAAATGGAATAATTGCCCTTGTGGATCACTGCCACAGACAGAGAAGTAGTTTCAGCAGCAAATGGAGAGATTTTCCTGTCAGGCAAACTTCTGTGCCCCAGGTTTTGCAAGGGACTAGCCCTAATATCTACATGAGTATAGTGTCCTCATTGCAACCCAAAAGATAATCTTAGGTGAAAACCCCACAAATAAAATAGTCAATTTTCAGATCTTGGTTGTGTCCATCACACAAAAGGATGTGCTATATGTCCTCTGTATGACAGGATTCTGACTGAGTGTATGAATGGGCATTAGCCTTGCTGAGAACACAGCATGACCTTTGCCAAGGTCATATTCCTGGTTCTGCTTTAAGAAAAGCTTTTCCTCCTATTTCCACTTCCAGACCCAGACTGCATCCTTGGGATCAACATCCTATGCATTTTTTGTTATTCCCATTGTTTGTTATTGCTTCTTTCCAATGGAATAACTTCCGGCAAATGCAATCAGCACGGTCATCCTGGGCCTCCTGCTCCTCCTCCTGCTCTGGACAGACCATCAGCTTGACCCTCCCACTCTACTTTGTCCATATAGCATCCTTTAATGTCTATAATGAAAATGCTTTAACCAACCCATGGCTAGGCTTCCATGGAGTTGAAACCTTGGAAGTTTATCAAGATTCGTGGTTTATATTATGTAACCATTAACATTTATTAGTAACATTAAAGGATTTTCTGGGGACTCTGCAGCATAGACTTTGCTGCATAAAGGCTCTCAGATGCTGTGAAGAACAGATTCTCAAAACCTTTCTCTGTTCTGCAGAAAGGGCAAGAGCACAAGGAACTGCACACCCATTTTCCCCTATTTCAAGGCAGACTAAAGAAGTACAGAAATGTGTATACACAGGATTTTGCCTCTTGTTCTAAGAAATTCACAAACAAAAGCTGTCCTTGTATTTTTCACATAGCCATTATTGCACATACCACACCAATACTGCTTTAGCTGCTCGGAATTAGCAGTACATTTCAGGCACATTTCAAAAACTAGGAAAAAACTATCTTATACACTGAATAAACTTTTGCATGAATATCCTACACTTCAGTTGCCTCAATACAGTAGAGGTTTATTGACATACTGCAAGCTACATTTGAATGATTGCTTCATATATTATGATATGCAACATTACATCCTGTTTCTTTTCTATTTCTATAGCCCAAAGACTTATTGGAATCGGTGTGTCTCAGACTCATAAAAAATACATGACTTTAAAAAAAGATTATTATATAAAAATCCACCAACCTTGAGAAACTGCAGAGGTGGGGGATTTTTGTGCTGGAATTCATTTCAGTTTGCTAACATTATCCCTATGTATCTTCAGTTTGAAAGTACAATCTGGCAATTTATAATAAAGAGCCATGAAGCAGCTTTCTAGAAAGGAATTTTAAAAAACCTATAAATTAAAAACTCACAGAAATCTGGATGCCTGATTGCAAGTGAGAGTAATATACTTCAGAGCTGGTGGAGAAAGGATTCAAATAATAATCTCTGGTATATAAGGACTCTGCTACTTATTCAATAAAAGATGGATAATCTTCTCCCCAGAGCTTTGCAATATGAACAGAAAATAACCAAAGTAAAATGTTTTACATGATGCTATTGTGTGTGATTATTTAGTGAGCCAGAGAGGCAGATGAGAAGCAACACTCTAAAAGGGAAATATTGTCACTAAGAGAGAGCTGTCAAACTACTGAGATGGATGTTTCTTCCCAGCAGCTGAGTGGCAGGGTACTGAAGAATTGGAGGGCAGTGGAAGGGCTTAGGCCTGAGAAAGAATCAGAAGCAGTAGTAAGGCAAAACACCATTGTATTACAATATGAGATCCCCCATCTCAAAGCATTCATATTTGATATTTTAACGTAAAATTTTATGACCAAGGAAAAAAAAAATATATTTATTTTACAGATATATATGAGTACACCTATTCAGTGCAGGTATTGAATTCAGAAGCTAATAACAATCTGAAATAGCTACCTGAGAATCAGCATTCCAAAATACAATCTCTGCACTAAACTAAAATATTTCATTTTTAAGTGCAAAACTCTCATTTTGTTAAGTACTGTATGGCTCTGTATGAAAGTGATATCTAAGGCTCATATTCTTTATCAAAACTTGTTCTAAACTAGTTCTAGTGAAGTGTCAAAGCTGGGTCCCTGCAATTAGATGTTTGCAGAGAAGGTTGAAGCTGTCAAATTAAGAAATGGATCACTGCCTAATTTCTTGCATTTAAGTTTTTTTGAGAGCTTCTATAAATCTTTGAAGGAAGTATGGGTTGTATTTAATCTTGTATTACTCTTAAGGAATAGACATATCAAGGCAGAGTTCTGGTACAGCTATGGCTTGCCATGTCTCCAACAGGCTTGCTCCTTCTTTATGGTACTGAACCATTCTGTTGGGTCAGCATCTTATGAAAATCATCCTCTAAACTCAAGTTAGACCAAATTAATGCCATTGAATCAAACAGTGTACAAAATAGACCTTTTCTAGAACAGTGTTACTGAATGGATGTGACTTCATGTGCACACTAAATAACCCTCAAAAGGACCTTATGAGCCAAAATAGGTATGAGCCAAAAGATATGTGACCATATCCCATAACCCCAGTTGTCTGGAATACACATACTCAAAGTGCATCCTATTGAACCTGTGCAATAAAGTCACCTACTCAGAGAACAAACTTTAAGAACCATAACTTTGGGCTTGTGATACACTTAGTAAGAAGGGTCACAAGTGCTTCCAGTCATTTGTTATTAGGTTTGCCTCATGTTTAAAGTTATCTATTTCAGAGACAAGAGGCCACAACAGAGACTGGAAGTGCAGAAGATGCTTCTGCTTTAATTTTTTGTTCCTTATCCATTAAAATAAGGAATTATAATCTGAACATCTAGAAACTGTAGAAGGAAGATAGGCGCCTAGATGCTTAGACATGGACAGTAGTAGAACTGTCTGGTCTTTATTGGTGTTGTAATATTAAAAGGCTGTTACCCTTTTGGCATATAGGAAATTTGGCAAAATGTGTGAGTTACTCTATCTGATTGAAAGGCAATATTCAAAAAGGCAGGTGAGTCCGTTAGAGACTTCACTCACACTACTCAAAATGTCAGTATTTTAACAACATTTTTAATTCAACTGAGAAAATGAATGAAAATCAATGAGTCATTTCTCATTAAAAAATGTATTAAAAAGCTATCAAAAAAGTTTAGTAACAGATTGTCGTGGTTTAGTCTCAGCGGGAAATTAAGCCCCGCGCAGCCGCACAGTCACGCCCCATCAGTGGGATCAGGAAGAGAATCATAAGGGTAAAAGGCTGAAAACCTGTGGCTTGAGATAAAGACAGCTCAATTGGGACAGCGAAAGCCACACACATAAGCAAAGCGAAACAAGGAATTAAATCACTGCTTCCCAAAGTCAGGCAGGTGTTCAGCTATCTCCAGGAGAGAGGGACCCTATCACATGGAATGGTTGATTGGGGAAGACAAACACCTTCCTTCTGAATGTCCTCCCCATCCTCCTTCTTACTACCATTTTATATACAGAGCAGGATGTCATCTAGTATGGAATATCCCTCTGGTCACTTTGGGTCACCTGTTCCAACTGTGTCTCCTCCCAACATCCCATGCGCTCCCAACTTCCTCACCAGTATGGAGTACAAAACCAGAAAAGGCCTTTTCTCTGCACAAGCCTTATTCAGGAATAACAAAAACATCACAATATTATGAAACCTGTATTCAGCACAAATCTAAAACACAAGCTCATAACAACCACTGTGAAGACAATTCTACCCCTTTCAAATCCAGCACACAAGTGTTTCATAATTGGTGTCTTATATTTCTCAAAACTGAATTAAACAAAGCTTAAGACCCTCAAACGTCTTAGAAAATAGATTAGCTTTATTAACACCGAAGCATTATTATTCCATAAAATTGCTCACACGTATACACTCCTATAGATTAAGTAGAAGATCAAGCAAAATATTCAACCAGTATATCTGCACAAATTTGGTGTCTGTCAAGAAGACATCATTTCCTTGCCAAAAAAGCTGAACTTGCAGTCTAACTGTTCCTCTCAGGGTTGGTATATAATGAAGTACAAACTCCTTTGGGAGTTGCTTTTTCTGCTGGAATTCAAACTAGAGCAAGCAGACGCTACAGCGAGATAAGGAATACTCCTGCTATGCTCCACAGCTGCATTGTACGTCTGCAGTGTGCAATGTGAAATAGTCTTTGGCCTCCCAAGCACAGGCAATGAGCCAACAAAGCTCTTGCATGTATCTCTGTGCCTTTGCAGTCTAAAGAATGTGGTTATGTGCTTCGTCGAAGAAATGGAACCTTGAGGGAATGGAACTGATTATGGGGAGCTAGAGGTAAGGAGCAGAAAAGAAAGTGTGTTGCAGTAATTTCATCTGCATAGTCCTTAAAATAGAGCGGGCACATAAACAGGTTGGAAATTTCAACGTATGATGCTGAAAACCTCTGAACCTCAGCCTTACTCTTGTCCATATTTAACTATTTAACTGCACATCTTTTGGTAGCTCCAAATACTTTTTTTTCATACAGCAACAACTGTAAAGGAAGATACCTCACTTTTCCATCTCAGGAAAGCAAATGTTATAAGAACTGCAGCAGCAAATGTAAGCTGCAATGACTGATGCTTTAAAAAAAACTAAAAAAATGCCTAACTTGCTTTTCTTTATATCTCTGAACTTGAATAAAATTTGATTAGAATTTTATTTATGTTATTTACATGATTTCCATTTCTCTAATATAGAATCCTTTGCAATATTTTAAAGGAATGAGGGAATTCTACAGACAGAGAACTCTATTTCAGGTTGTTTCAGAGCTAGACCTAAGAGTAAGGAACAGTGATATAGAGTAGACACTACTTATATCCAACTTATTTGTGCTAAAAAATGTCTGCATTAAGCACCAAAATGTTTTCTGCATTAAGCACCAAATGTCTGCATTAAGCACCAAAATGTTTTCTATAATGAAATCTGCTTTCTAAAAGACCTGTTGGAGTGCCTTTATCTTGGAAGCAGCACCCATGAAGGTGGATAACATAATTTACAGACTGAGTACTAGCTCACCAGTTATAAGCAAAAACCTAGTTTCTACCTACATTACAATTTGCATAATTTGAGTAGTCATTTATAAGCTACTGATTATTACACTTGGGTTCCCACAAAAACAAAAGAAGAAAAAGGAATGACAGGAAGAGTTAAGTATGTAAAGGAACATAGGAACATAGCTGCAATAAACAGTAACACCTTACCAGTGAGACAGCAGTAATGCACTTCAAATATAATCATATTTCTATCAGAAGTCAAAGTCTTTAGCAAAGTGTTTTCTAAGATAAGAAATGTACTAGGTAATGTTCCATTACAAGTAAAAGCAGCATTTTTTTTTGTTCTTTTTATAATGCAGTCTAGCATTCTGTAATTGCAATCTAATAATCAGTGTTGTAATATTTATTTCTTTTTAAAAACTTATTATTTCTGCAAAGTGTACAGAACAGATAACGAGTCAAGTTCTTACTAAGTGGCAAAGAAGAGTTTAAGTAAGTCAGTTTTGGACTGAACTAAGTGATAGAGAACACAAATTATAGACAGTGATATTAAAGAGAAATCAGGCCAAGAGAAGTTTGTGAAGAATGAAGACATAGGGAATATCCTACATGACAAATGGAAGAAAGATAAATATCGGGAAATTAAAAAAAAAAAATAATAAATAAAAATAAAAAGAGAACATGAAAATAGAAGTTATACTATTAAGATTCACAAAGAGGATCTAGGAGACCTAATTTTTCAAGTTCATTCTGAAGCAGCTTATAGTTAAAACTCCTTTTAAGAAAAAAAGTTGAGAACCAACATTAGAAATTAGGTGTTTTACCAACCCATTAGGAAGGCATTCTTCTAAAACAAAAGAATGAAATTCGTTATTTAGTGGAGAGTATCTTCAATTGAGAAGTGATCTAAAGGGAAAATTGGAAAATAAAATATCAAACTCATCTTTTAAGGCATACAGTAAATTAAAAAAAAAAATTGAAATATAAGGACATGAGAACATTAGATTACAAATTTTATAGATGATGGTAGAGAACATTGCTGCTAAAGTTTATCTTCATTCAGCTCTGTATCTGAGAAGGTAGCATGGCAGTTGTGAAAACTGTGTGTGAGGAAAAATCCTTAAGTGAATCAAATTCACTTGGTTAATATACCTAAATTTTGACAAAGTCTTATGTGTCTTGAGTACTTCCTGAAGCATTTGCTTTATTTTTCCATGGAAAGAATTACTCATTTTTAAAGACCTTCAGTGGTAGAATCAGAGACATCAAGCTTAAACATCTAAATTAGACAGCAAGTTTTCTTTCTGGAAGCTTTAAATTAGCCAAATTATTTTTACTGACTAGGAAAAAAAAGGTCCAAATATTTATAAAAAAATACTTTGTGAGGCATTTGAACTTATGCATAAATCAGAGTAGGACTTCAGATTTAGGTTACACTGGTAAAAACTCTGGTGTTATCAGACTTCTTAAACTAATTTACATGCACAGGTGAGACAGAATTATATCAAAGACAGAATATTTGCTCGTAAACAAGTGGTAGAAATGGGAGTATAATCCAAAAAGAGAGCAGTATTTAACAGAGAAGTAGAACAGTTCCCTTAGTTCATGTAGTTGTTCCTTTTGTAGATAAGATTTTTCTTCTAAGCAAATGCTGATTTGTAGGGTCCAAATACAGCCTTAAACAAGTACATTGCAAATCAAGTAAACAGTAAATAATGGGTAAATATTGACACCCCAAGCAAGTATCTGGTAATATTTTTTTTCAGGAGATACCAACATGTAGCATTTTGCAATGTGTATTCAAAGGTATATGTACTCATGAAAGTGATTTTATCAAAGAAATTGGACTGTCAAGGTATGTTAGTTTCTCAGTAAGTTCACCATGCCAAGCTTCCAAGCATAATTTTTAATGAGACCAGTAGGAGGAAGTGTTTCTTTTTGTCAATCCTTCCTTTTCACTGTGAACTTTAAAATTCCCTAGTGGAACTGAAACACAAGAAAAAAAAATTCATCATATTTCTTAACATGCTTTAAGCTATCAATAAACCATCAGAACATGAGTAGGCTGCTGATTACATAATCAAACTTGCAATGTATGCATTAAATCTATTTTTAAAAAGCCCTGTTCACTGACAAATTGTAACTTTTTTTTTTCCAAACATATAAAAATAAAGAATTATGTTAAGAACACAGTTAAGTTTCTACTCTGTAACACAGAGTAATACAGCAGTTAGCTTTAGTAATATAGTGTCTCAAAAGTGTCAGTATTTTTGGTACATATTATACCAAAAGCATATCTGGAGAGTAGAAGTAATTTAGGGTAAAATATATTCTGATAACTAGTGCGTGGCAAACTTAACAAACAATGTTAAGCCTTTTATGTGATACATCACACAGTATCCATATGGCGATGCAGAGTTATATTAGTGATTCCAAATAAGATTCAATTGATTATTACAGCCATGTTAGATTTCTTTCTTCACACATTTTCCTAGCCATTGCTCTTGTGCTCTAAGGACACAATGGTGTCACCATCCTCATTAGGTGTTCTTGGTCTGCTGTTCCCAAAAGAATATACTTTATGTTTTTAATTAGATTATTTCAGGGTCAGGAAACCCTAAAGCCTTGAGATGGAAAACACAGAGATGAAAATAAAACAAAGATATAACTATATATCATAAAAAAATAAAACAAACAGAACCAACATGGTGAGGGGAAAGACCATCTTCTGATATTTAAGGAGAGGCCAGATTAAGGTATGCCAAGATAAGCAGACAAAGTCACCGTGAGGAATGGATCAAAGGAGGAGACTTGAACAAGGATCTTTAACAGAAGTCTAAGGTAGCTTTGAAAAATAGCAGAAGAAATTTTGGACTCTGCAGATTACAGGTTGCAAGTTGTTCTGAGTTTATTTTGGTACAGAATTCCCATTTCCCCAAGAGTTCCACACAAAGAACAGAATGGCTCTCTGGGCTCAAACATAGTCTTGCTCAATTTATTGTCTATGAAAGAGCATTTGCGTGAAGACCCTCAAAGTCTGTAATCTAAGAAAAAACAAACACACTTTCACTGCAGCAGCTTAGAATTTTTTTAAACATATTTTGTGCAGTTCAGGTTGAAAATTGTAAGATGAGGCAGATGCAATTTAGTTTGTTTCCCTTAAAAAGAACCCTAAAAATAAAATATATTGCTTAAGCAGCAGGCACCTTTTCCTGTTCAAGCTGCTTCTTATGCCTCAAGCAGGATGCTTATAGTCTGAGCACTTTTATTATAACAAAAAAAAAAATTCCGGAACAATGCCAGAGACTCCAGCAGCTGTGAGTCAAAACTAAATATCTCATGGGTGGGATCACCATAGTAACTAACTCAAATACATCAGATACACTAGAAACAAGTCCACTCTTCAGTTTTTCTTTCACCTGAAGTTTAAGTTGTGATCACTTTCTCTTCTAAAGCTTACTAAAGAATATTAATAATATTATGATATTATTATTAATATATTATCCAATAATATAATAATCTCTTTTTTTTAGGCATTTAATATTCCACAGATCTAAATCATATTGTACCAAGAAAGGAGAGAGAAGTTGGTACCTGAAAATAAAGAGGCACAAAAAAGTATCACCAGGTCCCTGCTTTACTTCAGAGCAGGGTTAAGTCCCTCTTCTGTTTTCAGAAGTAAATACATGCTTTGTGCTTCTGATAGTCAAGATGAAAATGATAAACTAACCACATTCAATAGCAGGTCCTGGGAAAGCAATGAAATCATAGTAGATGGCAAACACCACAGCTCTGGACCTTCTCGTGGGACAATCTTTGAAGCATGTTGGCTCTGTGAGCACCAGTCAGCAATGAAGTCCTCAGCCTACCTGGGACCCCCTGTCCCCAGAGCTCAGGACCCTGTTTCAGCCCCCCAGGGCAACTAGTCCCAGTTCTGGCAACATGGCAGAAGTACTGGGCTCCACCCCATCTTTGCCCCACCTTCTTTTGCTAAACTTCAACACTTGCCATATTGGGGCTGTTGATGGACAAACCTGCTCCCCATGGGTGAAGGTAGGGCCAGTCCTGGGACACCCTCAAGCCTGGTTGCCCAGCTCTGGGGAATTTGCTGGTCCATACTCTTCTGGACAGACTCTGTCACAGAGAAGATGAACAACAGGGTGGATCACCATGTTCAGCAAGTGATTAACAATAATTCAGTGCAGAAGTGGAAAGTGGTTTTGGATGTAGGGTTTTTTACTTTAATTTTGTTCAATGCTTTCACTAACAATCTGGTGAATGCAATGAAAGGTGTGATTATTAAGAATTTACTGGGGCTACCTAGGGGGAAGGGCTACATGTTGTTTGGAAAACAGCATTATCAATGAAAAGGGTCATAACTACATTTTGCTAAAATTGGGATACAATTCATAAAAAATGAAAGGATCTTTGCTTAAGTAAAAGCTACCAGATGAAGAAAAGAATATGGAACATCAGTCCCTTGGAAAAGAATCTAAAGGCAAGGGTGAAAGAGAGCTGTATTGAACCACATCCAGGTATAATGTTACTCAGAAGAAGGTAGTCATCACACAGGAGTGTACCCGGCAATACACGTGAATGAACATTTTCTGCTTTATCTGGTAGAGTGGAGGACTTGAGCTGGGGTGTGGCTACAACACAGGCAGTCTAAAGGAGGGTAATGCAATTGACCAGAGGTTTAGAAAATGTGATCTATGAGGAATGATTTAAAGAGTAGAAATTTCTTTCCCCTTAGAAGACTTGAGGGAGATTGTGATAAAAAAACCTTCAAGCACGAAAGTCTGTTGAAAAAAAGTGAGAAGGTATTCTATGTCTGTAGGATAAATTGTGACAAGAAACAATGAAGCTGAAAATTTAAACTGTGAAAAGATAAGAAAAACAGAGTGCTGAGTATTTTGTTTTGAGTCTCTCCGCCACTGAGGTCTTTAGAAATATGCTAGACAGCCATCTGTCAGCAATGATAACATGTATAGTTAATCTTGTCTTCTGGGATGGACTGTCTCTTAGAGACCCTTTCCATAGATTTTTAACATAGTTATTGCCAAATCCCAGCAGATCTTTAATGGGAACATTGGCAAGATAGTATGTACTGCAGTATCTGTAGAAGAAATACACAACATCTAGAAATATGGTCTACTGAATTTTCAGATTAATTGTGTAGGACTCGCTGTACTTAGCTCTTGCCGCTGCTACACTTTGTGAGGAAAAAAAAAGACACAGCATGTTATTGGCTTACAATGGTAGGTTATACTAAATTACTTGTACAAGGTTTTTTGGAGAAACAGAAATTCAAGGACATTTGAAGGACAAAGAATGTCAGATAAAATGTTTGTTACTGCTACAAAACCCATGGCGGAATTTATTTGGAAGTATCAAAGACAATTTCAATGATACACTGTGAAATCTAAAGACAGGTTCATAGCTACTCTATGCTGAATACAGCATTTCTGGGATGAAGTTTGGTGGATTTTTTTTTTTGTTTTGTTTTTTTTTTTTTTTTTTAACACTAAAGAAAGGACGGATTCCTGATTCTGCTCTTCTTCTGGTCCTCTGATGAAAGATTTATTAAGCTCTGTAAAATAAAGCTAGTAATTTTATTTGTATTCTGTTTGGTTTTGTTGGGGGAAAGGGTATAGATAATACAGAGCTGAACTGGTTTTGGCATATATACGACTACTTAACTGTGCCCTGCTGTAATTAAGCTCAAGGAAAGATCCCAATTTGAGGTCAGTGTGAGCGCCATACCAGCTAAACATTTTAGAGGACTGCTTCAACCATATTTGGCAAAGTGAGGTAATGTCAGAGTGTATAATAGTGTAGCAATTTACCTAAAAGAAGATTAAGGTAAATTCTGAGAGGCTTTGGTGTCACACTGAAGGACAAACAGACACGTTACTGTTTAAGAGGCATTGGACAATTCACATAGATTTCTACATCAAAAACAAATTCACCCCACGACTTGCAAAATTACTTTGAAGACATTATCTCCATCAGAAAGCACAGCTAAAACAGGAGTGCACAATTGTAATGGTGTTTTATAAGTGGCAGAACTGTTGAAAGCTCACATACGCATTGGTCATTGCAGCTAAAGCAGCAATGTCTCAAGGGAAGGGATGGGACACTGGGCAGCAGTTATTCAGTGTGCCAAGAGTAAGACCAAATGACACAGCCTATAAGGTTCAGGCATAAAGAGTGCAGAAGGAAGTGGCTGGGTTAAAAAAAGACAAAAGCAACAGCTCATGTGTATGGTAAATCTCATTGGAATCAGCAAGGTGGCACAGAGCCAACAGCAGGACTAAGAATGCTCTGGATACGTGCATCTGATCTGGACAGGTTGTGATTCCAGATGGCCAAAAGACAAATCACATCCAGTTTCAACATTTTAAATGTTTTATTTTATTAAAAAGTCCTAACGGAGCTTTTCTGAGCAGGAAATGGCATGATCACTGCTATGCGCAGCTCCAGGTGGGAAAGAGTGCGTTATTGTCATTTTTCTTTTGAGCAAAGTCCTCCTGGTGTGGAGCAGCTGCAGGGTCCCTAGGTATCTTGAAAGGTGGCACTCCAACAGGATGTCTGGAAGCACGGCTGGCGTGTCCCAGAAGGGGCTGCTCGAACCAGCTCTGCACAGACGGCTGGGAAAGTGCTCGCTCCCCTGTTGGTCACTAGCGTTCAGAGTGCCAGCTTGGACGCCAGTCTGTCAGAATTTAAACTGCCTTCACAAACGGCATGAACTTTATACATGAGAGGAGTAGGCAGCCTACAAGGGACCCAGCAGGGATGCTTTCCAAAATGATCTAAGGCATTGGAAAAAAATAAAAATAGAAAAGGTTTTTATTGCTAACATGAAGTACAGCTTGAAAAATGTAAAATATAAAAACTTCATCATTGGATAAATTTTCTAAAAGCAACTTCCTACCATTCACAGGAGGCATGACCCAGAGTGTACTAGATCTTTAAATTAGTATCATGATCCTAAAAGTCCTTAGGTATTTATTAAAGGGAAAAATAATTGAGGAAAACTTATTTGGACTTTTTTTTCTGTTCCATACCTTCCTAAACTCTCTAATCAAATTCTTCTTCCTGCTAATTAAAGACCAATATACTGCAGCTTAATAACTGTCCATGATTCACTGAGAAAGAGGATGAGCTGTCTTACTCTATGTAAAATCATCCATGAACCTCCATCTCATCATCATTTGTTTTTAGAAGCAGGTTTGACAGCTCCTCTTCTGAGTCTTGCTGGCAGCATGTTATATCTTGCTCCTCTGTGCATTGCACCTTGGACAACACCAGCACAGAGGATGTAGAGCACAGGACATCTGGGCAAAAAAAGGCTAAGGGTCCAAACTATTAAACCTCACCAACTGGCCATGTCTGCCCAAGGAGATTTCTAGAATTATCTTTAATTAGTGGTAACAATTCTGTTGTCAGAAAGAAGAGATGGATAAGTGATTTGAAGCTCTTAGCCCCAGATGTACTTTGCAGCTGGCAAGTAAAGCACAAAATGCTTTTTTCAAAAGCCAATAGATACCTGTGGAAGGGCTTTGACTTCTCTCTTCATGGAACACAGAAAATATCTTGGGAGTTTAACGGCAGCAGGGAATACAGGCTTCAGCTTTCATGTGGGGGTTTGTTTTAGTGGTTTTATCAGTCTCTAACTCAAGCAGAAGATGTCAGGAGGTTGCTAGGTTTGAGGAGGAATATTGTTCTTACATATAAGCGCAGTATCTCGGTGTCTTCCTGTGACATAACGTTACAGACCTCTTTCTATCTAAGCTAGTCAGTGGTAGTTCATTAAATAAAGCCAAACTAGTCATACCAAAGGTTAGAATATTCACTGCCAATGCTACATAAATATAAACCTACAGGACTTCTTTGAGTATATGGGTCAACTATTCAGTCATATCTGCTAAACAGCTATGAAGTAGCAACTGTGATTTGCCTGTATCCCCCCAGTTACTTAAACATAAGGCATGAATGTCTTACTTGTTGTTCTTTTGCAACAAGTTGACCTCTAAATTAGCTTGTAGATCCATTAAAACCAAAGCTTTGTTTATATTAGAACTGCCAGAGAGGTTGTAATTTGCTGTTCTTTTTACTTATGAATACCATGGATTGCAAGACGAAGTGGAACAACACTGAACAATAAATGAAATTAGGGAACAGTTAACATCGATCGGTTCATGTCTGTTGCCAAGGGCAATCTTGGTGAGCCTAATTTTAAATTCTATTGAACAAATTAATGTGTAATTTCCTTATCATGAACAGTGCCTGATCAGAAGAAGCTTCAAGAGGTAAGGAGTGCTAATGGATCTTGAAATTGGATCATAGCCATGGCAAGGAGCCTGGAGCAGTGCATCGCCATTAATGGATGGGCTATAAGTACAGTGTGAAGAGAAAGCACATTGGTCATAGACAGTTCTTCATGCTAGATTTTCTTTATCAACACTTCTTGTCTTTAGAGCATCTCTACCTTTCAAGATTTTTTTTTTTTAAATGCCATCAAGATTATTTATTGTTTTTACCTATGTTTCTTCTATCCCTTCCTCCTTTGGTTTATTTTTGAAGACACCTAAAATAAACCTGAAGAATTTTTAGGAATCAGCTGTGTCAACTTCTATTGCAGCAGCAAACACAACTGCAAACTTTGTATGACCAGACAAGTATGTGTTCAGGTATGCACACAAATCTACCCAACTGCTGAACTATCTTATTTGTGATCTAGTGAAGGAAACAGAGCAAAAGGATGAAAAGGGAAGATGCTATTAATTAATGCCTCTTGGTACAAAATCAAAATCATCTCTTCCTCAATTTTTTTTTTTAAATATGGGACAGAAAGACAATTATACCATAAATGCACCTGTACTTCAACTGCATGTTGCTTTTTTGTAGAATCAATTTGGTTGAACTGGGTTTTTTAACTGAAAATTATTTTTCTTCTACTGGCAATCTAAAGGGCTTTAAAACTTCATATGGAAGTTGGACTTTTCATAAACCCTTCAAAATAGTCAATTTCACATAACATAATTTCTTCAAAGAAATTAATAAACAGGAATGAGTTCTGTCATTTTTTTTAGCAACTTTGTTTTAGAAGCACTTTTTCACAGTATCACCATAAATGTTTTTCCTGATAAGAACACTTAGAGCAATTTTCTTCTGGTTCTGGAGATCTCAGTTTCTTTGTTTCTTTTTTAAGGGCAAAGTGCCTTTCCAAATTTCTCAACAGAAGCTTAGAAGAGGCCGAGGTTTCGGCTCCAATAGAATCCAAGTCGATTTATTTGATATCCTGATACACAAACCCACCCACCAAGAGCAAACTGGGAGGACAAATGGCAATTTTGACAGAAGCTATTTCAGAAATTGACTCATATAAATTCCTATCAGTAGTATATATCACAGGGCAGAACTGTAGGATGAAGGAAAAAAAGGAGGAGAGAGAATGCACAAATGTGAATGTTGAGGGCTGGGGAGGGAAAGAGTAGCAGGGCACAGAAATGGCTTTGATGCACAATGCAATGATTAGCTTTGATTTCCCTTGTGCTGTCGGTTTTCTCTGATCCTACTGTAGAACTTGCTCAAGTAGCGATATATCTGTTTTGTATTGAGATGACCATATCAGCCAAGCGTAATTCATGGTTCTTATTGAGAAATTAATTTTTGGCTTCTCCAGAGAAGGTAGCTTTTGTGATAATATTTTGCTGTGGTGTTATTTTACAAATGCCGCATATAATATACAATAGACAAAACATCTTCTTTACCATTGGTAAATGCTCATTGATATCCATCAATATCAAAGGTGTTTTATATATGGTCATAACTGAGAAGCTGAGAAGTATTCTTTTCCACTAATTCACAATAACCATCATTTTTGAGATATTATTTAAACATAGCCCAGAGAGGTATACTGGGTTTAAATAGCATGTGAGATCTGCTCCATGTAGAAAGGAAAAGTATACAAATGAGCTTTCATTCAGCTAAAAGCAATCTTGAAAATTTTCTTACCTGTTTTTATTACAGATCAAAATTATGCCTTCTCAATCCTTTTATCCTCTATAGGTTTAATTTTTCATTGGCTATTGTTTCCAGTAATTATTCCTTCAGCTTTCTCTCTAGGATCTTTTATTTCTGATATCTCAACATCCAGTTTTGCCATGAGTTTTGCATCCTTAATAAACTATTCATTTCCATATATTCCCTCTAAAGTCCTGGTTGTTCTCAATGAATAAAAATTACATTTCTGGTGATGCATCCTTTGATTGATTACAGATTAACGGCCTTTTGTTCAAGTGAAAGAATAAAAAATGATACAAGAGAAAACACCTCACGTACCTAATATGGGAGGATGATGTCCTGTTGAAAGAAAATATCTCATAGTTGGAGAAACTGAAAGCCGCTGAGGCAAAGCAGCACAGTTCTGCATGGAACAAAGTCCTTGAGGAAGTGGAAAGTATGCTAAAAAAAAATTGTGTAGACATTTGCTAAGCATCAAAGTTTATATTCCTGGTTTCCTAGAATTCCTAAAATAACACTCTCTAGTTGTTCAAGAAACAGCTCCCAAGTTCACTTAAAAAATTTTGTCTTCACAGGATCGCAGAATATGCCGAGTTGGAAGGGACCTATAAGGATCATCAAGTCCAACTCCTGGCCGTGCAAAAGTTCACCCCCAAGAGTCACCTGACAACATAGTCCAAATGCTTCTTTAACTCTGTTAAGCTGATGTCCAAATGCTTCTTGAACTCCCAGGGGAGCCTGATCCAGTGCCCAACCACCCTCTGGGTGAAGAACTTTTCCCTAATATCTAACCTAAACCTCCCTGACACAGCTTCAGGCCATTTCCTCAGGTCCTGTCACTGTCACTAGAGAGGAGACATCAGTGCCTGCCCCTCCTCTTCCCCTCAAAAAGAGGTTGTAACTGCAGTGAGGTCTCCCCTCAGTATCCTCCAGGCTGAACAGACCAAGTGACCTCAGTCACTCCTCATATGGCTTCTCCTCAAGG
Organism: Phainopepla nitens; assembly: GCA_013400175.1. NCBI lineage: Eukaryota > Metazoa > Chordata > Aves > Passeriformes > Bombycillidae > Phainopepla > Phainopepla nitens. The sequence continues at coordinate 1,312,196 of VXBQ01015435.1, forward strand.
CCCTTCACCATCCTTGTTGTTTTCCTTTGGACACTCCCTAATAATTTAATGACTTTTGTATATTGTGCCACCCAAAATTGCCCCCAGCACTTGAGATGAGGCTGCCCCAGTGCAGAGTAGAGTGGGACAATCCCCTCCCTTGCCTGGCTGGTGATGTTGGGCCTGATGTTCCCCCAGGACACAGTTGGCCCTCCTGGCTGCCAGGGCACTGCTGGCTCATGTGCAACTTGCCATCGATGAGGACCCTCATATCCCTTTCCATGGCACTGCTTTTCAGCATCTCATTCCCCAGTTTGTCCATAATGTTGCCCCATGGCAGGTGCAGAATCAATTGCATTTTTCCTTGTTGAACTTCTTCTGGCTGGTGATTGCCCAGCTCTCTAATTTCTCAAGGTCTCTCTGCGGGGCCTCCCTGCCTTTGAGGGGGTCAACAGCTCCTCCCAGTTTTGTACCACCTGCAAACATCCTTGGTATCCCTTCCAGTCCTGTGTCCAGGTCATTTATGACAAAGTGGAAGAGCACAGGGCTGAGAATGGAGACTTTTGGAAGCCCACTAGTGACAAGTCACCAGTCTGATGTCACCACAATCATTGTAACCCTTTGTGGACAACCCATGATCCAGTTGCTCACCCATCCCATGATGTGTTTATCCAGCTGTGTGCTGGACATTATGTCTGAAAGGATGCTTTGGGAGACAGTACCAACAGCTTTACTGAAATCCAGAAACATTACATGGACTCGCTTCCCTTGATCAGCTACATGAGTTACTTTGCCACAAAACAAAATCAGGCCTGATAAGCAGGACTTTCCTCTCATGAAGCTGTGCTCGCTGTGACCAGTTACTATGTTGACTGTATAACGAAAACATTAAAGTCTTAACAAAACCTACAACAAGGTTAGAACTCAGACAAAACTCAAACTTTCTGGGAGCAAACAACAGTCAGAATACTAAAGAGGTGAAAATAATTTGAGCTAATAAACTGTTTTAAAAAAAAACAACTTTCCTGCCAAACTAAATGCAAGTTAATATTTTACAACTGACACAAACACAGCAATCATAAATTTTCTCGCTGCATAAGATATCAAATTGAAATTGATTATGGATTCCTGAAATTCTTCTAGCAACTTCGCGCATAACATTTCACAACAATTTGGGAAAAAAATGAATACAAATGTATTATTCTTTGCTCCACTAATTCTTAGAAAAAAAGTGGTTGGCAAAATTTCATAGACCTACTATACGTATTTTTGGAATTGCAGAGATTTATTATTTCTCTCCACCATAAGAGCCTTTGCTATTGTGCTAGAGTTATGAGATACTCTGATGAACTTGCCAACTTTGCTTGCACAAATGTTCATGTAGAACATGTTTATGTATCACAGGACCACTAATCACAGGTAACAACATCTATATTTAATCTCACTGAAATGTTAATACTCAGAATAAAATATCCCCAAATCCATGCTTAGGAAACTCTACACAGTAAAGCTATTACTCAGCATCTGTCATGAGTTTACTGGCTAATTTAAAACAAAAGGAAAAAAAAAGCTGTTTGTGGATGACTGATCACTTTGGAATCAACAATTTGCCACCATTTCAGGTACAAACAGGTCTTAGTAATTTAAACCACCTTAACTCTACATTCAGACTATTAAAAAAAAAAAAAGATTCTTAAAGGCTGGTTCCTCAGAGGGAAGGAATCTTATAAAGATCTTATAAAGATCTGAAGTGTCCACAAATTTCTAGCTCAAATTTTCCATGTAATGAAAACAATTAAGTATCAATAATGGGATGTACAGATGCCACAAAATGGAGAAGCTGCTACTTAGAGTAATTAATTGAAAATGCTGAGGACACAGGCGGGACTAAAATCTGTTATTCACCAAGACCAGAGCAAAAAAAAAGTGCTCTAGCTGCTAACTCAGCCATCAGAAATAGCAATCCATCCTTGGATTGTGGTGTTTTAACAGGCATTCAAAGAGAAAAGAATAATTGTTCCTTTGAGCATTCCTGTAATATATTGGATGCCCAGCTCAGCATCTTCTTCATCTGCCTAACTTGGTTGTGTGGTTATGTCAACCACTTCCCCATATTGCCCAGTCTCAGGTGATTTTGAGATGACACACCCAGAAACCTTTTCTTTAGAGAAAATGCTTCAATATCTTAGCTGTTCACAAGAATTGCAACCTACATCAGCTATTAGCCTTTTCAGTGCTCCCCACTGGCCCTTAAACTGAAAAACTGTAAGATATTCCTGAACAATGAAAATATAGTGACAGAGCCTGCAGGTGAAACGGTTTAAATAGGACATATAGTCCTGCACTGAGAAGCTCATCACCATTAGCTTTGTATATGCCCAGCATTATAAGGTTGGGAAGTTAATTTTGGCAGATTAAGATTGAAGAACTGAGCAGAGATGTGGACAATTTCAGCAGGATGGTTGCAGTTCAAAGTATTTTTAGAAATAGAATATTAGAACCTTCGGGTCCTATGAACCTGTGAAAATATACTCATTGAGGGGCTTTAACTGGTTGGCCTGCATCCCTCTTCTGAGGACCCAGGCAGAAGAGTGACCAGGGATGCATTATTCCACCCATCACTACAGAAACCCTCATATTTTGGTTGAAAAGAAGATATATACTATAGTCCCCAGCAAAATGGCAATTCTTTCCATTTTATGCTATTTCTAATCTCCTGGAATACTGAAAGAAATCATTAGAGATGGATAAATTCTTGCTGTGTGCTCTCCAAATATGGAAAACTAAACTGAGAAATTATCCCCACAAGATAAAACATACTAAGCATTTGTTAATTTGCTGGCTTTGGCCGGTTCTTCTGTCATTTCCAGGGCCTTGACTGTATGAATCCCATTCCTAGAGAACAATTGTTCATTATTTTCTTTCATTTTTCAACTGATTCCCATACATCTACATAGCAATGCTGTTCCTCTAAAATTGTCTTTTGATGTGTATAATATTTGACGAGTTCTCAAATAAAGACACAGGTGCATTAACCAAAGAGTTTACAAATGCTTTTAATTATGGGAACCGTATGCAGAGCACTCAACAACTGTGACCTTTTGTTCAGGCTCTGAGAGTCTCATTACAATAGAAATGTCCCAGCAGCAGCAGCAAACAAGGGTCAGCTTTGTGAAAGATACCTATCAGCAGCTGCTGTCAACAAGTCAAGGCAGAATTAAATACAGCAGCTAGAGTTTTTGAGCTGGTCTGACCTTGTACTCCTATCTGCATGGTCCCAGGATAAAAAAAAGTTGATAATTCCAACATTAAATTATCAACTGCTTCCCTCTAAGCAGGATAGTCCTCTATGCAAACAGGAATAAAATATGTTATTTACTAAGGTTTCACCAACATTTTATTTGGAAGAAAATTCAAACTAAATCTTCATAATGAGGTGAATTTTGAGTTCATATGTATACCATGATCAAAATTTACATCTCATGATCTTCTCTAAGGTGAAGTTTAGATTGGGTGTATTTTTAGTATGTATCAGGCAGTGCTTGACAGAAGGTGCCATGATGGAGGTGGACATTAAAAGATTGTTTATTATGAAGTGTTCATTTTATTGGATGGAGAAGCTTTATAGTTTGCTGGCAGAGAGGTATTAATGGAACTAAACCTTCTGGAAGAGATGGAAATGCAGCAACACAAGCTTAATGGAGCAAATTCAAGTATTTTTAGCTTGAGATAAATCTGGCTGTAGTCTAGGAAAAGTGGGACAATCCTCCAGAAGGTCAGAAGTTTGTAACATATCATTATTTGACGTAGATATGAATGCAAAAAGGTTACTCCCTCAGAAGAACAAGAGCTCCTGGTTCCAGTCTGTCCTAGGATGGGACAATTGCTAGCAGATGCCTTCATGGCAACTGTTGTACCATGCTGGTCTTATGAGCGCCATGGTTTCAGTGCAAGCAGCACGCTCAAAATGCAAGGCCTGGGCTTATGAGCACTAAAGCTTCCAGTGCTGGGAAGGGTCTGAGCATGTTTACAAACTCCGGGATATTGCAGGCTGCTTCCCCGCAGACACCTGAATCCCACTGCTGGGTGAGCTCTGGAGGTGTGGGGACAACAAGCAGCCAGTGGGCTGCACAGACATGGCACGGGAACAGCACTTGCTGTGCTTAAACTTGGTGTGCACCTCGGTGAGTGATCCAGGGAACTCCTCCTTAATTTGAAGCTCTGTACTGACTTCACGCTTAGGCCTGAGCAACATGTATTTAACCTCTATAGGACTCAATTTCTCTGACTACAGTGTCACTATACAATAATACTTCCCCAGCTTTAAAGACTATTGTGCATACAAATCTCTGGAGCATGTGGAATAGTATAATCATTACTATAGCCATTTTTGAGATTTGGAAATCTGATAACCCCCTCATCTGTGTTATCTTTTGTGGACATATCTGTTCTATTTTACTTGTGTCTTGAAGCAGCCCTATCATTTGATGATGTTTGCTTAACCAAGCATTTCTTTATTTTAAATTCATGTATCTGTAAACTCCTATAGTTTATTGATGCTTGAAATACTACCTTGATTTCTGTTCTCATATCATATCATCACAACATTTTTTTGCTAATTCATACGTCATTGTCAATAAATGCATTTACATACGTTACCTTGGTGCATTTTAAAAAGATATTACATAGAAAAACATAGTCAAAGACCTGTATTTGACAAACCAGAGACACACAGGAACAAACTTTAAGGGATTTCAAGCTCTTTCCATTGTGTGCAACAAAAAGAGTAACAAGGATGCTCTACATTGATACGAAGAAGTTTAGCACTCAAAATCTGAGTCCTTAAATAGGAATCAAGTTGAGATCAGAAGATTGCATGCCGAATTTTGCAACAGTATTACAAATTTCCCACATGACATTCATTGAAAATAGGTAAATATTAAATTAGTAGCAAATATCTTGAAGGTGGCAAAGCTAAGATGCAGATACCTTTTCTTTTACACATCTGTCACCAAATTTACATGCAGCACTGTCAGTACTAGGTGGACAGTCTTTCGTACTCTTTGGAAAATTTACATCCCTTAACACTTAATCAAGAAGATATTTTTTCTCAATTAGGATGACATAAGCTGCACCCAAATCCTTCAGCACATTAATAACATCCACTACAATGTAAACATATACATCAGTACATATTTGCTTGGGTTTCTCCCCAAAACACCATCTGTACAATCACAGACCATTTAATGAGTGCTTTGATTAGGGGTAGTTTAGGTTCCTCATTTGGTGCAAATAATTTTGCAACAGTGTTTTGAAAAAGTGCCCTAGTACTTCATACCTGAACTGCTTGCTGTCTCTTGGTACATAACTAAAGCTTTATGTATGTCTATATGTAATAACCTGAAATTATGAGAATTCTGTGTTTCATTCAAGCACCAAAAAGTAACCAAAAGACAGTGATAGTGGTCACTTTTCATCATGGTATAAGGTTAGCAGATGGGTTTCTAAAGGTTCTATATGAGGATTACTGTTTAATACGTTTACAATGAACTACAAATTTCAGAGGGACAAGTTAAAAAAAATGTGTGGATAACCCAAATCAAAGTCACCTTTGGTAAAATCTGCAGAGGCCAGAACACAGAAAGGACTGAATCAAGGTACGAAAATCATCAACATAATATAAGTAAACATCCTTTCTGATATCTGGAAATCCAGAAAAAAATATAATGTTGTAAATAATGTTACATGTATTATCTTGTCTTTAACAATGGGTTAAACAGTATTCTGTGTTACTGATCCATAATGCAAAAATACAGACTGCTCAAATGTCTCACAACAGAGGGAGAAAGGAAATGTGGACTTCTCACCTTGAACTTTCACTCCATGTACAACTGAAAGGACCAAAAGGACCAAATAGGTTCCTGAAGTACATGAAAAATTGGATGGTAAGTAACACAGAAAATATCTTTTTTATTGGCACTGGTACTTCTTCCTTTAGACTGATATCTTATCAGAAAAAATATACTGCAAAAATAGACAGGTTGAATGAGGTTAGATAAGAACAAGCTATTGGTATGGGAAAAAGTCTCTATTTCAGACTAAAAGATTATTATGTTAAAAGATTAAAGGGGAGCATGATAAAAGTGCATTAAATAAGATCAAACTGAGAAAGTAGACTTTACAGGAAATCTCCCTTCAACACACTGAAAGTAAATATTTCTAAGCAATAACCATAATTTCTACCCAACTTGTGATTACATAAGGGAGCCTATTTCCAGAGCATGGCTTTGACTATTGAAATCGAGAAAGCTTGAAAGTATTTGTATGAGTAGGTGATGAATGGCACAGTAATAGCACTTGTACCTATTCATGCTCACATTTCCCTTTTTTCTGTGATATTTGGGGTTTGATTCAGTCACCTGGGTCTAAGCATGGATATACCCCTAGTGCAATTTGAGATCCTGCAGAATATGATTTGTCTTTTTGATCATGGGATGATGACTTGGTCACAATGCGGAGTCTCAGATGACTCTAGACACTCTAGACACCTGCAGGAAAGTCGGATTTACAGCAGCCACAGGTCTGCTGTAGCGTGAAAGATCACAAGTTTCTACTGAGTATTTCCACGAGAACGAACAATAACTTGATGAAGAAAAGACATTCTTAGTGAACCCTAAAAAGAAAATGACTGAAAACCAACTTGTAGTCAAACCATTATTTTCAACAATATACTCAAGAGAGAACCCAGATTCTGCAAGACAAACCCCAAAGGAACAGGAAGATAGAAATTGTTCAGTTCTCCCCTTGGTGACCTCTATTCACCTTACAGTAGGTCATGCAGCTGTGAAGGTTAGTGATAAACCTACTGCCTGCTGGCCTATAGGTATAAAAGATTGTACCAGGTACCTGATAATTATTTTCCTGAATATACTTCTAGGAAAAGCTATTATGTTCAGGCCTGAGGCGGCATATTCTGCTCACTTCAAACCATTTTCTTTCTGAATAAGTTTTTTCCTTAAGTTCTGTTTAACTACCATAAGCTTGTAAGGAGCAGTTTATCTCATTTTCCAATGAAGGTGATGCTGAAAAAGAAGGGAATATAAAATATTAATTTACCTCAGTATGGAAATCTGATTTCTGCCAGACAAATGAAGAAAGTATTATACATATTTAGAACATAAGCATACTATCAGGAACATAAACACACTGCTTCAGGAAAGTTACATTGGTGTGTATAAACAAAGACTTTTTATTTGAAGGAAATACCTTATTAACTTATTCATTTTAATTAAAAACCCAAGAGATCCTGCATCCTAAAAAGAGCAAACAGTAGCATTCATCACAAAAATTGGAAATATTTGAAATTTGCAAGAGCATAAACAGATTTCCTTTAAATTGATAAGTTTTTTTCCAAACCTTCTGTCATGTGTTAAAGAAGGTTTAATGGCCATGTAACCTGAAAATGCACATCTATAACGGGGAAACAGACAACTTGTGTAGCGTCTTTTCTGAGGTAATTTTCTATCCCATTGTCATTAAGTAGAAGATGAATCCTTTAATTATACTTTAAAATTCAGTCATGCTGTTATCCCACTAGTTAATTCAATTAAAATGAACCCTTGTTAATTCAATCAAAAGGAATCAAACCAACTCTTGAACTGTTTTTCTTCCTTGTGTTTTTCTTTTGGAGGAGGTCTGAGGGGATAAAGGGAAGCAGGATGAACTAACACCAGAGTGCTTGTCCCTGGACCCTGACAAAACAAACCTTACACTCTTTCATGCATATACAGCAGCTCCCTGTAGGAAGGGACCCTTCACTATTTCAGTAGCTTTTCCACATGCTCGGTGTTTTTTTCTGTCATCTCCTTGTCCATTGCAAGCAATAAAGATATAATTAAATTATTAGATATGAGGTTAAAAATGGTGATGGGAATGGGAGATGATTTATTTTATATGATGTGCATTTTTGTTTATGCATTCATGAAGGCCATGTCTGCAAGATCTGTAATGCCAGCTTGCACACACTGCACAAATATGAATAAATGAATAATTGTTTTGATAATATTAAACAGCATGTGTGATGTTGCAGAGCAACATCTGTTATTAACGGTATAAACAAAAGGAGTTTTTACTGATTGCGTGTCATTCTGCATACGGGAACAATGTAATAGGCCCAATTTGGTAACTCGTTGCAGACAGCAGGAGGGATTGTGTAGGCCTGCTGTGAAAAACAGGAACAAGATTAGAGCAACAGTTCTTTCAAATGTGGAAAGCAAAAAAGCTCTATAAAAGTGCTAGAGGAGGAAAGAATAAAATGTACATAGAATTGCTTGAGCTCATAGAAACTATTTCTCTTTGCGAATGTTATCATCTTCCCTTTACGTTTTCCTCTGTCCTGCAGTGAACTGAATAGCAGTAGCTAAGTAAACTGGATTTCAGAGGGACCTGGCAATATTAAATACTTTTAGGTGCCACCTAAGATAATAACCATAGAGTTATAATATCCTTTATGACACTAGGAGCCAGGAAGGATAAAAACAAGTATTTCCTGTTCTAAATGCATTAATACATCTTGATTCAAAGAAAGATAATGTGTACTGTACACAAAAATGTAGAATGCAGTTTTGGCTAAAAAGTTGAGCAGAAATAGTGTCTCCCTGATGCTTAGAGAAGTGGTGTGACTCAACACATCCACCACTGTCCTCATTGAGGTCATCACTGGCACTGATGCCAAGATGAACTTTTTCAAGAAAATAAGTCAACAGAAAAGACACCTCTAAGGTTATCTTTCTATCTATGAATCACTTTTCTCTAGGGAGGAATGAACACAAGAGTAAATACAAGAGAAGCCAATGGACTATGCAGATGAAGTTGCCTGTTCTGGAGGCTGCTTGCTATATAATGAGCTATATGCTGGAACTGGATCTTCTGTCCTCCAAAGTGATTTACAAATCAGTACGTCACAGTGTCTGTCGGGATGTTTCCTCACTGGTTTTACTGCTTTATCACTCTTTTGCAACCACTTTTGTATGATTATTTATTTCCAACTATTGATTAGAAGCCCCCAGGTCTCTCTGAAATTAACCCTGTTCTGAATCCATGCCTGAGCACCTCACTCAGCACCACCCAGCTGCAGTATCTTTACCTGACTTGTCTACAGCTACCTCATAATTTGATCTCTAAGTCTATCGTATAATTAAAACCATGCACAAAATGAAATTGCCTTTCTTAGCTAAACACGTCAAATGGCTGCCCTTCAACAGCTTTCTGAGAAAATTAGAGTGGAACATCAAAACACAAGCAGCAAAGTATTTAGGAGAAGGAGTAGTACAGCTATGTAAAAATGGGAGACTTCTCCTCCTCTGCCATGGCCAGCACTGACTCACTCCATTTCTCACATAGAACAACAAGAGTTCTGCTCCTTTCATCCCACCTCCTGTTGATATGGACTCTTAGTCCTGAGCTTGCCTTCTTTAGAATGCACTCATGCATAGGTTTTCAGTTGCCCAGTGTATCTCAGAAGTAAAGAAGTAAATGCTTATGTTCTCTGACTTGTACAATTTTTTGCTTTCATTCAAATATCTAGCTGTTTGTGTTTTTTCTAACATGCATAGAAATGTAAATGTCTCTTTCAATTATTTAATGTATAACAGAAACTTGGAACTTTTTTTGTATTTTCACTTCTGAACAAGGCAAAAAAATTGCATTCCATGCCCATCATTTGTCTTTTCATTTCACTTTTGAATTATTTGTGTACAAAACTGAGAGCATCATATTGAGCTCATGACATCACTGTAAATATAAGCAAGCTTTTCTTGTGAATATTCTGAGAGTTGTAGCAAACTGACAAGTGTGAGCCTTGCACGGATATGAATATGAATTCTTCTTTTTATCCCTTCTTGATGAGCCAGAGTGGTTTCTAGAGAAAGGTATAGGACATTTTCGCATATATTCTAGTATGATAAACATAATCATTAAAAGATACAGCAACACCAGAGAAGGGTACCTTCAATAAATATCAGGTAATATTTTCATAGAAATCACAGAAATCTTCCTAGAACAGACATCAAGAAATATTTTCATCTACTGCATAATCCAATATTCAGTACAGAACTGACAGGTCAAACAGAAAGCATGCAGCTTGCAGGACTGGGAAAGCAATCCCATTCTTGAAGTAAATCCAGAAGTATTTGAAAGAATTGTGGGAGTGAAAGAGGAATGTTTGTTATCTTGCAATTAGAACCTGTCTCTACCTGATGCCAAAAGGAAAAAGTTATAAATCTTATACTGTCAATCATAATTAAGCTAGCATGTACCAAGGGAGGATTTTTAAATTATCACAGCAGGTTTCCATTCTAGTCTTGCCTATTGATTGTTAAGACACCTTATCTCTCAAAGATTCAGTATTAGAAACAACACCTGTCCTCTACTTCATCCATTCCACAACAAATAAAAACTACAACACCATAGGGAGATCCTAAAATCCCCACAGATACCAAGGAGAGAACTTCTTTGGAACAACAGAAGAAATGGAAAATCTGACCACGGGCTTTTCAGAAGTTCATTCACATCCTTCAAAGCAGGGTTTTAATGCTTTTTCTATGGACCTTAGAGAAAATGGAGCAAGACGAGTGATAGCAGACATAAATTTTGTGGAAGGCAAAAACTAAAATAATAGTCTGCTCTCTGCTTTATGAAATCAGGATGCCAGACAATCTGTGTTGCTAAAAAAGTGAATTTTGGTCTTTCTATAAAGAAGAATCTTAGTTTCTGAGAAAGGCTACACAATCCCACTGAACATTCCCCTCTCCTGGCATTAGGGAGAAATATAAAGTATCCCCTGGTGCATTCATTTCGATATCATTAAATGTTTTTGCAGGACATAGAGTCATAGCATGACCTCTTCATAAACCACCACAGAAAAGAAGGGATTTTGACATCTGAGATGAGTGACACAAAAGATTATTTCCACTAATGTCTCATTTCCATTGATGTCTCATTAACCAGGAGACAGTTCAATGCTACAATACTGATATATCCTAATGTACAAGTTGATCCTTAAGAATTTTTTTCTAAACTGTTATTGAATACATCTATGCAACACTGTGGTCACACAATGGGTACAAAGTAAATATAGCTTCAGAAAGGAGTCACACTCCATGCTTTCTAGTCTGAATAATATTAAAAGAAAGGAATAAATAAATAGAATATGACTTGCGAAATCAAATAAACAAAAACTACCTCAGATAGTACTTTCAAAATCCAGTCTCTAGAAAGATTTTTTTTTTCAGATAAAGCACCAAATGCAAAAATAAAGCACAATTATTTTCATGCAGGTTTTGAGAGTGGACATTTGGTCCACTATTGCATAAAAAAATTTACAACATTTTCACTGACATAAATTTCTGTGACTTGATCTGCATAAAAGAGAAAGAAACCAGGAGTTGTTATGGCAGCAAAGAGCAGGAACATAGTTGCAAATCTTTCTTCCATCCCATGTTAATTAAATGTACCACAGTGTGTGAAGTAGCTCTCAGCAAACTTGTATTTTAAAATTCTTGAGTGCAATTGAAAAATTCACTGCAAAGAATGCAAACGGCTGCTGGACACATCAAAGAGTATATGAAGAGTTATTTAGCAGGTTTGCTAATGGAAAGATAATGGCTTTTATGAAGATGATGGAACAAAAATAAAGCAGCAGACCTGAGGATGAATTAAAAGGTGGAAAGAGGCCTTGTAAAATGAAGCAGTAACACAAATCCATTAGCTATAAACACTGGATAATGTTAATTCTGTAAATGGTACTCCATGTCCTTTTTTTTTGCATCATCTTAGGTGAAAGGTGGTAGCTTGTAGCAGAAAATAGGTGCTCTTTTATTTTAATGGTCTTGAATAAGGCTGTTGGCCATATTGACAGCTGAGTAGCAGCTGGTGCCTAGGCAAAGTTGATTAATGTTTATAACAATGAATAATAGATTTTTATGGTTTAGAATTAAAAGCTTTTTTTTATAGGTATCTAGAATAAATATTCTAAAATGTTGGAAAACTGTTAATTCAAAGGTAATATTCTATAAAAATGAAGTTTAATTGAAAGAAAAGACAGAAGAAAGATGAAGGCAATTTTCCACACCACTTTCTCAGATTCATTAATCATATGCATAAAGTTTTAAAAAGTAAGGAAAAATTAAATATTTTATTTACATTAAATAGCTGAATTAAATAAGGTAAATGAAAAGGAAGAGGATATGAGGCCTGATCTGGTTCCAAGATATTTTCAGTAAGAACTGGTCAGAATCAACAGTTTTTTAAAAACATATTAAGAAACCTTATTGAAGGCAGTGGAGTCCTTTACTTTACTATGAAATGTTATGTTTTGTTCTTCAATCATTTAAAAAAATCTTGGGAAATTAACCTTCCTTCCTTCCTTCCTGAAATATTTTAGAGACATGAGAAGACCAGGTGCTTAAAGGTAGGAAGATAGAGATAATCAACTGTTCTGATTTATTGTTTAGTAAATTAATTTATTATGTCAGTCTGGCAGACCAATATTATTTAATGGTGTGTGAAGTTATTACAACAGCATTAAAAAAAACCAAATACCCCCACCACCACCATGTTTAAAAGGGGGTTGAAATTGAAATTGAAAAACCTTAACCATAACTGTTTTGCAGCAGGTCACTCTCAGCCACACTGATCAGCTTTTTCCAACAAAAAAATCTAGTACTGATGGTTGAAAGGAGGACCTAAAAGTTTTAATGCAGCATTTAACTTGAGTTCAGTCCTGTAGACAGTGCATAATCAGTTTTTATAACCTGCTATGTTCTTTCAGTTTCTGAAATGCATATAACATGTCACAGACTGGGTTTATTTTTATAGCTATCTATGACTCTCAGTGCCTTACTTTGTCAAAAACTTTAACTCATGAAGGAAGAAAACCCATTTTGTGCATTGTGTTCTTTAAAGCTAAAAAGAAGCAGGCAATCTCTGCAAAATCCTAGAAAAGCTTTCTGCTATTTCTTTTTCTGGAAGAGTGTTTCATCCACCTGACTCATCAAAGGTCCTGGAACAAAAGGAACTGGACACTGAGGAGCCACCTCTGTAAGAGAGGGAATCAGTAATTGGTAAAATAGAAATCTCACTATTATCTTACTGGAGCTGACAAAATACCAACTACCTGGTGCATTCATAATTCCTATTTTCTGTTTTTCAAAGGCCTTTTTAGACAGCTGCCCCTCCGCAGGTTGACTTTTATGTTCATACACAGACGATCTTAGTAGATTAACATTGCATTTGGATAATCTGCCAAATCTGTGTCTTGGGGAAGGCCAGCTCTGCCAACCTTTCTTCACTCTTCCTAGATCCCAATCAGTAATCTAGAGAGGTATATCTTTAGGAAAGTCCTGGTTTGCCCCCAAGTTTGATATGCTGTAAGCTGCAAAGTCTGGTTTTACATTTAGAACTCCTTACACTCTTCGATGGTGTACAAAACAACCACTTCATGTGGCAAAATTCAAGAAATAGAAATAGGTGAAAGTGTTTGGGTCACTTGCAACCTCAATATCTTTAAGGGCATGTCATTGCATGAAGCCAGTAATTTGATGTAACATCTCAGCAATATCTTATCTAGTCTTCAAAGAAGTTTGATAAAAGAAACTCTTCTCTAAATGAGAGACAGAAGGGCTGGGAAAAGAAATAATATGTTTCTCTTTAAATAAACTCTTCATTATGAGGAGGAAGGGAAATCTCTTCAAATACTAAAATAGGTTTTCTAGCTTTAAAAGACTATCATTATGAAATTAATTTCTAAAGAGCAGAATTATTTTGTCAAAAACTAGGATTTTAAATTACTTTGAATTAAGTGAAACATCAGCAGAGATTGCCTTGTGTTCCACAAAGCAGATTTTGTGGTATTTCATAACACTTTTTCATGCTCAGACAAGTTAATAAAGAAAACTGCTTATCCAATGATGGCCAGCCACAGACACCTGATGTGCTATTGTAGAGCTGCCAACAGTTCCAGAGTTCTTCTCTAAAACATCACCTGGGTTTTCTGTGTTGTCAAGCAATGACATGCAAAGGCATTGCAAGTGCTGTGGGTGATGAAGTTTCTGACTGTTGTTCTGAAAATGCCATCAGTCTCTAAATTTTCAATGCATGGTGGCAAAAAAAAAAAAAGCAAAAAGCAAACCCACTTTATAAAGTTAGAAAGAAAGTTAAATGATAAGCAAAAGACAAACACACCATTTTTCTGGATATAATCTCTGCTGATATAAGTGAGAATAAATATTTTTAAATTAATATTGCAGTTTTTAATAAAAATAAATACCTTTTCATATATTTGTATGGACATTTCTGGTGTTCAGGTGTGGAATGGAGCTGAAAGGAGCTGTCATTATTTTTATGTGCATTGTAAAAATTGGAAACTGATATGGCATTCTGTGATCTCCCAGGCATTTTTTTTTTTAAAAAAAAAAAAAAAAAAAGGGTGCTGTTGCATTTGGTTTTCTGTCAGGGAAATATTTGATTTTCTAGAAAATTCTGATTTTTTTTTAAACCAAAGAATGGAACCATAATATGTTCATTTCCATTAATATTGATTGAATGTGTGCCAGAGAAGATTAATTATTAGGAAAAACATGCCTGTCATATTTAAGCATAATGCTAGTGTATGACATTAGAGGCCAGATTCAGTTAGGAAGAGAGCAGACCTGAACCAGTTCATGGCCAAAGACAGCATTTCTGCTACCCAGGGACTCTACCCAGGGACTCTACCCAGGGACTCTACCCAGCTTTGAGGAACGTGTACGGGTTCACTGTCCTTTACAGTTCATAAAAAAGAGGCAATCCTTTCCTAATACCACAGTGCTTCTCAGATTTACTGTCTATGTTCACCCTGGACTATTTTCATTTCCTAGTATTGGCACCACACCATACCTATAATGAAAACTTAGTTTATTTTGAAGACATGGCCAATTATCAGTGTAAAACGCTGTGTCATGGCCGCTCTCAAGCATCCTTTAGTAAGACAGAAGTCTTAGACTTCTGTGCCCTTAAAAACTCATAGAAATTCATGTGAAGTTTAGTACTCATTAGTTATGTAGTACTTATTTATTTACACTCATAGTAATTAAACTCATAGAAAGCATGTGAAAATCTCTGGATGGGTAATAAGGAAAAAAGAAGAGATTGTGTCTCTATGGGAAAGACGTGGAGAGCAACATAGTTTTCACCCACTCTGTGGGTGATAGCCCAAGAGCCCACCAGCATTCCTGAACTGGCTGATGGGTGCCCATGCAGGGGGCTCAGTACTCTGCCCCACAGTCCTTGATCTCCTGGACCCTGAGTTTGTCACAGCAAATCCTGGAAGAGGTTGCTTCTGTGATGCAGGGAATTTTCTAGCAAAATTTCTTTTAAGTTTTGACCATTGAAGTCTTCTAGTTCAAGTGCATCAAATAGCACAGTTTTTCTGAACTCATTTAGACTGTGTCCACTCAATTTTTTCTCCATTTCTGTAGGAAAATTATGGGCTGTAAGTAAAATGTGCTATAATTCAGAGAAAGTTAAAGAGCTTCTCTGTATGGGAGACATGGAATGTCACATTTCCAAGGGTGGACACAGAAGAATTTCAGGTATAAGGTTTCATATAGGTTTCTTGAAAGAGCTAATAGGAGTTATCTTATTATATTTTTTATATGAAAAATTAGGTGCCTAGACTAAGCCACTTGGCCAGGTCACCTCTCTGCCATCACTCGGGAGACAGTCACTGCAGGAAAGGAATTCTTCCATTTGTTTTTCTCCATTACTTAGACAAGAGGTCTAAAAGAGCAGTGTAGACAGGATGACAAATAGTAGATGAGCTAATCCTCTCCCTATGGGACTAATAACAATGTGCTCTAACAGTGTTGAGAAAAGTGTCCCTCAGTGAAAATCTGGAGACAAGTTTTTTTTCTCTAGGGGGCCTCCTGTCTATTCTTAATGACAGAGAACTCTGTGGTTGCTGTCTATTGTCTTCCTCCTGAGTATAGAAAAAGGTTATGTGCACATTATAAAGCTCCAGAAAGGGATGGATCCTCTGAAATGTGATGGCTTTTATGGCATCATGTTGTTGCTGCTGCTCACCATCTTCAGGTGCCCATTCATTTCAGATCACACTCCAACCTGTGTAACAAAACACAGAGATACAGAAGAAGTGTCACTAACAATAAAAATCTACAGTATCAAGTAACAGTGTTTATCATTATTAATATTTACTATGGTTTTGGTTTGACATATGATACCTAATTTCAGGGAAATTCAAATAAATCCTAGCACTTTTGCCAAAAGCATGATTTTTAAAACTGTAAAGGAAAAATATTTATTCATCCCAGATATTTGCCACCTGAATTTATCACTTTGTTTCAAATTTGAATGTACACCCAAGATTTTCATACATGATTTCTACAGATGTTTTCTTTGTACAGAAAGAGATGTGATTTTAAAAAGCTGAATTTTGTGTTATAAAATTTTCTTGTAATTAGTTTAATGCTTTCTTTACTAGTAGCATAACTGAGGAAAAATCAAGTTATGTAAGAACATAGCTCATAAGGTCTAAATTATAAACAAACCATCTAAGAATACTTTATGACAAGTACTAAAATTATGTATTTCTCAGATGTATATGTATTGAAAAACCGATTTGTGTAAAACAAGTCCTCAACTGATTTTATTAACTTCACACCTTTCTTTCCTTATAACTCCAGTAGATATTCATAGAAATGTGGAATTTTTACATTGTGTGTACATCTCATTTGGTATTTGAACATCCAGAATTTACATTGCACTAATATGCATTAAAAAAAATTGGAAGCTGTAGTTAACATGAGATGTAGAGTGTCTATTTCCACCCATACCAGAATCCTGGTAAGGAACTGATATTTAAAACAAAAATATCGGTCAGGTCAAACTCAGACAAGCCCATTTGGGTGAGATATAGGTGTCTGCAAGAATTAAATTAGGCATTTTGACTGCAATGCACATCACACTTAGGAATTTTGTGCTTTGGACACAAGTGTACCAGTAAACTGCTGTGAACTGGATGGAAACAAGGCTGGTGGCTATAAACAAAGAGGCAGACAGACAGGCAGAAAGACTGACAGGCAGACAGAAAAATATGAAAGAGAACAAAGAATAACAGCAACAACTAAATTATATCAAGAGTTATTCATGCAAGAGAGGCATTCTCAGAAAATTTACTAAAACAGTACTTAACCCTCTATTGGTAACTAATCACTTGACATTTAACTTTCTATGCTGCCATTTTGTGATAATACAGAGAATTCACAAGAAGTCCAAGAGTAGGTGGAAATTCATGCATTCCGATATACATGGGCAAAATCCCCAACACTGGTTGCAATTACGAACACTGTAGCATCTTAATCCAGTCGTAGATTAAATATATCTTTTCATGCTATCGGATTCCCAAGAAAAGGAAGAGTTAGAAGTCCTCACAGTATTCCCCCATTCTCTGAGATCCCACATTAGCATAAGTAGAAACAGTGTTGCATACAGTTCTGATATAAATATTATCTTTATCAAAAAGATTAAACTAAATTAGGAGTTATATACAGCCTTTGAACTTTGAGCAGATTGCCCATGAAAACAAGAAAATTTGTGGCTGCTAATGTTACCTATAACTTGGACTCATTCTTGTTGCTCATTATAAAAAACTTTTAAAAATTACTAATAAGTTTTAAAAACTTCAACCAGTTGAACTATGTTTTTACAGCCTGGACACGTGCCTCTGACTGTTCTGTTTGTTTTCATTTGTGCATGTTTTTTTTAATCTTTCCCAATACAATTAGGTTATCTTGAAGAACAGAGGAATGAGGTCAGGAAAAACATTTCTTGGCAAAATTAGACAAATCTGAACATTTGCCCAGGGAACGTCTCCCGTTTTGTGCATTCAATGAAGAAGGGTTCCTATCCAGAAAATAATAAGTATGCAATTAATGGTCATCTCATAACATATGCACACAAGGGATTATAAAAAGGCTGGCCAAACTTCTGAGTGCTTTTGTTTCAAATTTTGGATTGCTTGGACTTGTAACTTAATCATGCCCTTATAACACAGCTTGTTGTTGCTATTTGCAAGTCTTATTCATCTTCTCATTGAGTGTTACTGGGAAATAATTTTTCTTGTAACTCATTGCAACATTCAGTTCCCAGTGAGATTAATGCAAGGATCACAATTATGTCACCTCTTCTTCACAAATTAAACAATGCCTTTCTATAACCCAAATTCCAATTGCTGGTAATAGAGTGGCTCCAGTTTTGGCTGGGTTAAGCTTTTCATACTGCTGTCCTGCTGCTGGCTTATCATTGTCGGGTTGTCTGGCTCCTGCTTCTCTCTCCTGTTGCAGCTGGGTTGGCTTCAGGCTATGATGATTTTGCCTGCAGTCCTTACCTCCAGCTGTTCTATCAAGGACAAAAATGCTTGAGGCTGAACCTTAAATTTCTAAACCCTTTATTCTGCAAAGCCTTAAGGCACATTTTACTGCTTCAAGAACAAAATCACAGAGTGATAAATTGGTAGGTTTGTATTATTTTCTAATCCTGGGACATGAACTCATTTGTGGCAAACCTTGAGCAGGGTTGCTCTAAAGACTGTACAGCCTAGATAAAAGTAGCTTTGTTTTTTAACACAAGAATTTCTAATTTCACCTTTCATATACATTAATTCTCTTACAGAACTTCTTTCTGCAAGGAGCAAGTTGGCTAATACTATAACATAAAAACACTATGTGCATAATTCCTTTCTTGCAAATGTATGGAGAAAATTTATAGTAGGTGATACGCCATTCACAATTTTTTGACTTTGTAAGTTTTCTCAGGAGAGTTTTTTAAAACATGCACTCACCAACTTGCAACTAAATAATTAATTGTCAGAGGACTGTGCTCTACTTTACCATTTTACATTTGGAATGATAACCACTCAGCTATCCAAGCAATGTATGTCATATAAAACCCACATCAAGAGAGTCAGAAGCTATCTTTTTTTTTTTCTGTATCATATTTGTAACACCAGATCAATAACAGCTTTGTAAATTTTAAATGAAGTGTATATGTTATTTATAATAATTAGACCTTTCTGAAATGGCATTGTTTTTCCAAACAATTGTCCAATTGTTTGACTCTCTTTTTTTGTTCTGGTGCAAGGGAGAAGAGAATATTTACAGATCTTTCTAGTTCCATATATTCCTACAAAGCAGTAAGTTCAGTCATTAACAAAAAGCTTCAGATTTGGAATAGTTCAGTGGAAAGCAATCAAGGTATTTATATGATTAATGCTAAAAGTGGTTAAGTACATTGATTGGGACCTAAAAGCAATAAGCTTTATTTGTCCACAGACTGAACATTTTATATTTGCATTGAACTGACTTATCCTGTTTTGATTTTTGTATCATTATGTCTTATTTCAGTGTTAGCAATGCAACCATAGCCATTTGAAAGTCCTGAAGTATTCCAAAATATAAAAACCTTTCCAATTTCTTTTTAAAGATTCCTTTGGGCTTAAAAAGCTCTAATGATCACAAATAGGAGCAAGAGCAATAGTTTTTACTGAAGAAATATGTCAGGAGTAAGAATGCAGCTCATTATGATTTAGATTAAGATAGATTTAGATTTAGATTTAGATTTAGATTTAGATTTAGATTTAGATTTAGATTTAGATGTGGGTCAAAATATATATATTGCCTACTCATACTGAGCAACTGATACTGCCTTTTAAATATAGCATTTTTAGTACTGCAGAAGTAAGACATTTAACAATAAAGCTCTTAGATCAGCTTGACTGAAAAAGTCAAATGTGTATGTATGTTTGTGTTATAAAATAGATGCAAAGGACCCTATGTACAGTATATAAATTGCATACTGTATATAGATGCAGTTGCTCCCATGTCAACCATCTCAAAACATTCTCTAAGGAACACTGTTCATAAAGATAAATTATATGACTTCTGGTTTATATAAAGAAACAAAAATGTTGCAAGATTAAAACTTCATTCTTTGCTTTATTGTAACTAATAGAAAATCATATATTGACCTTTGCAGAGCACTAATGTCAGTTTGTGACTTTTCCAAAGTCACTCAAGAGGTTTGTGAAAGACAGTCTGTGCTATTCCTACATACGTTGTAAGGCCATACTACATTCTTGCTACAGATTCTCAGGGCTACTAACCACTTCCTCTAATGTTGATGGATAACTATTGGTCAAAATTCATATCTATAAAATGTTACAAGTTGTCATTGTTTTGAGTGATAAAAACAAGTTTCACATTTCTATTTGATTTGCAATAAGTACCAGAAATGGTAGAAAACACCTGATGTTTTATCTTGAGGCTAAAAAGGCTCCCTTTTCTATAAATTCATAGTTCACTTTGAATGCTCCAAAGATTCCCAGTTAAGGTACACCAGAAATCAATCTTTATTTGAGAGATAAAAACATATGTTTATCTCACCTTCTAATCTTGTTGCTCTGGCTCCAGCAATACACCCTCAGCTGCCAAGTAATCTGAATGTACATCTGCCCCCGAGGTGTATCTGCCTCCAGAACTATAAGTAACTGGAAAGTAGCCAGCTGTGATGACATATAAACCAAAAATACTTGGAGAAAGTGAGGAAGAAGCAGTGTCTCAATGTCGCTTTTGCAACACATCATTT
This sequence comes from Phainopepla nitens, assembly GCA_013400175.1. Lineage (NCBI taxonomy): Eukaryota > Metazoa > Chordata > Aves > Passeriformes > Bombycillidae > Phainopepla > Phainopepla nitens. The sequence continues at coordinate 1,332,872 of VXBQ01015435.1, forward strand.
GTGAGGGGCCAACACAGAGAGTCTGGCTGCTAATCAGAGCTGGATACAAGCCATAAAGTTCAGCAACAAAGCAAACTTTTCTGAAGCCTCAGGACTTTTGGCTTTGTGCATTCAGTAAATAGAGAAGGGCTAGCACAAAGTGTAAGCATTTTAGCTCATATAAATTAGGGGGCTGTTCTGGTGCAGTTGTTTTCTTCAGATTGGTGTCCATTAATGCTACGTGAGGACACAGCAGGAAATAATTGCAGATTGAAGGCTATTGACAGAGTTTTCCACAAACCTACTTGTTCTGTTTAATAGGCTTGTTTTTTGGGATATAATTTTTGGTTCAAGAAGAAAACAAATGGGTTGGTAAAGGAGGGAAACTGTCCCTTCTTTGTGTGGTTGCAGAGCCTGATTTCACAGAAAGCTATGGGATGTATTAGCAATCAGTAAGGAGAGACAGAGAAGCAATCAGGAGCTTGCAGCCCAGGTAGAGAAGCTACTGAGAGAAGAGAGCTGGAGGGAGCTGTGCCTTGGCGCAGAAAACCAATTTCATAATGACCAGGAGGGAATTACTGAGTTTTCTGTTACTCAGGCAATCAATATATTATCCAGAAGTCCTGACAACCTGGACCTTCACAGCAGACAGGGTAGGCAGTGAGAGACTGAATTTCAAGCCTTTTATTTTCATTGTTTTTGCCTAGTCATTTGAGTTTTCTCTTCTTGAAAGTCAAAGATGCCTATATATATTCTAATGAAAATTTAGTAGATTTTAGGTTGATTTATCTCGAAGCTAGATAACTTTAAACCACATACAGACATTCAGTCACAAGAGATGGGGCAAAGAAAAGGTGGACTTTCTTTGTTCTCATGATAAGACAAAGAGAAAACCAAAGTGTTCATTTGTTTACTGAGCTCTGCACCTTGCTCTGGAAGGATATTATTTTTTCACTGTTCATCATTCATGCCAAATCTTCATTCAGCTTGCATTACCATATGAAGAAAGTTTTGGTTTGTATTTTACTTTTTTTTATTTTGCTGTTTACATTGAAAGTCTTTATATGAAGTCATTCTTCCAACTCGCATACAGATTTCCTGGGAGAAGTTGAGGTGTAGGATGTTTGGGAGCTGTTCTAACTCAGTCTCCAGTGGCAAAACAATCTTTCATTAAAAGAACCACTTGAGAACAACAAACCTCTCTTTTTTCCCCGTCTCCCCCCACTCCTCCAACAATGATTTATCCGAACTTAGAGGACTACACATCCAGCAGATGTGTTTGTCTGCACTATATAAATCCATACTCCCAAGCCTAGACTGAATATGTGTCACCTTTATGTCCAGAAAATGCCACATCCCACAGGGCAACTTGTTTCCAATTCTTTGCCTTGTCACTGTCGAGCATCTGAACCCTGGTGCTCAAATATATCTTTGCACCTTCTGTCTCTCAGCCTTCTCCTCATTCAGGCCCCTCACCCTTTGTTTCAGGGTGAGATACCATACATTTGAGATCTAGTACCTGATGGCTGAGCTGCAAAGCTTGGCAGTGTTTCTCCCTAAGGTACACGTGCTAGGATTATAAATATCTCACTCTTAGGGAAGCTGGATGGGAAGGAGCATTTCTGGCAGTCTCAGACGCAAATTAGCCCATTTCTAGAAAGTCCCACTGTGAAATAATTCCCTTTTGCAGAGTGGTTTAAAATGCTTTGTTGAGCTTTGTCACCTTGGGAGAGCCAGAGCAGAGATAGGTGAACCAGTAGGTGGAGAGTAGGAATCTTGTTGGCACAATGAAGGATAATTAAGTTACAGATAGCTTTCTTCAGTCTTTGTTGTTCACCTGAGGGCTGTGGCTTTGTCTGCTCTAGCCAGAGGAAAGGCAGGAATGTGGCAAGCGTCAGTCAGGCTGGTGGCAGTAAAAGACTGATGGTTGGCAAATGTCTGCAGTAGAGCCTGAGTTACTTTGGCCTTTCAATCAGTCAGTTCCAGTGACCCAGCAAGGCGGATTTTGTTTCATGACAAATCCTGTTCAGCAGCAGGACCTCATACTTCCAAATTTCCCTGCAGGTCTACACCATAATTCTGTCTCAGATTTCACAATGAAGAAGGTTAAACAGATTGTTAACTAGTAAGTCTTGAAAAAACAAGCCAAAATAAAAACAGAAAACAAAGAAACAAACAAAAATCCTGAGTTTTTTTTTTATTTATTTTGTTTTAAAAGGTTACCTTTAAGAACACTTCAAGATCTAATTAAATCACTAGTGTGTATAAACTGCTAAGGCACATGATAAATACATAATGTAAAAAGAAGGACAACAATTGAGACTGGAGCAGTGACTACAATAAAGATTTGCTAAAAAAATTTTGCCACTTCCAGTTTCTGCTAGTGGTTGTTTTAAGAAATAACTGATATAACTGATTGGTGCTTGCACTGAACAGGATGTATGAATTTTCTGTCTTAGCCTTTGGACAACCTTGTAAAGAAATGCCTTTTGAACAGTTTAAGAGTAGTATTTAAGAGAATATTTTTGGGGGGTGATTTTTAAACTCTTCCCCTTCTGTGTCTCTAACTCTTATTTTCAATTAATGTTTGAGCTCAGCTAGATCAGTCTTCAACATTAGAAAATTTCATGTAAGATCTTGCCCTCTCAGTTTCTTTCTGCATACTGTTTTATTTTTTTAGTTTGTTCTTCCCCAATCCAGAAAAGTCTTTGAATCTATTTTATGATTTTTGCTGTAGTTTTTGTTTTTCTTCTATTAGAAAAGTCACTGAGATCTTCTTTAAATAAAAGTTTCTAACACTTGTCTTCTAAAAGTAACTCGTCTGCATCTCTTCATAAGATTTTATAGTTTATGCTCTTTCTCTGGAAAAACCCTCAGAACAGCTCCCAGAGCTTCTTCTCTGCCAAAAATGTAACAACATAGGTACATGAAGGTAGATTTCTAGCCTAGGTCTGCAAAAATAAACCACCCCTCCTCTGCCCTTTATCCACTTCTTGACAACTTAGTGTTCAGCTTCAACTGACTTTCTTTGAGGCACATAGGGAGCCTTTTTTTAGAGTTCACTCTCTGTCTGTATCCCAGTAATGAAATCACAGAACATCCCACGTTCTGCATACATGGAAATCCTCAGACCTGGCACTGATTCTCTGTGTTGAACCATGATCTACCTAGCAAGATCCTTTCTGAAACATTTTGCTAGTGTATTCTGTCAAAATAGCTTTCTGGATTTACCTTTGATGCCTAAAAGTGAATGACTTTTCTCAGGCAATGCAAGATCTCTCTCAGCTAGAGTATTCCTGTCTGTCTTCTCCCTCAATTACTAGCAACTCAATTTCTGATTTGTTCCTTCATGGGTGTGCAAACCTTACAATCTTCTGTAATGAGCGAAAGGAACATAGAAACAAGCTTTATTATTTTAATACTACCCTACTTCTTTTTTCCTTGTTTGTGTTTAATTTTGTAAGCAAAAAACTGGTCATGCCAGGAAACTCAGCTCCTCTGTTCTGTTTCAGATCCAGGCCACCATGTCAAGAAGAATGGGGTGGGCTCAGCAGTCCTTCCAGCTGTCCTGTTAAGAAGCTGTTCAATTACTTAGAGGAGAAAGGCATCAGTCCTGAGCAGGCCTCATATGTGTATGTTAGTCATTGCCAGATGAAGCTGTTATACCATCTGTTCTTCTTCCTTATGACTGCAAATCTTTTTAAGACCCTTCCTCAGGATGACACAGGCAATGAAGATACTTATAAATGCACAAATTATTGTATAGCATACTGAGCATGGATATGATAGATCAAATTTGAATCCAGTAAATGCTTGATATTATACTTCTGAGACATGATTTCTCTGGCCTATTTTAGATAGCTACTCTAGATTTAGATAAATGTACCCCAAGGTGCCCGCTATGAATTATAAAAAAGATGCTACGTTGAGTACTTGTAGACATCTGTGCTGTCAGCTCTAAAGTTGGGCAAGATGAATACCATCCATAAGGCCTAAGAGTAGTAGGGCTGCCTGCAAGGAGAAAAACCAGGTTTATCCATTGTTCATTTAATCTTTAACAGCTCATTGGAGCATAGAGGGCCAGAAAACTTGGGTTTGGTCCTGCTTACAGCTGTGGCATCTCACACTCTCCTAACTCCTGTTTCACACATTTTTCCCAGCTCCTTCTAAGCAGGTGAGTTTGCTGTGCTGCACCATAGTCAGAGATCACATGTACACCTCTGCTAGTCCTGTTGCACAACATTTCTCTTGCAGCCCCATGCAGGTCTTCTGATGGATTAACCCAACTCAAACTGTACTTGAGGTACCAACTCAAAAAGGGAGAAGGCAAGGATCAGTCCCTTCCTTGCATTGGAAGTTCTAATATTCTGTATAAGTGGGTAACTGAATGAAGTTGCAGTATTAACCATGTACCATTTGACAACTAAAGTTAATTTTATACATTAGTAGACCATTGGAAAAATATGGATTGCTATGCAGATATTCCAGGCAAGGCACAAGTATTTGCAGGAAGATAATGTAAGCCAAACACAGAAACAATAGAAAAGGAAAAATCTTCTGTGTTCAAGTCTTCTGTATTGTAACCATATTTCTTCATTTTTCTATATTCACAGAAAGCTACAAGCAGCTTAGCGTGAATATTGTAATGACTACAATAGTCTGAAGTATATTTCATGTAAAACAAATTGCATTCGAATGATTCAACCCAGAAACGGGACAGATGGCATTTGTACTGCCACTGTATTCTGGGAACCTTAACTCCTCACATTCTAGGGGGCTGTAGTGATTCCTGATAAATCAAAACACTATCTCACCCCTTGGCCTCTCTCCCTCACTCTCAGATTTCCCTCCCTTTGCTGGCACCAAACACCTCTGGGATTGTGTTAGCAGGTCCTGCTCGTATTATGGACAAATATTGCTCTGGAGGTCCCAAACCCTAGGATACTCCAAGGCTGAAGTCAAAAGGCTAATCTAAGAGAACAAAAAGATGTAACATTAAGCTGAATAACTCTAATAAATGCAATTTTATTTAATAACAGTTTCATTTAAATTTTTATACTAATTCTCAACTGATTTTAACTATGTTCTTGTTTTGCCAGCATTATTCCATATCCCATAATTTTGGACATACCAAGTGCAAGTCATTGTTTCCAATGAGCTTGATCCTGAATTCACACAGCTATTAATCAGTTTAATATGCTTCATGTTGCTAATTTGAAAAGCACATAAGGAAGAAGTCTGTGCAGTACAGATATGACAATTAGTGAAACAATCCTTTTTCTAAAAATTTGCTTGGGTAGTACAAATTTTACCAGAAACTTTGTCTCCTTGCACTAAAGAAGAGTAAAAGAGACAGTTGTTCTCATGCCAACTACTTCTGGTGCCAGAGGTAGCGATAGAAATATGTTGCCTCTGGAGGTTCAAGAGTATTTCATAATCCTCCCCCTCCCATCATTATTTTCTATTATTGGTCCCACTTCTCTCTTCCTTGTTATCATCTAGAAAACAGGCAAGTGTGCAGACGCAATATATAAAACTTAACAAACCAACATGTCCATAAAGAACTGGTTGTCTGCCTGAAGGAAAAAAAGAGAAAATGAAAAAGGAAATGAAACTCCAAGAGAGAATAACTTTGAGTCACATTGTGTCATGCTGAGGTGTAGTATAAGATTTTACATTATACATCCCATTAAGTTCTGACTTCAGTTAAAATTTTAATGTATTTTTACAATATTTGTGTTTGATTTCTCTCACCACATGTGTTTTAGAACTGGTGAAATAAAAAAAAAAGGCCATGAAGAGTTTGAAAATGGGGACATAAAACTCCTGACCAGAGGAATTTGCTGCATTCAAGAAATGAAGAAAAAACAACCGGACAAAATTTTTTTCCTAGATTGTGATGATGGATATTGGCTGAGCTCAGGATCTAGAATCAGATCAAATAAAGACTTAATTTTTACAAGATCTTTCACAGAATCAAAGCATGAGCTGGGTTGGAAGGGACCTGCAAACATCATCAAGTCCAACTCCTGGCCATGTACAAGATCATCTCGAGTCACCCCATGTACCCAAGCGTATTGTCCAAAATCTTGTATTCTGCTGTAACTGCTTCCCTGGGGAGCTCGATCCAGTGCTAAACCACTGTCTGAGTCAACAACTTTCTTCTAATATCCAACATAAACTTCCCCTGACACAGCTTGAGGGCCACCCTGTCAGGTCCTGTCACTGTCGCCACAGAGAAGAGATCAGTGCCTGCCCCTCCTCTTCCCCTCACAAGGAAGTTGTAACTGCAGTGAGGTCTCCCCTCAGTATCCTCCAGACTGAACAGACCAAGTGAACTCAGCTGCTCGCTCCTCACACGGCTTCACCTCAAGGCCCTTCATTGTCTTTGTCGCCCTCCTCTGAACACTCTAATAATTTAATGACTTTTGTATATTTTGGCGTCCAAAATTGCCCCCAGCACTCAAGGTGAGGCTGCCCCAGTGCAGAGCAGAGCAGGACAATCCCCTCCCTTGCCTGGATGGTGATGCTGGGCCTGATGCCCCCCCAGGACAAGGTTGTCCCTCCTGGCTGCCAGGGCACTGCTGGCTCATGTGCAACTTGCCATCGACCAGGACCCCCAGGTCCCTTTCCATGGCACTGCTTTTCAGCATCTCATTCCCCAGTTTGTCCATACATCCACAACTGCCCCATGGCAGGTGCAGAATCAACTGCATTTTCCCTTGTTGAACTTCATCAGGTTCGTCAAGGTCTCAATGCACGACCTCTCTGCCTTTGAGGGAGTCAACAGCTCCTCTCAGTTTTGTACCACCTGAAAATATTCTTGGTATCCCTTTCAGATCTGCCTCCAAATAATTTATGAAGTTCTTGAAGAGGACAGGGCCAAAGACAGAGCATTTTGGAACTCCACTAGTGACAAGTCACCAGTCTGATGTCACTTCATTCACTGTAACCCTTTGTGGCCAACTCATGATCCAGTTGCTCACCCATCCCATGATGTGTTTATCCAGCTGTGTGCTGGACATTATGTCTGAAAGGATGCTTTGAGAGACAGTACCAACAGCTTTACTGAAATCCAGAAATATCAGCTGGCTTCCCTCGATCAGCCAGGTGAGTTACCATATCATAAAATAAAATCAAGCTTGACTAGCAGGACTTTCCTCTCATGAAGCTGTGCTGGCTGTGAATAATGATTGCATTGTCCTTCAGGTATTTTTCAATACCTCCCAGAATAATCTTCATGACATTAACAGGCTGGAAAGTGAGACTATCAGACCTGTACTTTCCAAGGTCATCCTTGCTCTTTTTGAAAACAGAGACTTAGCCTGCTTCCAGTCAGCTAGGAGCTTTTACCTTGCCTATCTCAATGCAAGTGCAAGGTAGTCTACTTTTGAACCTAGAGACTTATGATACTAAATAAAAATGGGACAGTTGATAATATTTTCAATGTGAGGACAATGATCCGGATATAGATTTTTCTGATCGAACTTAAAAATTCTACGGTATGAATATCTGCCACTGTTCCAGCCATAAAAGATTCCTTTTACAATCATCAGAGAGAATTTGAAAATCTAAAATGTAATTTTAAAGCAGGTGTCTAAAATAGATCAGACTAACAGATTTAGAAGTATAGTACTCACTAATTTATTGACTGTTAGTGGATTTGGATGAGAACTGTCATTTCCATGATCCATAAGTAGCCTAGAAATCATCTTTGAATTTAAATACCCTGGTATATTTTATATCATGTGAGTATATTGGTAGGCCCTCATCCAGAGTAAGGTGAATGACAGAGATATATATGTCATATGTATTTTGTCTTCAGATTATCCTTTCTCTGTTATAAATCAATACAAAATATTTTTACATAGGCAGATAGTGATGGGACAAGGGGGAATGGTTTTAAACTAAATGAAGAGAGACTGAGACCAGATGTTAGTAAGAAGTTCTTTACTAATAGAGTGATGAAGCACTGCCACATGTTGCTCAGAGTTGTGGATACCCCCTCTCTGGAATGGTTCAAGACCAGGTTGGATGGGGTTTGAGCAACCTGGTCTTGTAGAACGTGTCCCTGCTCACGGAAGGGAGTTGAAATGAAATTATCTTTAAGGTCCTTTTCAACCCAAGCTACCATTCTATGATCAGTGTAATGCACACATCTTGCAGAAGTGAATGAGCCATTTCTTGCTAGGAAAGAACAGAGATGTCTAGCTAGATGTGGTTATGTGATGTAAACTATACTTGCTACCAAGGTCTTCTATTTTATCAAGATAAACTGATGGTCTAAAATATGAGATACTGGATTTGTAGGATAAATATGTACTGTTTTACTTTTAGCAAAAAACGTTTTACTAGCAAAAAATTGCTGTTCTCTTTAAATCCCATGAGTCCATGTAACCACTCACCTGGCCAAAGACAGGTGGAATGCATATTAACCGTGTTCAAAGCATAGCTAGACCTATTTAAAGCCTCTCAAAAATGGGATTCCACAGCATTTCTAAATAAACTGCTCCAATGTTTAACATTTTTAACATTCAAATCTACAATTCTGTGCTGTGTAATAAGTGCAGCAAAATCTTCTTCCTCACGGGTAAGTAAGAACGCTTTTGCTGAAATGTAAGCCCATTGTGTACTGTTCTATCCCCAGCAGACAAGAGTATATATCCATTTGGCAGCACTTTATTACATGCTTATTCTACATATAATAGACATTTCATGCCTACTGAAAACAATCTCTGTTTGTTATCTGTCTAATGAATGTAGTTGGAAAATAACATGAGTATTGTGTGCATCTGTGTATGTAGTGATGAGGTCAACAAAATTCTGTGCTGTTTGAGATTTAGATATTCCATGACTAGTTACATACTGTCAATCTGACTATTAATCCCTTGAATCCTGTTCCCATGAAGATGTCTCTCAACATGTAATTCATCAGGATTCAGATCGACAGCACATGAACATGAGTCCAAGTAAATTAATATTTTGTATAGTGCAGCTTTGAAGAGGTGTGTCTGGTGATGCTCTTTTTCAGTAACATGTTAAAGAAAACTAAACTTCACAAATGCTATAAAACATCAGTCAGGTTTTTTTGCATTGCTCTAGTTTTATTTTACATTAAGGTACCAAAACCCCCACACTCTTCATAAATGAGTTCAATACAATCTAATTGGAGCTGATTGTCATATCAGCTATGCCACTTGTAAGAATATTAATACTAAAGGGGTTTCACAGGCAAGCAGAATTATGCCCAGGTTGTGTTTTTCCTAGGAATTGTAGGTCATGTTGCAAGTCAAAATTTCAAGGAGAACTGTATCAGCTGGGTGCACTATAAAACATTATAAATAAAGCCATAGCTCTCACTGAGCTGAATTCAAAAAGAGTCTTCATGTGTTGTGAATTATTTTTCTCTGTCCTTTGACTGAAACATGTCCTTGGAAAGATGAAATTATTTCAGGTGTGTTATGGATAATGGGTTTAAATGTTAACACCTGTAAAGATAAAAAGAAAAAGAAACACAACACCATTCTTATCCCATATATAAAATCTCCAAATCTGTATACTAAATGGGAAGCCAACATTTTATTCCCTGAACAGTTTATGGTTCATTAGCAACAGCATTCACCACCATCTGACAGTTGGCCAGAACACTGATCTAAACTAGAAGATAATGAGGTTAGAAAATATCTTAGAGCAGTATAAGAGCTATGGAGTATCATCAGAATGTATAAAGAAAAAATGAAAATGACAAATAGATCTCTTTGTTTTAGAATGCCTCTACAATGCCTGTGTGGTACAACAGAATAAACCCTCCTCTAAAAACTTTAGCTATAAAACCTCAGGAGTAAGCAACTCTTGTGACCAAAGCCCAAAGCAAAACAGGTTTCTTTCGGGTCCTTTATGTGGTACTTACAGGAACCAGTAATGGGAAATAATCTTTTGGCCATCAGTGTCCAAGGGACCACATTCAGTGTTTCCTTGCTACATGGAATTTAAGACAGGGCAGCACAGATTATCTCTCAAGTTTCTTGCTTCAAAATGTCATTGGAAGAGGAATCTAAAGGATTTAGTGTCAGGGGACATGAACTGTTTTCCAGGTACTGAAAGAGCTAGGTTAGTGTTACCACTTAACAAATATTCATATGTATTTCCCGTGGAATCTAATATAACTATTGCAATTCACTATAGCTTAACAAAATAGTTACATGTATTTGGCCACAAACAGTATAGTTACCAGTATGGCCACAGATTCACAAAACCAAATGATTCCAGAAAGCCATAGCTTTTGCAAACAAACATTACACAAATTAAGTGTGGAAGAATAAAGAGAAGTAGGAAAGACAAAATGCTGAGAGGAATAAATTTAAAGGCCTCAGAATGGAAAATTCTTCTAAATATAAGATGCAACCATAACTACCAGATTTTAAGTGTAATTTTAATACACTGAGTTTCACTTAAACCATCTTCACTTTCTTTTCCAACAGTTTTTTAACTTAAAGAAAGTATGTCTCTGAGCCATTTTTTTTTTTTTTTTTTTATGCAAACATGACAAAATCATTCAGGAAATGACCCACTTAGCTATGCCAGTAGGGAAGCACAGGGCATCTTTTTCTTTACAGGATAGAGGGCTGTGTAAGTTGTTAATAACTACCAGGTTCACCCTCCTTCAAAAGTCTTGATGGTAGCTAGGGGAACACTGTTCAGCAAACACTTGTGCAACAAGGACTGGCAGCAGTGCAAACTTTTACCCAACACTGCACCCTGGGTTTGGAGATGAGCAGGGGGTGTTTCAACAACACTGGTATAGCTTGCTAGAAATGAGAGTTCTCCTCCACTCCATTAATTTGGGGATGCCTCAGTTTTCACAAAAGAGATTAGTTAACAGCCTAAAGGAGAAGGACCCCACAGGGTTGAATATCTGAGCCAGAGACTACACACAGTCAATTTTTTGCTTGGAAAGATGTCAAGCTTTAGTTCTTACAGTCCTTCTCACTCACACACCTGAAGTACCTTACAAGATGACTTCTGCTACTCTCATACAAATGGTGGTCTCCAGGAAAGAAAAGTGTGTGTGGAAGCAGAGAAAGAAATGCAAAGTAGAATTTCCTCTAGGCTCCACTCTTCTCTTGCCCTTAATTACCAGTAAAGACATGAAGTTTAAGCCTACAATTTATAATATTGACCATTATCTCCTTATATGGATGTATATGTGTTAAGGAATTGGGAAAAAATTCTAACAATTTTGGTACAAAAGTCATGTGAGTGGTCTGGCCTGTTTTGTTGAGATATCATCAAGGTTGCCTTGTAATTTTGCTAGAGATCAGTGAAAATTCATCTCAAGCAATTGTACACTGAACCATTGTGGTCTTTTTGTTTGGATTGTCTTCTTTAAATTGTCAGACAGGTTTTCCCTGACTACCCAGAACCACAGAGAACTCAGAAGAGTTTCAGTCAGTCTCTGACAGCTCCTGGACATTGTGGGCTTTCATGATCCCCTTACTATGTTGGGGAAGGAGCTTGAAGAGCTGCACATGCTGGATAAGAATTTTCTTCCCAAAACATCAGTTGTTCTTTTAAGTACAAACAGAAATCAGATAATGGATTCAAACAGACAGTTATGTGAGAATCTGTAATTCTTGTCTTTTCAGCAGGAATTCATGGGGAAAGAGTTGCCTGCTTTATCCTGTATTGTAGAATATTCAGTCACACTGGCTGCGCTTCCACTACAAAGAAACACAAGGACATGTTATGCACCAAGGTGATTATATCCCAAACTAATTAAAAAAATATAAAAACCCTGAAACAAATATATTTCATTCTGTGGATCACATTTAAGCCTCATATATCTCCATTCTAGACTGACATTTATGCAGCCCAATGTTCTCTTTCTCTTTAAAATAATACTCATAAAAAAACATAGATCATACATATTTATGTAGAGACATATCTATCAACCATTACAAAATGTAATTAGACATTTTTGGTTTGTATTATTCTGTTTCAAGGCATAGAGAAAGCTGTATACAAGTATGCAGAGAATATTCACACTCTGGGAAGTCCTACAAATTACCCGTTGTTTTGAGTGCTTTAAACTTGAGCTATGCTGAATATGAAATCACAAATATGGGTTATACTAATGTGTTTTCCTTTTGCAACAATAATTACTTGGAGGGTAACTACTCAGCGTAGTGACATTCCTTATACGGATTTACTTCAGTTCCATAAATCTGATTTACAGCTCAAGGAGGACGGACCACACTGAAAACACGGGATCAGAATTCTATTAATGAAAAGAGGTGATAATCCTAATTAGAACTCAAATTGTTTTAACCCCCAACCTTTATAAGAACATTTCCTCAAGGTAAATAGCTCTACATTCTTCAAATATTTTTCACGTGTCTTTTTGTTTCATCAGAATTATTCAATATTATAAATGAATATTTTTTTCAAGACTGCTTTTTGTTCTTTTCCTTTGGATACTAAAATTGTGCAGTAAATTAAAAAAAAAAAGTAGACAAAAACACAAACAAACAAGGAAAACCCCAAGAGATTTGGCTGTTTCTTTATTTAAGTACTGATACCTCACTAATTAGCACTACTTACCTTGCGGAGCAGAATGTGGTTATTTTCTTCCAGGGCCTATCTTCAAATCACTATCAGATAGTATAATTAGCATCCAATTTTGAATGTGTTCAAATTTGATCCCTCCACAGCTCGCCACAGTGTTTAAGGAAACACATTGGTTTTTTTAATTTCTTAAAGTCTGAAGTTTCTGAGTAATGTTTATTGACGCAAAGTCTTGTTATGAAACATGCTGTAGCAACGATCAGTTACCTAACCGTTTACTGAAGGTAACCCAATTCTGAATGATGCATTGGAAATGTCTTGAAGATTTTTCTTCCCTCTTGTTTCTTTATTTTTACTCAATTTTTAATTTTTTTTTAAATATTAAAGATCTCTTTTTAATTTTTTTTTTTCATTTTTTTAAGATGACAGGGAGACAAGAAGGAGAATGCTTTCTTTTAGGGTCCTGAACCTTACCCAAAAGTATGGGAATGCCATAATGCCATATCTTCAGTAGAGGCATCATATGTCTTAAATATTGGGATTTATATCATAACATAATGGTCATGAACAAGCTCTGTGTACCCTGAAACCACATGAAATCCTGCTGAGGTCACTGGGCTTCTTCTGTAGTGCAAGAGTTAATACAGGCTCACTGGGCACTGAACTATCCCATCACCAAAATGCTCTGAAGGTAAATCAACCAGAAATTTTACAGTTTGAATTGAAAGAAATCTGATCTTTTGCATATTATTCAATTTAACCCAGCTAGTCCGAAACCACTGCATTTCAAATGATCAGCAGATGGAGTCAGACTGGAAGGGGAGCAGAAATTTGTGGACACAATAATGTGGTTTCCCCATTCATTTGGGTTTAGATACTGAATGTACTGCTCTTTTGCAAATATTCTTCAGGTTACTACAGTGACAGCAGCCTTGCTTGCTGGCTGAACTGGTCTGTTTTACATCTCTTTTAGACAGTGCTATTCCACTAATGCATAAGACAAAAGAATTGCCACAGAACAGGGGGTCATAACACATGACCTTTGAAACATGTCCAGCTAAATACAAAAATAAAGAGATATTTAAAACAGCTCTAAATAAAATGGAAACATTTAAATATAATCCTCCAAAATACTAATTGCAACCATTTGTTTCATAGGATTAAGTCCTTGTAGAACATTTTACCCGACTGTTTGGATTAGGACGTGAACTTTACAAATGACTACTTTTTTTTGTTTTATTCGGCACCAGCTGTGTGCATGCTTCTGAAACATCACCAGTCATGCTGAGCATTTAGTAGGAATGTTGCAATGGCAATTTAGATGTTAAAGGGCATTGTGATTTTTAAGGGCTTGTTATCACGGCCAGCTGTAGCTAACAGCTTGTAAGAGATCAGGAAGAGGTATGTGATTTTCCAAGTAACAAAAGCAGCCTGTGTTTACCACGATTTCTTTTCTGCCACAGAATGTGAGGCGATGGATATGGAAATAGATGTTTTCCCAGAAACAGAATTAATAAATGATGTTATAATTCTGTTGTCTTTATTTTAATCTCTCAAATAGTTTAAAAAATGTTTAAAATGTATCAATTACCATCTCCAACATGAAATTTAATTTCAATGAAGTTACATTGAAAGTTCTGCAAAAGTAGGGGGGTGGTTTTTTGTCTGTTTTGGGCATTCAAACCAGGGAATATTTGTTACAGCATCCTTTCAAAATTACCTTATTTAATTTCCACTAATCAGGGCCAGGATTATCATTCATGATAGAAGATTACCATTAGTTAGTAGATAAGAGGAGGAGACAGTCCATGGAAGACATTGGTCTCACAAGCTCTTGCCAGAGGATATTCTGCAGCTTCCTCTGATGCTATGGCTGGTCCATAGAGACCAGCCTGTTGAATCATTCAGGGTAAATAACTCAGGGAAAATTAGTGTTGTTCAAAGCAAAAACCACTCAGACAATGGCTTTAAGCAATGTAGGTTTACTGTTATTTGTACACAAGGACAGCATTTTCTTGATTACTTGGAAGCCTTGGAAAGATATATATGTATTGCTCTTGTGAATGTGAAGAAAATCAAATTAAGATATTTATTATTTTCCCAAAGTTTTCTTTTGATGGAGTTCTTAGTTAGAAAGAGATTTATTCACCACTCAGTAAAAATCTCATCAGATCTGTATTTTAACAATTTTCAACATGCTTTAAAAAGATTGGTAAGGTAGATTCTCTAGGATATAAATATCTGCATAACTGCAGATTAAAGTAAAAATAACCAGAAAATTATATATTAGACACAGACTTACCAGGACCTCATTAAAAAGCTGGAACCATCAGCACCACACAACCAGTTTTTGTGTCTTGTAATTATGACTTACAGCTAAAGGTAAATTGATATTTGATGAAAGAAAATCATGTAATCTGTTGGAGGTACCCAGTTATACTTCCCCTTTCACATTCTATGAAAGATGAAAAACCCTTGCAGGACACAATGAATGTTAATTGCACCAACTGGACAACATTATTAAACACGTAACTAAACTATAAAGAAAGACACATGTTTTCCTTTACTACATCTGTGAGACATTATTCTGTGTATTTTAGTAAGGTATCAATCTGTATTATCTTTGTAATAGGCAGAAAACAGGCAAAAAAATGTAAGCAGGAGTGCAGAGTAGCGAAAAGAAGACCTTTAATATGGATATGAAACTATGATTATAACAAAAATCAAATATATAGTGAAGAACACATAGGTTTCAGTTAAGGAGGAGCTCTTCACTGACCTCTACAGTAGTTAAGTCTTGGTAAAAAACTGACTCAAAAATTCCTTTTTTGGTCTCTGGTGATCAAACCATCTCCCACAAGGTAGTTCTCATCTTACTCTCCCGTGAATTACCAAGTGTTTTGAAGTAAGAAACATCATTATGAGAAATTTGAAGATAACCTGCCAAGAGATTTTCTGATCTCAGCCTTAGTTTTTGTGCCTTGTTTCATCTGATTCCAGTGCTACTTGTCTTAATGTGAACCAATATTTAAGTACAGCATACCTTGCTGTACTTAAATGCTAAATGCTATCCCTAAGAAAAAAAGAACCAGCCTCCCTTGGAATGGTGTTGCATTTTGGCTGTTTCAGCATGCTCTTGCCATGAGTTCCACAGTTTTTTAATGACACTGCCTCTGCAAATTTTTCCTCTTGGTTTTGATCTTGCCTCTCTTCATATTCTGAAAGTAAAAACTTGGGAAGTAACTAGTAGAAAGAAAATTTTCCTAGGCCTTTCCACTCTATCTATTCATCATCCTAATGGTGGAAGGAACATTTTTCTGATTTTTCTGTCTCCCAGATGGGTACAGCCATCATAGGGCTAGACAGAAAATACTCACCTGAAGAAGAAATCTGTGTCTTGTTTTCCTCGTCCTTCCACAGGGAAACAAAGTAAAAGCCACTACTTTGTACATAGGCTTAGAATAGCAGTTATGTCAATTCTGTAGTCTAAGTCATCCCGTGAACAAAATCCATGTTAAAAGAGTATGAATTCATTTCTGCATATTGACAGAGACAAGACTGAACAAGAAGTACGATTTCAACATCATTTTGATATTCAAGGTTCAGAGGGGGTTGACAGGGCTCTCAGGGTGCCACCAAGATTTTTAGTTTGGGACATACCCTTGACTCTTCTGTGACTTTCTCATTTATAAAATGGGATGAATGCTACATGTTCTCTCTCTTTGCTAGTACCACAAAGAAGTATTCTCGTCCTAGTCTGCAGGTACTTTGCTTATTTCTGCATGCTGTGCCTTTATTTCTTGTGGGATACATGTCTCTGCAGCACTTCCATTGCTCTGTCAAGCAAGTGAGGTAAAGGATTTGGTGTATGCATCAGAGGATGCAAGACAACAAGGTTGCTCTCTGAGACATTAATCTCTCTCTCTTTCTCTGAGTCTCCACACTGAGCAGTTGAGCTAGAAGGAGAAATCCTTTCTTCAGAGCTGGGGAAGAACATAGCAACAAGCAAACCTATGCTCTTCATGATGGGGATGGGAAAACAAGAAATTGTGTCCTGGTAGGAGGCCAGAAGACAGGTTTAATCAGTAAATAGTGATACTAAAATGTAGTGAAGCCATTGCACAATATTACAGCAAACATCAAAGCATTCTCAAAATTAGATTTTTCTCACCATCCTGAAAGCGATTTTTGATGAATCAGCTGCTTGCTATAGTTGGTAAGACCTGCAAAAACCCTTTTTCTTCAATTATAGGCACCTTGATTTGCAGCTGCAATAAACGAAAGCAGGACCGGCAGGGAGTCTGGCATGTTTCAGCATCACATGTAACTTGTGATGCTACATCTTAAATTAGGATGCTGCAGATGCCCTACTTTCTGAACTATGGTTTTATTTTAAACAGCTCATTATGAAAATAGCTAGTAACAATCCCAAACAAATAAAATCCATTTTTTAAAAAGTAAAAAAATAGAGACTACTTGCTCTGAACTAGAGAAAATGCCCATTTTTCATCAAAGTAGCTTTGACTTTTATGCATTTTCAAAGCTTTAATCTGTCTAACTAGGGAGGAAAACAAGGTTAAAATCAAGTTACATAAATATCTGCAAAAATACTACTCATTCTGCATATATTCTGGCTTAAAAAGCTTCTATTAACTTCTCTGACATCTCTTCCTTTTCAAGATTCACAATAATTCTACAAATCAATTACCTATGTTTGTGATAATACGGCTGTCCCTCTTTGCGCCCTTTTTCAGATAAATTTGTTTTAACTAACATGTTGGTGCAATACTTTCCAGATATCTTTTTTTACTACAGATAGGGATTTTTTCTGAGGGGCCAAACTATATCTTCCTTTGGCTGCACCAAATGAACAAAACATATGATTCCACCTGTCTGTTTGATAATGAATAGGGATGAAGACACAGATGTTCATGATATGGGGACTTAATTTCTAGTTCTAATCCCTCAAGTCTTCTCCAGCAAAGTCAGAAGAGCTTTCCTTCTTGTCTTCACAGGAGATTGGTTTATGACTCTTATTTCTTTAAAACTTTTTTAATATCTTCTTCTGATATTGGCAGAATATAATATTTGCTTTCTTCTGTTCAGAAGGCATACTGATACTGTGTCTGCCAGCACACTCCTGAACAACAAAGGGTTCCTGCAAGTATCCTTTGGGCTGGGATGGGGTTTCAGTGACAGTGCTCCACACAAAGAATTTTACTCTCAACTTTGAATGTCACTGCCAGCTGACTGAGGTTGGATTTTTATTTTTTTTTTAAACCTTCAGAAACTTCTCAATCCTGACAAATGTTAATGCAAACCCTATGGCATCAGTATGACCTGGCATCTTCCCAACCTCTGTACCTGCACAATTACAGCCAAGCTTTCCTAAACACTTTTTCCCTAGCAGCTTGTTTTGGTTTGGGTTCGCTGTTGTTTTGTGCCTTTTTTCCTCACCTTTCTCTTTTTAATCGCCAAACACTTATGGCAGGCATAATTTTTTGAGACATTGTTTCGGAGAGTTTCTCGGAGCTAATCGTATATGCCCCTTGAGAAGGTTTGCAAGAGAGGCCCACACCTGAAGACAGTCAGTGAATTCCAGCAAAGATCCCAGAAAAGATCCACAGCCACCTGGCTCGCCTGAAGGGCAGCAGGCGAGGCTGCTCAAGGAGTGTAGAGCCAGCAGCTGCGCTCTGCTCAGGCCACTCTGACAGCTCCCACCGTACTGATGAAAGCAGAGCTATCAATCACTAAATAAGATCAGCCAGCGTTTTAGCATTTCCCTCCCCTTTCTCACTCTCTTTTGCAATTGGCCCCCAGTGTTCTGCACCGATACACAGCCAGGTGTGTTTACACACAAGGCATTTGCATGAGGGCTGTCAAGACACAGAAAATTAATGTCAGCTCATTATCAGAAAGGGGAAAAAATAAAAAAAATTTCACAAGGTGGAGACCAGGAACCAGATTAATGTTAACTGCCCAAGCCCCTGTGATTTCAGTTGACTTCCATCAATCAATTCAGCTGGACATCTGGTATAGGATATAAAGAAATACGGATGTTCACATGTTAGAATATAGATCTATTATGCCAAGTTCATAATGTTCAAAAGGATGGAATAAAGTAGCAGTCAATAGGTTGAGAATTATTTTTATTTATGTTGAGAATTATATTTATTTATGTGTTGCAATGTCTACAGACACAGTTCAGAATGTACAGCCTTATAAATGTCTGAATTATTTCTAGGCAGAACCTCTCCTCGGACAGCAATGGAAGACCTCTACCAAGAAACAGATGGTATGTAATGGACTGTGGTTTGACCTTTGCTCTGAAGTCTTAGAAGCTAGTAGTTGGTCTGCATTACTGATCAGTAATTGTTAAATTCAGGAGGTCGTTTTTACAAATCACAAGAAAACCTGTAGCTTGTTATGTAAAAGCTAAATCATGACATTTGCTCCTAATTTTGTTGAGTTTTCTCTATTCAAAGCAATGAAAGAAAACACTGCTTGCTTTAGGATCTTGACCAGACTGATTATTAAGTATAAGCTGTCATTTAAGGACTTTCTACAAAAGATTGCCTGTGTATTGGTTACTGATCTACACTTTTAAAGAGAAAACACAAAATTCTAAACTTGTATTTGTTTTGTACTTACCTTAAGCTCAAAATATTGGTCTGTAAATACTATGAAGAGCTAATGTATGAGTTGATAAAAATATATATGTGTATTAACCTTGGTATCATATTTTCCAAAAATAGAAGGTTGAACAACTGGGTGACTACAAAAGAATAAATTGAAATGGGAGATGATCTTTGAGCAGCTGTTGAAAAAAATTAGTATGAGTGAAATTCTGATCTTCTCTTGTGCAGAAAGGATCCAGTGATTTACTGAGGCCTCCTGTACTTAGCATACTTATTTTTGAAAACCATGATTAAAAAATTGTATTTGAAGCTTTACACACATATAGATTCTCATAATGTAAAGGACTGTATGCTTATGCGGAAGCCTTGTAATATGATATAAATTTTGAGAAAGGGCATTTGTACTTTGTTTTTCTCCTTAATTTTGAGCTTTTTAATTGTCTTTTCTGTGTTATACTCTAAGAAAAAAATTAAGCAGAGACATCTGTGTTTCAAAACATGCAGACATAATTATCACTTGTTTCAGATCCTGGTGTTTGCCTAGGTAATCATTCATTATCTCTTTTAAAAGGTCACTTATAGGGGTAATGTGCTTACCTTTTTAAATTGTATGAAAACTTTAATTGCTTAAATCTCCTTCTGCTGGTTGATTGAAGTATCTTTATTTATATCTTGGAAAGAATTATATACAGACTTTCCTTTCAGGCATATTATGGACAAGAAGCAGTTTTAGTAAATTCAGTGACCCTTGAATACTACTTGTTTTGGAAAATCAGGTATATATATTACTAGTTCAGACTATTGTATTCTGAGATTATGATCTCTACTTCCTCCAAAAGAGATGGTAAGTAAAATGGGATATATATATATATTTTTATATATATTTGTTTGTTTAGGCAAATGAGCACCTAGTGATTCCAATTTCATCACACTTGATCCAGCTGATGGTAATTGAATGCCCTCATCATTTTTGTGTTACATTTGCACAAAGGTGAATGTGCAAACCCAGACTGCCTGCTGAAGAAAGGCTCCTAAAATGTAAATATTATCTTTCCCTACACTAATTGTATTTTCCTGTATAGTTGAATTTACTCACTCTTGGTGCTGCTTAAAGTATCTGAAAGTCTGATTTTCGTTAGAGAACTCTAACTCCTCCCATTCATTTTGCCAGGGGATTTTGACAGAAAATACCATTTTTAAAAGCTTTGAAATTCTAAAACCTTGTGCTCTGACTTTATACTGTGATTTATTCCTTCCCATACTCTTGCCTTATCTTACATTCATAGTCAAGTACTTTGTAATAAAATTGTTGGAACTTTCATTTTATGACTTGATAACTTGCAATAATTAAATTTCCCTTTTTTTCCCCGCTTGAGGATTATTACTGCTTATTCCAGCAGAGGAAGATACTCATCTGTGTGTGACTTTAGCAGGCCTGCTTCCAATGGACCCTTCTTGATGAAACCCTGCTTGCCAGTGGCAGCATTTAGTCCTTCTTACTCACCCAAAGTGATCAGTAAAGTTTGCTATGGCTGCAACAAAACATTTAAACTCTGCAAGAGGGCAGATGAATGTAAACTGACCCTCCCTATATCAGCACAATACTTACCTCACATTGTGCTTGTCCTACAGCTATTACAGCTCAATATGTATCAGCAGATACGACAGGGTAAACACAACAAAAGGAGGTCCCAAATTAGAAAAGTGCTTAGTGTCTAAATTCAAGCTAATAAGCAAAGGCATAATGGCTTAAAGACTTTGCTGAGTCAAAGTTTGCATGTCTAAATTGCAACCTGAAAACCTGCATGTTTGAACAGGACAGATACCATGAAACAAATAATTGTAGGTACCCAAGTGATAATTGCATCTCTGCTTATGGAGCTGGACGGAGAAACTGGAAGGGGGGAAAAACCAAGATTGAAAAAGTGATGTTATGTTTTGTTAGTTAAGACTATATTTTGGTATGCAAAACATTTTTCCTTTTTTTAAATTAGAATCTGATGCAAATTTCATTAGCTTCAGTAGACTTTGGATTGTGTCATGGGAAATAAAAGAATTTACCTTGAATATAAAAATTTAGATAGAACAAATGGGTGACCCTAGCCTCAAATGTTTGTTAGATTCATGCTGAATAATGTTTTATGCCAAATCTTATGCTCATTTAGCAAATTAAAGGAATGTAGCTTTGCACAGTTAACCCCAAAACAATTTTTGACAAATTAAAAATTTTTAAACCCCAAACTATTTTTGATCAAGTTAGGGCCCTTTGAATTAATTCCATGTTTGTGCGCACTTACCTGTGAGCCTTAAAAATAACCTGCATCAGTTTTGGATTTGAAACAAAGCTGGGAAATGAAGGCAGAAGATTTTTTTTTTTTTCCCAAATAGATGTGTAATAGAGATCTTCTGGGGGATTTTTTCAGTTTAAACATTGACTCTATTTCTCCAGACTGGAACAACATACTGGCTTCAGAGAAATCCAGAACTGAAAGAAATAGTTTCTTAACTCTTTTTGTCTGTTTACAAAACAGGCTACATAAATACCAGTCATCTTTGATGTCTATTCCACTCTCCAATGCAGTTATGAAAATGCAGTTATGAAAAGCAGTATCCTGGACAGATTTCACCACTGAAAAAAAAGTCTTGCAGAAGTTGCCCCATAAACTACATGTGCAAGATCAATTTCAGGACATCGCACTCTAGGCACAAATGAAAATAATATCAAAGCTTTAAATATTGATGTAGAATTTGCTTCTTCTGGTTTTATGGCATTCACTGACCATACTCAACATAAACAAAATAAAACCAAACAAAAAACCCAAAACAAAACAAAAACACAAACAAACAAAAACCAAATAAACAAAAAAAACCCAACAACTTTTTGGTATCTTAAGTCAGGTACAAGGCTTGCCAGAATTACCTGCAAAAGTCAATGGGAGGATTGCATACAAAAGCATGAAAATTCTTGTGTCTTGGCCCCAGTATGACAAACAGAATGAAAGAATTTCATATCAGTGTTAAAGATGTATAAAATACCTGCTCTCAACCCTACCCTGATTTTAAAGAGTTTGCACAAGGGAGGAAAATAGTTGCTCATCTCAAGATATGGAAAACCCACATAACCTCAGCAGTCAAAATGAAGCTGGAAAGAGGAACAGGTACGAAAAAATGTGACCCCTGACAAAGAGATAAACAATTCTTCATCTCTGACTAGCAATTGGCAAAAATGCACATCAACTGTAACATAACAACATGGATAAGACCCCATGATTCCTAAGGTTAAAGAAGCCAGGGAACAGATGTCATTTATACATTTATATATCTGTAATAATCCACTGCAATTCACTGAATTCCTTTGGGTGGACAGTAGGTAAACAGGGGCAAAAATGGATAGAAAAGCTTCCATTTTAAAAAGTGAAATAGATTATATTTTTAATCTCATATTCACAATTTCATGGTTTTACAGCAGTAAACAAAAACAGCAGGAGCACTTCAATGTATCTGGGCTACTTCCTGCATGTCATTTTAGCTTCCCTCAGCTTGAGCAGGAGAAACACAGAGTAATGAAATCTGGAAGAAAAATAAGGTATATGTTGCTATGCACATTTCTTTTCAAATGGCATCTCAGGGTTTTTAATAATGGGGGACAATAACAAGCACTTTTGAACTACACATTTTTACTGATACAGTAAAATAGAGATTATGATGCGTCACTGATGGCTGTAGTGTAACACTTTGTACACAATACATATACTGGAACTGCTGGGTCTGACAACTGCTGCTGGTTTTAATGGGGATATCTCCCTATATATGGGGTATACATATTCATATACACATGCACAGGGACACATATACATAACCTCTAATGGGATTAAAAGAGAATTTGCCAACTATACAAATATGAGACTGCTAGGAAGTACATACTACTTTGACCTACAACAATTGCAAAAGAAGTCATTAAGTTCCATAGTTCCTCATGTGACAAATCTACCTCAGGAAGCAGTACTTCCTTCATATATCTTTATTTTGCAAGAAGGATCCAATGATCTTACACAGGTAAATGTCCTTAATCTGTGGATGTTGGTTACCTATGGATGTTGGTTTTCCCTCATGCCATGCAGAGCAGATCTTGGGAAATAGCTGACAAAAGACCTTAGGAAAGCCAAACTTTTACCTGGAATCAAGGTAAAATGGGGCAAGCATTCAGTAGAAGAGATGGAAGAAAATCCATCAAAGTTACAAAAATTATAGAAATCTTCCTTGATTCAAGAAATACATGGAGTCTAAAAGAAACCTGGGAGGAGGATCAAGCTTTTTTGTTCTGCTCCTGCAGACTGTGAGATGTTTCCTTTGCAGCCCTCCAAAGAAGTCAGATCCAGCCTGACTCCTGCTCCCATCCCCTACACCCATTCCCATCATGTGTGCTCTTCTCTAAAGACCCCTAGAGGCAAAATTTAGTTAAATAAATCCAGATTTTAAAGGTTCACATTGGATTACTAAAGAGCAGATGAGATGAACAAAACTGCAAAACATCCCTCCTTTGGTTTTCTTAGGCCCCAAAACAGTGATTCTGTATTTTGCCCATGATATATCTGTCATTATTCAGACATAATTTTCTGCTAATGTCTTTCTTGCTAAGCACTTTTATACGTGGCAGAATTCAAGAATGCTAGGGAACATATCATATACAGTCACACAGTGAGGAATGGAGACTTTGTCTAATTTTTTATGATCTTAGAAGTGACAGCACTTTGAAAACCCTTTTTAAGGAGAAGACAGTCTGCTACAGGAATGGCGCCATGTTTTAGCTACAAGTCCGTAGTTAAAGCACACTTTTATGCCATTGGGTTAACGAATACTATTTCTGGTCAGAGAAAAAAACCACACACCTTACTGGAAGTGAGCTTAGCAAGCTCATTTTTTCTGGTTTTGATTAAGGTTGTTTGGTTTGGTTGTTGTTGTTTTCTGAAGACAATCAATAGCTAAAAGGAATTATAAATAACATTTGGTATTCAGTCCTTTCCTATGTATTAAATACAGTGATGGTTTTCATTCAGTAAAGGAATCAGCATGATAATTACCTTTAAAGTATAAATGACTACAGTCCTAACCCAGGCAATAATTTCTTCCGCTTCTTTTTTAAGTGCCAGCCATCACCCTCTCTCTACTGAATGCTGTTAAAATAATTATTTACCTCAGGCCCCTAGATCAGATCAAGGTATTGTACCTTTTCTATATTTTTTTCTCATTCAAGAGTGCAATTAGAAAACATTGTATGCAACAAATCTCAGAGCAGAATATGTACAGGACAGGAGCTAAGTTTGTCCACAGTGTACCTGCCCTATGACACTGTTAGGAGATGCAGAGCATTATTTCACCCTCTTTCCTCTGAGTGATACCATTTCTAATGATTAAAAAATTTCATCATGTCCTTTTTTGAGGGAAGGTGGAGGCCATGACTCAATCTTCCATGGTCCCAGAATTCACCTCTCAGGGATGGAAAATAAATTTTACCTTTTATCTTGCACTTTTTGTAGTGGTTTTCATAGATGCAAAGAAAGTCTCACTTGTTACCCTCCAATATATCTTTTCAGGTTTTTTTGCCTTGTGACATGACAATAACCCCAGCAGAGAATCAAACTGTTACACCTCAGCTCTCACCCCAGAAAACTTAGGTACACATGTACCAAAATCCTACTTAAATATTTGCACAATGCATCAACATATCCTCCTTTTGAGGGGCTTTTTTTTTTTTTTCTATAGATCTCCAGAAAATGTTAATCACCAGTTTTAAGCTGCAGGAGGTGGAAATAACTTGAGAGTTATTTTTGCTAAGGTAGCAGAAAATAAAGACTATCAAAAGATGTCTGCTTATGGACTTTTGTAAATGGTGTGATTCAGGTAAAAAAAAAAAATAAAAGAAACAGAAATAGAAAATAGCAGGGATTGAAATAAAAGAAATAGAATGGAGTGTCAGCAATTTAATGTGCATATGAGTTCCAAACACGATGAAAAACGCTTTGCTTCAGGCAATTTCTTCAAATAGAAAAAAACACCCTTCCATCATTTTTATTTGTAGAGGTTCTTTGAGTTACTAAGTAACCTCTACACTAAAGCATTTCTCCTTGAAAAGAAAACTAGAGGGGGAAAGCAGGAGCCATGTCTTGCAGCTTCTGAAACAGATCACTAATTTATGATGTCAGTCTTGAAAGCAGGATAGATCATTCTTTAAATAACCTGCTTTGGCAGATTACCCTCTGTCTTTTCTTCCATCACAGGTTTCAGATGCTGAAGAGCTCTCTAGGAAAGTCTAATGCAATTGCTCCCAGCAGGTATCTTCTTAAAAGCATCTTACCCACACAATTTTTTCCCCTACGACCATGAATTATAGTCAACTCTCAGAGTTCTGACTGTGTCATCAGTCCAGCTGGAGAGCAGGACACAGAATTGTGTCACACAATTCATGGCTGCTGAGTGGGAGAGGACTTCAGCCAAGAATAGGAAAAATTTTATTTTATATTACTTCACTTTTACCAATATTCTGATCATTTCAGGAGCCACATCATTTATCTTTTTCATATAGAACCTTTATACCCTCTTAATTTCTTAAGCTAAGCTGATAGGCTGTAAATGAAGAAAATCTAGGGTAAGAAAGGAAATTATTATTTTACTTTGGTTCATTGTTTATATTTAGTTAATTTCAACTTTAATATTTTTCTATTTTTAATTTTCCTTTTTGTTGCATTTCAGTGATGGACACCAATTAAAATGCTGAACTCCCAACACCACTGTTGAGTGATAGTGTCTTTGCTTCCATTTTGCCTAAAAGCCACCAAAGAGAAAGAGTAGTCATCAGCACCACTCACTACCTGCTACCCATGTGATATACAAAATATTCCTTTTGGGGAATAAGGCTAAATAATCGTTAAGGTATAATAGCGCTAACTCTGATGAAAAAATAAATATTATACTTCCATCAGGAATAAAGTAAAAAATCCAAATATAATGTGAGTGACTCTTAAAGGACAGCTTTAATTAAATATTGATGATAGTCATTTCAGTTCCTGAAAGACTGTCTTGTAAATTTGAGAGCTCTAATAGCCAAATCTTTCCCTCCCACTTCATTCATCTACCCTTTCACATCATCAGCCAGAGCAAAACACTTCCTTGCTTGCCTGCTCTAATCAATCCTGAGAGCCTGTGAACTCCCATTAACTTACTTAAGTACTTCATAGGGGGTAGTGTAAGAATTAATTAAACAGTTCCTGTTTGGACACTGCTTTGAATATGTATGGTGCTGTGGAAATGCTATGCTATTATTTAAGCAAATTCATTAGTTAAGCAACAAATATTGAATAAATCATTTCAATTTTTGGCAACCTCCAGCGCAGCTGCAGATCAGCTCTTTCCAGGCTTCAGGAGTCAGTTACCGGGTACGTGGATGTAAATCCATGCCTTGGGCACGTGATTGATTTCAGTACAATTAGGTCAGAATCCATCAATTGACTATCAGAGCTGGAAGAAGAATGTCTGGTTTAGGTTCTGTTTTATTCCTGCTGCAGGTATCGAGTATCAAAGGAAATAACGTTATCTCTCTTTTGGTCCCCATTTTTTTTATTAACAGAAAGCCTAATGGATGGGAAAAAAAATCTCCTTGTGGAAGCAGAAATGCAGAAAATTGTGCAGAGAGGAGAACAAGCACTCCATATTCCGAAGAAGAGAAGATGGGGTCCCAGAAGCATGAACAACTTGCAATACAGAAAGCAGCTGACAAATTTGTTTTTTCTTCCTTTAAATTTACCTTCTCCTCAGCCCACTGACGAGGATGCCAGAGTGTCCTCCGTGTTCCCTGCCAAACATGCACCAGAATGCCTGCCAACACAGCTACAAAATTCTCAGTAAAAGAAACTTAAAATTGATTAACTGATTCATTGATATGTGTTCACATAATCCTCTCTGAAGGTTTGTAAGGTGTCAGAAGAAAGGTGCACTATCTCTACTTGGTTTGGGAATTTTTCTTTATTTTGAGATTAACAACTTCAATGCTCTGGAGTAAAAAAAAAAAAATTAAAAATTTTTGTTCCATATGCTGATTTCAACAACATTTTTGAAAAGCATCTTATCCCACTCTCCTTTGTCTCTCCTTTTAGTATAGGATAGACTGGAAAATGAAGATTTAAGTACAGTTAAAGAAAAAACAGAGGATAAGTTTCTCCAAAATGTTGCCAAACATAATTGAGCCTAGTTGAGTAAACTGTTCACACTAAACAATTCGATCTGCAGACTTTATTTCCCTCATTCTTGGGACCAGTGCAGTGGGAAAATGATGTATTCATTCTCTAAATCTATCCAACCTAAAAGTTTCAGAAACACTTCAGCGTCCAGGTTACTCATGATTTTCAGTTTTCACTGTTCATTTAGCTGCCTTCTCCAGGAGATTCAGCAATCACAATATTGAAATGAAGCTACTGCCAGAATATCTCAGTTGAACCACTGGAGAAAGACATTGAGGGTCATATGCCAACCTCCTGCTTCCTGAGGCCATGTATTTGCAGCTGGAGGTCTGAGCTGTAGTAGTACCAAAGGATTCAAGAATTCTGAAGAGGAGGGAGTGTGAATGTGCAAAATTATAGTAAAATGGTCAAGGCACTCAAATGAAAATAAAAAAAAGAAGCTGAGACATCTGAGAACATTAGGGAATACTATAAAGCAGTATGGCAGTGTTAAATTAATTCAAGCACATAAAGGAATGAGTAGCAGGATAAAGCAAGGTAAGCTGAGCTGCTTTCCTTTGCAAGCAGGACAGAACCTATACAGATGGTGCCACGTAGTCGTGGTGCCTTCACCATTGGGACAAAGCACCTGTAGGATCACAGTAGCCTTTCTCACCAGCTCCCATGGCCCTTTTTTCCCAGGCAAAACTCACCACTGGGGAATGAGGGGAAGGGTGAACACCTCATTCATATCTTGGGTCAGGGCCAAGTCATGATCTTGGACCTGAAAAGGGAAGAAGGAAGTACAAACATGCCTCAGACACCAAGGAGGACATCTGAGAACAGCGTCTACAAGAAAACCATATAAAAATAATCATTTTTATTTTTTTTTAAAACACAGTCTTTAAACTCCAGAGGTTTTTAACATGATATACCTTTATTTTGATAGACTTCAAAAAATTTGGTATTTCTTCCCCTAATCCTTGCCAAGACTGAAACAAATAATGGAGAAACATGTTTTAAAGACTTCAGTTTTGAAAGCACTAGGTCCAGTCCCACTAGACCAAATCACACATACACTTGGGGAAAGTCCTCAGAGAACAGTGCTGCCTGCCTGAGGCATGGAGCTCTGAACTGGCTAAGGGAACTGAAGCTTTGCTACCTACCCCACCTCAGCTGAGACAGCATTGGGTGGTTCCCAGTGATCCTAGATTTCAAACCTTTCTTCCTTTTCTATTTTTTTTTTTTAAGGTCAAAGAACAAAAAAGAAAAACTCAAAAAAATCAAAGGACACAGAACAGGATTCCTACAGATCTTGTCAAGCTGGATTTCATGTAAAATGGTCATAGCAAACAACTTCATAAGGATAATATTTGTCCTTTTTCTTCCCTTTGAAAGAAAGTTTGTCTAAAACAATTTGTAAATTGTTTGAAGCAAGCTGTATGGGAACATGGCAGGCAGTCAGTTATTCGTTGACCAAATACATTTCTCCATACTTTCGGTTTATTATTTCTATCGAACAAATACTGTGTAAAGCATCTTCTTGATACCAGAATGAATTACTAAAGTTTCAACTAGAAAGCTACTGTTCTTAATTGTTGAGTAAAAGGAATTGACACTACTACCTTGTTTAGAAGCTTACAAAGGATGACCAAAGTTAAGAAGCTTATCTCCTACCTAGCAAAAAAATGAGAAATAGGTTTCATGTGGAAGCTGATAGAGGGCAACCTGTTGAAAAGGGTCCTCTGGACTTCTCTTGGGAAAAACTTAATTTTCTCTGCCGACTGTACAGGGAGACTACAGAGACCAATCTCCCAGTCCAACATATAAGCTAGACACTTAAAGCTAAGATAACCACACACCTTATTGTATTCCTCTTCATAAATGTTCTAAAAGTGTACTTCCAAGCTTGTTTATATATAAAAATATATATGTATATTTATATATAAACAGAGGAAGAAAAAAAAGTTTTGTGTACATATACAGGATCCCAGATGAACAAGTGTTTGCAATAACTGCAAAAAATATTCATACTAGCATCCATTTGAGCTTTTCTGATCACCACTTCCTTATTTTTAGCATGGCGGGTTCATAATTTCATAGCTGAATTTTAAATATGCCTATCAATAATCAAGTATCCTTATAGGGACTCTAAATGTACAAAAAGCTTATATAAACTGTATAAATCTAAAAGGTATTTCATATTTGAGGTCTATTTTACTGAATAGCTGTTTACAATTGCTAGAAAAGTGTAAGTTTCCAGATCAGTAAAAGCATGTGTTTTATCAAACAAGGAGGGGGCCCTCCGGGTGTGCTGAGTAAGAACTCAATAGAATCAAGCTTTAAAACTTTATGCTTTAATTAAAATGTATACTGATGTGTAGTCATTTCCCTGAGCACAGCAATATGGTAATAAGCCTTTAAAAATTCAGATCTCTGCAGTTTTATACTACATCTTTCAATCTGATCAAAGATTTTTTTTTCCTCTCACTAATCAGTACTTTTTGTGGTTTATGAATACAGGATTATATTTGATTCCATTCCCCTGTGGGTTGTTACATATCTTAAAAATGTTAAGTAAAGATTCCGCAGAAAAACCAAAAAAAAGGATAGAAAGTAAAACTTCTCTGAAAAGACTTGGATACCTAAAAGGCACTTCTTCCATAGTAAAATTTTGTTCTTGCTGTCTATCTCAGTGTGCTGGTTTCAGCTGAGAGAGTGTTAATTTTCTTCACAGTAGCGGATATGGGTCTATGGTTTGTATTTGTGCTGAACAGTTTTGATAATTTAGATATTATTTTATTACTGCTGACCAGGGCTCACAGAGTCAAAACCTTTTCTTCTCCTCACCATACCCCACTAGTGAGTGGAGTGGAGATGCACAAAGGGGCTGGGAGGGGACACAGCCGAGACATCTGACCCTTGCCTGACCCAGTATCTGTAACATATTGTGTTCTCAGCATGAAAAGCTGGGTGGAGAAGGATGAAAGGAACATGTTTGGAATGATGGCACCTGTCCTTCCGGGTCACCATTATGTCTAAGGCAGTCTTGCTTTCCTGGGGATGGTTGAACACAGAATCACAGAATCATTTATGTTGGAAAAGACCTCTAAGATCAATCAGTCCCACCTTTGACCAATAACCACCTTGTCAACGGGACTATAGCAATAAGTGCCACATCCAGTTGTTTCTTGAACACCTCCAAGGATAGTGATTATCCCACCTGCCTGGACAGTCCATTCCAATGCCTAACAACCCTTTTACTATAAAAGTAATTACTTCACATTTAGGTGAAACTGTAAATACAATGTCTGATCAGCAATAAAATAACATCTGAACTTGAAATCCCTTAACCCCTTGAAGTTAATTTCAGTTACTTATAACTTAATTTCAAATATTTTAATTGATGTTGCACTTTTATTTTGCCTGTTTAAGTTTTTTATAGAAGTCTATCCAATTTACTATGTATAGAGCAGCAGTGTTATGAATCTGCCTCTTCTGCCCTTCACCTCAGTTTTATAAGATGAGGGGCAGAAGAGGGTCACCTAGGCTGTCAGGGTCCTAGGACACTATTACTTGCTTGGAAGTCAAGAAACTGCATGTCTTTGTGAAAAATCCTACTAGGTTTCCTTGTTAAGAGACTTTTCCTTTTAGATGAGAGACTGTACTACATCATGATGTACTACTTGACTGCAGCTGAATGGGTGAATCAGCCATGGGTCTGTACAGTGAATTCAGAAGAAGAAACTGCAGGACTGTGAAAACAGAAAATGACAATTACACATGAGCATTTAGATTAAACACATACTGGAAATTTGTATAGAAAAATACTTCTTTCATTTTTGTTACTTCAGAACAGATTAAAACCAGATTTCAAATGGAATACAGATAGTCTGGCATAAAACATTCATCTATCCCTTTCATCTTGCCTGTGGTGTATGTGAAGGGTTTGAGCCTTTTATGCCTTCCTGGCTCAAGGAAGAGAACTTCACTGTTCCTATTTTGTTCAATGTTCTTTGCTAGAACATGTAACAGCGTTTGAAACAAATTCCGCTGATCACTCACATCTCATTTCCTATCATACAAGTCTTCGGCTTCAACAGTGACTCCAAAACCATGTGCTCCTCCAGGAGGACTTCCTTTACATTTATGATACTGAAATCAAATTTGCTTTATTTTACTTACATCTATTTTATTCATCGACTCTTCTGTTTAGTAGAGGCCCAAACAAGTTTCAAACTATCCCCTAGAATTCCTAATTTAACTTATCAGAGAGAGGTCAGTGGCCTTGCAGACCAGCTCTACAATAACAACTGTTGTGTAGAGACTGGTACAGAGAAAAAACACTGATGCAGTTGTGGTAGAAGCAGCTTACAGGTTCATGAGAGCAGGTCTTAAACTGGAAAAGACCAGACAAACATAGTAAAGTGAGGGAAAGAATTAAACTGGTGGCTATATCAAAGGGGCTCTTAGGTCCTTCAGGCAAGCACAGAAACACCAAAGACTGGATCCAGCAAACACAATTGGTGGATAATTATTCTGTGTGGCAGAGACTAGCTTCACCTATGTCCATTTTATGAGGTCAAGTATATTTTGAGCCCAAGAAACAACATGAATTATTACTATGCATTTCTTTATGGGACCAGTGGGAATAATAATCTGTTAGAAACTTACAGTGCTGGAGAAAGCATTTAACTTTTTTAGACATGCCCCATGATTCTTGTGTTTTAACCTATAAAATTAATTAAAGTATTACAAATGTTTCTCCTCAAGTGGTCTCTAATTTGCACATATATGTAATCCTAGAAGTTAGAAATAGAACAGGCACATTATTCAGTTAATAGTCAAGATACATTTCTATTTCCATAAAAGACCATATATATTCAACTGTGAGAAAATTTAAGAGATTAAACAGAGGAAGACTGAAAACTTTGCTTTACACCTGGGCTAGGCAGCTTGTAAACCACTGTGAAAACTCTCAGCATGAGGAAGATCTTAACATAATATTAAAATAACTTGGTCTTGCCATTTCATAGATATTTTTCCAGTCAGACCTATGCAGAGATGTTTCAAATTGCTAAGTTGGTTTGAGTTAAAACATCCTGTACACTACATTAAATCCCCATTTTCCACCACGGTTTTGAATGTATTCAGGGGCTTTGACAGACCGAGGGAACTGTCGGACATTTATTGCAACTGAGTTTAGAAGTTCTTCTACTAGAAGACAAAGCACGAGTTGTTTTTATATCATTAATAAAAGCCAAAAACATGGCAGTGTGAAACTCAAAGTCCATTAAACTTTAAGAGCAAATAAACTATATTTATTAGGTAATTTGGTGTGTGTAAGTAAGAGCTGTGGGATTCAGACCTGATGTCTCGGGATCTTTCCAGGCTTTGTTACCTTTATGATAAAGTAAAATGCACATGTGATGCTGAATATAACTGATTAGGCAACAATCTCATTCCCAATTAATTAATGTTCCTTTATAGAGGATTTGGGGTGGGGGCTGGAGGGCTACATGTATTGATGCTTTCAGAAAAGCACCCTTTCTCTTAGTACTAAGTTGACTAAAGATGAGCTTTTGCTGTTCTTATTGTTACCTTGAACCTTCAGTTATGTTCATGTCTTGACTGATAACTCATGAGTTTTTCTAGCCTCATTTCAGCTACCATGAGTGTGTGTCAGAGGGCCTTTTTTCACCTCTTGATTTCTGCCTCAAAAAACCTCAATTACCATTGCCTTGCACATGTGGTGCCACCATTTTTCAGCAGTGAATAAATGAGAAAAAGTTGTAGCAGGGATGAACAACTCTACTCTAACATGCTGTTTTTAAATGGAAAGAGCCCTAAAAACTATTGAAATAGTTGCATTTTTGTAATTTGCACCCTTACTCAGAATTACATATGACTTACAAAGGTTTGGGTTCCAGCCTGTACACACACATCCCACCCCAACAAGTACTCTCCTTTGCACGTAAAAATTCAGCGAAAAATAAGGATCCCCCTGATATTAGAGAGGCACCACAAAGCTGACCAGAGCCCACCGAAGTACACAAAAGTTTGTTACTTTTCAAAAACAAAGCTATTATTAGAAAATAAATGAGATTGTTTTTAAAAATTCTTCATATGAGCTAGAATGGAGTCTGTAAAAGAGCTCTGTGCCTTGCAGAGCCCTCTCAGGCACTTACTGCAGCAGCTCCCTTCAGCGGCCACTTTGGACAAACCTGGCTGTGGTTCAGCTCTGGCTCTGCTCCCTACTCCTGTTTCAGCCTCTCTCCTGGATGTCTCCTGGTTTTACCTCCTCAGCAGGAAGCCTGTCCTCTCTCACACTCGGAGCCGCGCTTGAGTCGGGGTAATCATTGCTGCAAGGGTGAACTTGACCCCGTGGGCAGTGGTCAGGACAAAGCCACGGTCAGCAGTGGCCTCAGGTGTCCAGCTGCAGGCTTTTAGCCCCAAGCCCTTGGAGGAAGCAGAGTGGATTTCCCTTCTCTGCCCCTGCCCCGTCACGCTGCGGCTGCTCGCGCTGATTGCGGCTCACCCCGGTCACGGTGATTTCCATGACCGATAGAGGAGGAGATTGCAGCTCGGCTATTCAGATGCTGCTGGTGTTAATGAGAAGACAATGTGGGTAATCAAACTAAAACACAATGCAAATGCGTTCGTCCAGGTTGTAACATCAATATTTATTCTCCCTGCTAATACAAGCCTCTTCCTTCCAATGTTCCCTTCCTTCAAATGAAACAACTTGTTCTATTTGAAATGAAGTGTTTTGCATATTTCGGAGGGACAAAAGGAAGCATTTGTAAGGAGCAGCCACTATGTTTTAAAATTCCACGTAAGTACATATGAAAAACCAGCCAATTGTTTTAAAAGCATGAGGACAAAAGTTGTTTGTTTTTTCCCCAAAACAATGTGACAAATTCAACACACATTCACCACTCAGTACAGCCCAGAAATGAACTGTAGCGTTGTCTTTACAAGACATATTTTTGCAATTAAAATTTGTCTTTTATGTCAATCCTGTTGCTGATGTTTTCTGCATAATAAATCTTATCTGTGGTCCTGTCACCCAGTTTAAATTCTAATATGTGCAATGTCCCCCCTACTGATGCAAAGCTGGAAAAATACTGGACTCCATTTACTGGACATTTACATCTGTGGTGCTGCACAGATAAGACCTTTAATTACACAATGAACATAGACACTAGAAGTTCTATTGTTATTGATAATGTAAGAGCCCAAATGAAATCAGCTCTTGGGAAAGATATTAAAAAAATCTGTCTTTCTAATTCTGTCATTTATATATTTTCATATCATGCATAAAAGAAAAAAATGCCAAAAGGCCCAAATATTTTTTCTCCTTCTAAGTTTTTTTATTTATAATTTTTTGGTCTTTGCCTAGAAAAATACCTATCATGCTCATTTTTAGAAGATGACCCATTACGATAGTCAGAAATCACATAAAATAAAATTTCAAACTTGGTAAAATGCAAATTCATAAAATCACCTCCATTAATAATGGTCACACTTGTAAAGGCTTGTCATGGAATGCTACGATACAGAGCTGTGTAGGGACTTGAACAAGGGCAAGGAATCTCAGCTCTAAAGCCATACTTCCTCTCTGGTGCAAGCACAGCAAAGAGGCTGTGAGCTCCCTCACCAGAATCTCACGTGACAGAAAATTTCTAGTCTTTCTTCTCTTTGATAGTAACTAAACAAATTGGTTGTTATTTCCTATTCTACTACCATGAGGCAAAAGGATTATTTGTGGGTGATTGAATCCAACCCTCTTCATTTGCAGGGATCATTAGCTTTGGGGTTTGTGCTTTCTGAACAGGACCATGTACCCATCAGTAGCAAGCCTTCAGTCACAAATGCCTTCTCTTTGTCCGTGCTATGTCTGATATTGCATCATGTCCCAGTATGTTTCTTGGGTTGCTTGAAAACATATGCACATATTTGTGTGAGACTGAGCTACATGGGCAGAAAAGTAAAATGCTGTTCACATGCCCTGAGACCTGGCAATATGGCACTGCACAAGAAGGACATCCTTGTCCTCTGGAGCAGCTGGAAGTTGAGGTGTGCTGGGGCATCTCAGATTACCCTATATGTCTACCTTTAGGCAAGTGGAGCCCATCCATTTCAGTAGGTTCTTACCTTGAGATTATGTTCAAGACTAGAATACCCAAATGTAATATCTACATATTAATATCTCCCATTATCATCTATGGGTGTTCAGGAATTGCTCTGAGCTCAAACAAGTTGGTATCTCATATTTCACCCAAGGTGTGCTGGAGTGTCCTGCCCATCCTCTATCTGCTGCACCAGAAGAAAACAGGTCCAGCCCAGAAAGGCTCTGGATCCCCTAACCCCACAGATAATCTCATCTAGACCAGATCATCCCTAAGTTGCTTTTAGTATCCTGCTTTCTGATTCTGAAATGTAACTGGGAACTTTTTATCTTATATACCAATTATTTACTTAACATCTGTATTAATATTAGTATTTATTATATGGTTTTGGATCTATAGTTTCCCGTTTATTGTATATTCTTACTGGAAGATGCAGTTATATCTTCATACCTTATTCTTTATTTTCATCTAAATATTAGACAATATATAATGATGAAATATTGAATGCTCTTAATGCTGTAGTGGAAAGGAAATTAATTAGATTGGGACCCTGAAGGTTTATTAGTTCTGTGGTCTGTATTTTTTTAACACGATGCAAATGCTAAGTGTAATTGCTTTTTACCATTGATTTACTTGATTTATAGAGTTTAGGGCCTAAAGTTCGACACTGATTATCCAGAATGACCTTTTTCATTATACAGGCTACTAAATATAATCCAGTAATTCTTTATGCAGCCCAGTATGTTCTTAGTGAGGTAATTATTATTGAAAAAAATCAGATGCAATTTGGTGACCACGTCTAATTTCTCAAAGCCGTAAAAACCCTTATAAGTCTTTGTTTTCCTGAGGATACCCTTCAGCAAGAACTTACTTTTGTGCTTTAGCATTTTAATATCTAATTATCATTTTAATTAAACAATGAAGATACTGCAATAATAGTTTCCTCATTAAAATATGAATCAACAGGAAAATTAAGGTATTACTGCAACCTAAAGTAGACTGTGTGGAAACTGAGTAGTATTTTATTTAAGAGTTAAGTCTTAATTATTGTCTCTTGTCTAAAATGTATATTATAAAATGTCCAAGGTAGACAAAGGATCATTACTTATAAGCATTTACATGGTGAGAAAACACCAGGCAAAATTATACTGTCAGCTCCCACTGGGTCTTTTAATTGTGTCCAAACCTGCCCAAATATGACTCAAATGTGGTCTTTTAATTTTTGGTTTGTGGTTGTTTGTTTGGTTTTTTTCTTGCACTTTTGTGGTTATTTGAAAAGTTTGCCTTGCTGAGGCTTTGAATTTGTGGCAGCTCTCCCAGAAGTGGGAGACACACCTGAAGTGACTCCCTTCCTAGAAAGAGCAGCTTCCAAACTCACAGAGATAACCTCAGGGGAAAAGAGAAGTTAAGGAGTGAAAAACTGTGCTGGAAACACACACCCAGTGTCCTGGAAATATTGGTGACATTTGATCTGAATTAACTTTTCGAAAGGAACTCAAAGCATTGATGCAGAACCCAAGAAAGATAAGGAAAACTGTGTCAAGTAACTTCAGGAATAGTACATATGCCATGGTCTGGGAAGAAAATTATACAGGAGCCAGGGCTGATGTAAAAGCATGAGACATTCCTAATAAATATAGGACTGAGGGCTGAGACAGTTGTCTCCCAACAGTAGGTTCTTCTCAGAGAGCTCCCAGAAGCATCACAGCCACATCCTGCCTGTACCACCAAACTGCATTTCCTCATGGCTCCACGCTGGCAAGCATGTGGCACAGCACCGGCTCTGTGATCACCTTGGATCACCTGGATTGATGCTGACAGCTCTGGGATTGGCTGCTGTCACTCACAGAGGGGCACAGCAGCTACAGCAAGTTAGTCTGCAGGAAGCAGTTTGGGAATTTAGGCTAATTTGCTCCATATTATAACTGTAACAGGAGGCTTTGACATAGACAAGGTTTTAAGAAATGTTTTCATTGTTTTTTTTTTCCTCTCATCATGGAAAAGCTTGGCTTTTGCAGCATCAGAAAACACTGCTAATCTCAGTTATTTGCACCACGTAGTTAATGAAAAAAAAATTTTAAAAAGGTGTGGGGGGGGAAGCATCTTTAATTTATTTGTGAGGACTAGTTCTAATTTCTCTAGCAAATATACTCGCCATTGAGTGAACGCGTGCTGCCACCCATAGGCAGCCCCAAAAATGTCTCCCTGGCCTTGCAGTTTTTACCAAACAGCACGGCTTGACTCACAGAAGCATGGTCCCCTATCCTCTCCCGTCTATGCTCAGAGCTACCTACAAAACGTGTCATTAAATTAACTATAAACAAGGTGAGAACGAGCTAATTTCAGTAGTTTAAAGGTAGCTGGCAGAAAACGTCTCACCACTTGTGAATATGGTATTATAATTACTGCTGCTTTTCCTTGTTCTGTCTATAAAAGGAAGTGAGCAAAGGGTGATTCCCCCCACCCCTCCCCCCCCTTTATCTGGTGTGTTGCTAGCAATAGTTCCCAGTTAAATAGAATGCTAATAATTTTTATTAATTAAACTCAAGTATGCTTGTTTGCAAGAGGAAGTGAAGGCTCTGGAGAAACTACAGCCTTTCAATACTTAAGGAAGGCTTATATGACCTGTAGCAACAGGATAAGGGGCAAGAGTTTTAAATAAAATAAGGTAGATTTAGAATTGATATAAAGAACTTTTTTAATCTGAGAATGTTGAGGGACTTGAACATGTTGTGCAGAGAAGCTGTGGCTGCTCCATTTTTGGATGTGTTCCAGGCCAGGCTGGGTGAGGCTTTGAGAAACTGGGACTAGTGGAAGATGTCCCTCCCATGGCAGGGAGACTGGAACTTACATGATCATTGAAGATAAAATCCAAACTACACTATGCTTCTATGATTTTTATGTGAAATAAAGATTAATTAGTGCATTTTGGTAACTTAAAATATCTGCTCTCCACACACCTAAATAATATGACTAATAATACTTTGGCATTAATTAAATTAGCTATAGCAGAGCACCAGCGGATGAGTTGGTCTAAAAAAGGGAGAACAATTTCATAGTACTGAGCAGTCTGACTTACTGACTTATTGCAGCCTTATTGGCTGCACACTGGAATCAGTAAAAATAACAGGTTTTGTTTTTTTGGGGAAAAAATCAAATTAAGATCAGCAAAATCATTTCCAAGCAAGACGTGAATTCAATAGCATAAATACTGAAAACTTTGCATGATCATCCAGGAAAAGAGACAGCTTTGTTAATATCATTGCTACTAGCACTAGTACATTGCTACATTTCAACATATGGCTTCAGCAAAACAGAAAAAAACTATTGATAACTTGACAAAAGTGTTGTATCTCGGCCTCTTCACAGCAGGGGGAATGAAAAAATCAAGACTGTTATAATCAGTATCAAGTGTTCCTACTGTAGTTTTCCTTTTACCTGATTTTTTAAAAAAGGTGAAGAGGGAAATCACATTTAATATTTCTTTTAATTCATACACTCAAATGGTGGCCAGTTTTTAGTTTTTAATCTTCACTTTAACAAAGAGCAGTTGGGCAGCTATTGACAGTGAAACACAGCAGTCGACTACCTTGCAAATTAGAAGCTGCGGTAGTAAAAATGGATTTGTATATCACCGGGA
Organism: Phainopepla nitens; assembly: GCA_013400175.1. Taxonomy (NCBI): domain Eukaryota; kingdom Metazoa; phylum Chordata; class Aves; order Passeriformes; family Bombycillidae; genus Phainopepla; species Phainopepla nitens. The sequence goes on from VXBQ01015435.1 coordinate 1,372,038, forward strand.
GTAGAGAGAGTGTCTGCCTTGTAAATTTAATTAAACAGCAGGTGCAAAATCAGGTCATATGGCTTTGATGTGCCCCATGTGAGGATGACAACTAGACAATGATTCTAATATGAAGAAATTTGCATACATTTGCATTGGATTGCATAGAACATTGTAGCTCACACCTACTTTCTGTGTTTCATTTTGGAGAAGTTGGAGATTTGAATGAACAGTTCCTATTTAGTTCCTACAACGAAACACAAGAAATGCTTTTGTTCTGTCATGGTAGGGAACATATGGGTTATGATGCTATTATGTACCATTTTATAGAGTATGCTTACATGATAATCAAACATTTGAAAATGCAGCTGAGATACTTGTAATGACAGGAGAAGCAAAGCTCGAAGTAGGGGGGAACACAGAGGAAGAATGGAAACCACCTCTGTGTTTTAATCTTTCCTTGACGATCATTTTTTTACTGGAGCATTAATGCAAATCTACATTCTGGTCTTTGTCCAAGGGGTGTCACAAACAATTCTCTTTGCTTTTGCAGCTAATATTGTAAACAATGAAATTATGTAGGCTGGAAGTGTTTTCAAATCTGGCAATTAGCACCTCAATGACAATTAGTTGTATAAAAAAATGCATTTTCTCACATTACTGGGCTAAGTTAAAGATAGAAATGCATACATGATAGTTATGCTTCTTATGCTATCAGTTTAATGGGAAAACTGACTATATAGATCCCCAGACCTTTTCTTTGGAGTTAAAAATGTTAATGAACAGTTGGTTTCATTTTTGACAATTTGTCTGTGAGATTCTGAATCCCAGCACTGTTTTTGCTGATTATGCTAGAAGTATAGGTTTTAGAAGATATTAAGACACAACTGGGAAGGCAAAATAAATTGCTCAGAGCAGAGGCTGCAGCTGAAAAAAAGGCTGAACTTTGCTCATTAGGTTGGGCCTATACCTGGATCTGCAAAGACTGAAACCTGCCAAGAAAAGGCTGCTCATCAGTGAAGCTATAGGCATGAGCCTGTCTGCACTTTTGTAGTCTGGTCTGCAAAGCAACAGATCCTCCCAAATTTAGAAGTTTGCAGTCTTGGGTGTGGTTGTCACTGTAAACTGCCAGATCTAGCAGCTATTATATTATGGTTACCATGTCCCAAGTATTGTCACTGAACTAATGAGGTAATCACCCCAGCTAGTTCAGTTCACTTTAACTGAAGACACAGAGATCAGATCTAAGGAGACAGCAGAGTGTTCCTGTGGCAAAGGTCTAAATACCACCTCTGTAGGAAAGCTGCCCTGAAAAGCAGTGCCTGGTGACAGCAGTCTGGTGTATGTGGATACTCAGGTGACCTCAATCCAAGGCGTCTATGTTGGCCTTTAGTTTGTGGGACAGCCTTAAAAGAAGCACCATGATGTATCAGAAGGCACCACTTTTAAGTGCTCGTGATTTTGATTTTCACATATATCTTCCTGCATAAACTTAAGCTCCCAGGGATGAAAATGCACTTTGCACTAGGGTTACACAGTGGCTGGACAAAAGCCAAAAATAACATGATGAAACTTCTGGGAAAAAGAGCTGCAAAGACATTGGCCCTGTGAAGAACCTCACACTTCAGAACTGCTCCAAGGAGACAAGTGAGGGTCTTTCTTACTTTGAGTGTTTCACTTTGCCTCTGCTGGAGCTCTTTACTGCTTCTGTGAGAACACCAACCACCACAGCTGGGGGTTGGTGGGGAACAGTTGGAAAAGAAGAAAGCAAGAGAAGGAAGTGGAATGAGAATTCAGGGAAAGGACATGAGAAATCTGAACAGGAGCCTCCTGGACAGATCATCTGCCAACATAAAGTACTTCCATTATATCAACAGCTGATCTGCCTCAAGAGTTTTCTTCTTTACTGCCTAGAGCTTCCGCACTGAGGTTTTCTATATCTTTAGTTGCGGTGATTGCTAAATCAACTCTTTCTGTTTACCCTCTTTAGGGATAGAGACTTTCCAAGTGACTGGCAGAAATACTATAATTTTTGTAACTGTTCTCCCCAAATCAGTCATCACTGCTACTGGCTCTGTCTGTGAGACACTGTGTGTACTTTCTCAGACAAGTGCTCTGAGTTGCCCCGATGTGCTTATAGTGCCCTCAGCATGTAAATAAAGCAGGTTTACTAGATTTAATCCTAAGCATTTTGTTTTTAAGATATCATACTCTTTGTCCTGGAGCTCCTAGATGAAGTTTAATGAAACTCAGTATATCAGTTGCAAACATGTAATCTCCAGCCCTAGATAAACACCAAACAATAATCTAAAACTTTCATTTTGAGAGAAAAATATATTAGTTATTTTCTTTATTCAATTTCTTTCCTTTTTTCTTTTTAAAGAAATGCTAAAAAAAAAACCAACAAAAAACCTAGGGAAAAAACCAAACACGAAACAAATCAAGTCATTTATTTAATTATATTTTAATTTTGAGGGGTTTTTGTTGGTTTTGCTTTCTTTGTGGTTGTTTGGGGGTTTTTTAATAACAAGAAATGGTGCCCAGGAAAGCAAACATCAGAAGTAACACAATTAATTATGCCATCAATAAACAATTCAGCAGTTCAATTCAAATAACCTTCCAAATAAAATACAAACAATTTATATTAAACACCTGCAAGAATCTTTTAAAAAATATTTAGCATGCCAAGTACATTCAAATAGATTGGTTATCCGTGTTAATTGCACAACAAGGCTTTTCCTGTGGATCACAGGGAAAAAGAAAAAAAATAAGAGAACAAAAGCAAAATCACTTAGCAAAAGCAACCAAGCACAGTAAGGAAGACGCCTACAAAAAATAAAGACGACTGGGTGGAGTCAAGATGTTTCATTTTACCCGCCCTTCCTGCAGTGTGAAACCAGAGTCAGTGCACAGGAAGGACAGGAGAAAAGGAGCTCTGGTTGAGTCCTGCAGGTTCCCAAGTGTCCTGAGGTGGTGAGGAGAGATGAGAGGGGGAGCTGCACGGTGCTGTCCTGCAGAACCACGGCGTTTCCCCCACCACTGGATGCAGCCTCCATGGTCACTCCCTCCTGGTGGCTCCAGAACACAACTCCTGATGGTTTCTCCAAGACACTATGAGTTCAGATCATTCCTACACAGGCTGACTCGTGCCAACCAGGGCTTCAATTTCGGGAGAGGATTTTGATTCCCCAAAGGAATACAAGCAGTTTCAAGGACTGGGCTAGCTAGATCAGTCCTGCATCAGAGTTCTGCTGCTGGGCAGCAGAAATCGACCACCTTCTTGCATTGTCAGCTTTCTCACCTTCTCCTGAGCAAAAGAAGCCAAAAATATCCAGCTGAAGAAGTAATACTCTGGTTTATTCTACATGTGTGTAAAAATCTCTACAAGGTGTGAAAGGGATGTAACTTTCCAAGTGAATTTCCCTAACTTGATATCAAAAGTAACATTCATAACAAGATTAAGTGTTAGACTTGCCCTTTGCTAAGCTTCAAAATGTAAAACTAAGTATTTTATATGCAAATGTACTTAATTTATAAACCAGGTAGATGACATTTTCAAGAAATATATATATGGATATTAAAGCAATAATCTGACAGTTGTTTTAGAAAACTAAGAACCTGGTTCTGAATACCTTCAACCTCACAACAATTCTTCTTATTGGATTCGCTAACTGAGCAATAACTGATATCAGGAAATATTCTGGCCATTGAGATAATTACCTTAAGTAAATATAATTAACTTTGGTAAAACTGGTAAACTTCTAAAAGTCATCACTCCAGAGCTTTGCTTCAGGTTTTCACAGTTTGCTCTGGTACTTCATAATTGATATGCTTTTCTTCCAAGGTTATTCAGACACAAATATGTCCCTTTTCACTCCCACATCAACCAGAGGAAACACCAGATGGGCGCAACTTACTGTTATTAATTTGTCCTGCATTGTAAAAAAATATTGCAAACAAGCCTAACTATTTCCAGCTCACTTACAGAAAATACAAAGGTGTAGAATGAGGGGAATTATCTCTGTTTTACAAAGTGATGCACTGAAATCAATTTGGCTTAGGAATCATCAAGCTAGAAGTTACAACTAGGTCTCGATTCCGAGGATAGCTAGGGAAAAAAAGTATTTTCCCATATCAAAAAAGTATCCGAAATCTAGACAACTGTTTATTCTGATGAAACTAAGCCCTTCCAAAGTTAAAAACCCCTACATTTAACCTGATAGTATTCCAGCATTTTAGGTGCAAGTAAGAAATGGGTTCAGGTCCTTAGGCTAAATGAAAGTGAATTTTGTTTGTGGGTTTTTTTTGATAATTTGAGGTATCCTAATAATATCCTATTAATATCCTATTAATATCCTAATCTTTGGGTTAATCTGGGGTAGAATTATTTTTAATTTTAAGCAACAATTTTATTCTCATCAAATCTGCCTATCACATTATTTGGAGAAGTTGGAAATTAATGAATTAGCAATTTTCAAAAGAAAAATAATGAAGTCTCAATATTCTCTAATATCAATCCTTTAGGTTCTTTCAAAACATTTTTTTTCTTTCTTTCTTTGTGGTTTCCTAATAAAAACAACACAGTAGAAGAAATAAATTTGAAATACTACAGCCTTGCTATACAACTTAGAAATTTCATTATGGTCTCATACTCTTCCTCCTGAGTTGCTATAATACCTCTGGTTTAGCTGCTCATTGCTAGGACACAAGTTATTAAAACTTTATCATTTTAATGCTGTCATTATGTCTCCTTTTTATATAAAAAACCTACATATGTGTGGTGAGCTTCACTGTAATGTTCAGATATGACAACCAAGCTTAGTGCTTTTCCTATTTCATATGGAGCAAACGTGTGTAAACATTTTATTAAAATTAAAAAAAAAAAAAGGAAAAGAAAAAGAAAAAGTGAAAGCTGTTGCCTGCTGATTGATTTTTCAAAAGCTCCCTAGACTGAATCTGCTACAGATGTTTGCAAAATGATTGGATGTAAAGTGGGCTTAATTCATAAAAGCAATAAAATGTTGCTTATTGACTGAACAGATGAACTAGCTGAGGGGACATCATTTGGAGTGTTCTTATTGGAAATGCTTTGAAGAAATGTAATGATAGTGCAGAAAAAAAAGCCTTATTAGATGTAGTAGAATAAATTTACTGCAAACCATTTTACAAGATTTGAAACACAGAAAATTAATTCCTGAAATTTGGATTGTACAGTTATGCATCCATATAAACTTGTTGTGGCTTCTCAGGCTAGCAGTGTTATTCATGGTTAGCAATTAAATGATTTAAGCCTACATTTAAGAGAACGTTAAGATGAACAAAAAGAAAGAAATGCTCATAACTAAATTCTCTCCTGTCTATTGGTGTCTACTCTGCATCTTTAAGGCTGTAAAACCTCAGGCATATAAAAATAGTTCCTGATAACTCAGATCATCATTCCCAAAAGAGAGAGTGAAGAAATCATTGTAAGGTTTCTCTGAATTTTCCTTCCTTGAGAATCCATACATTTAACTCCATGCCTAGTAAGGAGTGAGAAGAGCAGATTAAAGTCATGCTGCTCCAGGACAGGAATGTATTCTGCTGTCATGGTTCTGATCAGCTGGGCTGGATGTCTGAGAACACACTTTTCTACAACTTATGGTTCATTTTTAATATTTTTTTTTTTTGTAGTGCTAGTCGTCACCTGGAAATTTTTATGTTCTTAGGGTCTCTACCTTACTAATACTCTGGTTTTGACTCTGTAAACTTAGCCATGGGAATTCTGAGCATTAGTCTTTTTCTGAGATTGAAGGAACACAAGGGCAAGATACCATCTGAAAATTATTCTGGTAAGTCTTCTTTTTGGAAACCTTGAAGTGCCCTTATACCTCTGCATGGGGAACTGAAACTCTTACTTTAGAGCTGTTTCAGACAGTGCCTGAAATTTAACCTTAAAATTTAGGTACCTAAAATGAGCAGATTGCATTCAAATTCTCCAGGCCTTTCTCCAAGCATGTGTTTGCAGATGTGTTAACTGGAATGGATATGACTTTCTTCTGTTTGGCTGAAGCTTTCCCTCGGGTTGGCTCATGAACATTATTCCTGATGACAGCAGGGTGCTGTGAAGAGCACTGCTGGGCAGGATGGAAATGAAATGATCATCAGTGGGAGCATCTACTTTTCTCCTGGCATGACTTACAGCACAAAGTATGGGGCTATGAAAAGAGCATCCAGTCATGCTTTCAGCAGTTGCAGAATGGTGGAGTGGCCAAATCACAAAATTCTGAGCATCATTTAGATGCCAATGCTTCAAATGTCATGTATATTACTGTGATCTGCAAATCCCGGTATCATGTACTCAGCCAGGGGCAGAAGTTTCTACCCAGGTTGGATTCTGGAAGCTGATGGAGTCTGTAGACAGTTAACACAACCCACACTGGAGCAGCTGATGAACTGCAGCCTTTGTGAAGGACTCATGTAAGAGAAGTTTGTAGAGAACTGTGGGAGGTACCCCACAACGAGGCAGTGGAAGAGTGTGAGGAGTCTTGCTCCTGAGGAGGAAGAAGTGACAATGTGTGATGAAATGACCACAGGCTCCACTTCCCAAATCCCTGCACCACTGGCAGAGAAGCACAGAAAATTAGGACTGAAGTTGAAGTTGAGCTCAGGAAGAAGGGATCTTCTTGCTGGGAAGAGTGGGAAGAAAGGCATTTTTAATATTTTATTTTTATCATTACCATATTCTGATTTTATTTGTAATAAATTGAATTAATTTCCTCAATGGAATCTGTTTTTCCCATGACAGACACTGGTGAGTGATCTCTCCCTGCCCTTAACTTGACTCACAAGCCATGCATTATACTTTCTCTCCCCTGCCCAGCTGAGTAGGACAGTGACAGAGTGGTTTTAGAGGACACCTGGCATCCAGTCAGGGTCAACCCACCGCAGCCACAGATGTTAGTATTGCTTTCTATATGATTTGGGATAGCTTCTACACTGAGAAGTATGATAATCTTAATGGAGCATGACACTCCTGTTGAATTTTACTGTTTGTGTCAGTAAGGATTTGGTATTTTTCTGGTTTAATTTTTACATTTTAATATAGGTGTGAGAAAATTAGAGTCATGGACTGTCATTTTAGTTCCTGGCACACACCACTTGTCTGAGGGTGACCTGGGTTTAAAAAGGGAAGCAAAGCTATGTGTTTCACTTGTGTAGGAAAAAATTTTATTTCTAAATGTACTTGTGCAGTCCCATTTGATACGCCCAGAGTGCCTGAGATCTCCATGTGGGACTAGCAGATCCCATGGAAGATGCATAGAAGACTTCTGTAGAAGCAGTTGAAGTCTGGGCAGGATTGTGTGAGTTGCTAAAGGAAACATAATCACACTGATAATTTTGGTCTCTTGAAAGAAAAGATTGAGACAAGCACAAAAACTGCACCGCAGAAAAACATGAAAAATAGCAACAGAAAGTTGTATTTTCTCCCTTTAAGTTATGGAAAGGAAAAATTCAGCCAGAATCTTTTTTAAATCCTGCAATGCAAATGATCAAAGGTTTTATTCATACAGGCACTCTCATGTTTAAATTTTAAGCCCACTTGGAGTCATCTTCTCATCAAGTTAAGCCCATGTACAGGGATTGCCAAGATCACTGTCTTTTCCTGCTGTAAATGATGACAGCAGGGTTCCATTCGCCTGTACTAGCCCACTGTTGCCTGTCTAAATGGATGTGATTGTCAAAGCTCTGTTCATAGCGTTTTTAAAGCAGCAGTGAACATTTAGGCAGGCATATGCACAAAATTTTGTGCTTATAGGTGAGATCAAACTCTTTATAATGTGTTCCTAGAGCTGAGAAGAGAGGGGAGGAATAAAGGAGAGGTATAGACAAGGAAAACTAGGGCTAGTAGCTTAAAAATAGAATAACTGAGTCTTAATTTCCACAGTTTTCCATTCACCACGTGTATATGTCTTTTTCCAATTGGAAAAAAGTCATTACCTGATTTCAGAATTCATCATGTGTGGGATAACAACCAATGATAACTTTTTGAAAGTAAAACCAGTTCAAATGATAGCTCCTTGAATTTTTGAGCCTTTCTACTGAATTGTATTTCGCTTCACCTACATGAGGCAGTGCTGAAGAGGTTAAACAAAAGTTGCCCCTTTTTCAAAACTGTGTTAATTAAAAATGCAAAACCCAAAGAAATCACAGCTGGATAAATAAAAACAGCCCAGATGGTATAGCAACAAACTTCTGGCAGGTCTTGAAGCAGACAGTATTCCTGCATATTTTATTTCCTAGCACAGGCTATCACCAGACCCCACCAGAGATAGCTTGGGCAGTGCATCAGAATAGGGGGCACTCAGGCTGTCCTGGTGCTAAAGGCAGCACACTTCCAGAAACACCTGACTACATCCCTGGTGTTTGTTCGTTGCACAAAGCAAGTCCCCACATTCCTGCTGTAAGTCAACTGAATGTCTCGTCACTGAGAGCAAATTCCTTATGGTGATGCTCTTTCAAGTGTGCACATAAGTAAAATTCTACCTTTCGATATGTCCATGTGTTATCAAATCCAGTGATACGCTGCTGTGTGTTTGTCAGCTTGATCTGAAATGGACTCTGCCAGGGAATGTAGACCTAGTTTGATGAGCTTTAGATCATGTTCATGTGCACAGAACTCCAGCAAATTTAAAATTAGGTTGCATTAACTTTTGAAAAGAAATTAGGTACCACCAATTCTCCACAGGTATGTCTGGCCAACTCCTCATATCCTATAGAGTGGCTCTGCCCAGGTATCGGAGGGGAGAAATGGAGATGTGTTGTTACAGCTGTTGCTTCCTTGGGCTGCTAGTTTCACAAAATTCTAGATATTCAATATCCAAGAATATCTGGACAGAGCTTGTAGGAAAAAAAGAAGTTATACCTAGATAACATGAACACATGGTGACCAAGACCAGGCTCGGGGCAGTATAACATTCATGGTTACTTTATATATTATTTCTTTTTCAAGAGCCTTTCTCCTTAATTTGTTAGTCCTAAGAAATCTTTTAACTTATCTCTGTTGATTTTCCAGCTCCTTGGTAAGAAAGCAAGGTCCGGAAGAAGTGGAGAAGATGCTGCGTGGATTAATATGTGAGAATTAAATGATTTGGACAGAAAAAAAAGTGGTTTTTTTGTTGGAGACATTTTGTTGGAAATGTTTTTCTATGTTGGAAGTAGGAGAGATGGAAGGAGAAAGAGTAATTGAGTAAGGTTAAAATATCAGATAGCGTACAGGAATATCAATTAAAAATAAACGTGTCTAGAATGGTCATTATTCATCTTCTGAGTGGTCTACAGCTTGTATTTGTCTTTTAAAATGCTCTTTGCTATTAGTACATGTGGTAAACCCAGTGCTAGCACTACACCAAGCCATTGTGCTCATTAAACACCACACAAGTTATGCAAAAGCAGAGTGGGAAATGTACAGTGTTTTGTTCTTTTGTTGGAGCTGTGGGTTGGGTTGAGCTCTCAGAACAGCCCCACTTCAGTGCATGGTTCTGGCCTGCAGCCCCTTGCAAGGGCTCCTCACAGCTGGCAGGGGTTTCTCTGCAGGCTGGAAGGTTCATCCTCCTGTAATGGGGAACAGAGTGACCGGGACTTGAGACTATTTCTCTAGTCTTTGTGCAGTCCTTCACAGCCTTCATTTACATTTGGTATTATGATGAAAATCATACTCTTTTACTGCCATATAAACTTTAAACATATGGCTAAGTCCACTGCAGAAACTCTCCTTAAGATGCATAAGAGGCAGGAAACAATAGATTGCTTCTGGTCATGAGGCACAATGGATTTTTAGGCTTTATAATTAAATAAAGCTTTTGGTAAACACAAAGGTCCTGAAAGGCAATATGGCTGTTGCAGCCACAAACTTTTTTATTGCTATAACAGAAACTAACGACATCCATTTTTTCTAGGAACTCTGAGATGGCCTTATTCCAAAGATGGTCTCCTGAGTGATTTGGATTAGACTTTGACTTCATGGCCAGATTTCCACGCAATGCAAGTTGTTGTTGTTTTTCTCCTTTTTGTAATAATATATGTGCTGTTCTGGCAGATGTTTTATTTTCACAATTTTTTTTTCAAAATCAACACCGCTGAGTGATACTGAGATGCTTTGATGGTGTAATCCTGACTGAAAAAGCCTTCTGGCACATTGGATAAAGACTTGTGATATGCATGCTGCTGTGCTACAATAGATATACCACTGCTCAACCTCCTGTTCAGGTTGAGCCCCCACATACTTTTCTCACATCTTCTCCCGAGCCTCCCATATGGTTTTGGGAGCTGCTGAGCTTCATGGGCTGACTCCCACCTTCTGTGGGGCAAATGCAGCAGATTGAAGATCCGACTCACACACAGACCCACCCCCCAAGCATGAGCACAAACAGAGAAAAACCTGCACTTCAACAAAAAGAAAAAGCAACTGGCAAGAACATGACAGTATTCTTCCTCCAATAGATTTCCTCCTGCTTTCTTTCCACCCACCTTTTTCTCTTTGGTTGCTTGTCCCTGGATCATTTCCTGCTCCAGGTGGTGTTTCCTTCTACGTGGAGAATCAAAGACTGGAGTGCCAGCACCTTCACTCCCTCAAGTAATAGCCTACTCAATCTGCAAACATCTGTGTTACTGCCTGTGTAGTTAATAAGCTTGAGTGAAATTTCCATTCTCTGGCAGATAGCTTGGTGGGACTGAATACTCATGCTGAAAGGGTAAATTTTCTCTATCTTGATGAAGTAGGGACAGGACTCTTAGTGAGAGGCAGGTGACTCATGCTATGTGTTTTAACTAGACACTAATTCCCATGGCAGGTGATGGCGATGATTCTTCTCTGCATTGGAAAACAATAGAGACTAGATTCACTATTGAGCTTAGCCGTGGCTGGAGATAGAGAGCAATGATTTATCACTCACTTCAGGTTGAATATGGATTTCTAATTAACAAGTTGTTCATGACTGAATTTTCATTGCAGTATGTATGTTTCAATTGCACATATATTTTAATATATGTATCTAACAACATCCTAGTCTGAGGTATTTCATTATTTCTCTTTTTTTTTCCTATCCTTTACTTTTTGCTTTGGTCCCAACTCTGTTAATTGGTATTTGGTTTTGCCTACTGGAATGACATTGACTTTGTTCCTTGAGAAATGTATAACAGCATGCACATAGTGCACTTTTGGAGAGATTTATCAATGTATATAAAAAAAGGTGGAAAGGATTTTGCTGACTTTTAAAAATGTAGATAAGGATCACCTGAATGACAGGGTTGAAAAATGGTCTGGGTCCATGATAGAGGAAGGCTAGTCCTGAGCTCCTGAACCAGGAGGCAGGGCTGAGGGGCTGTGCTTTTTACCTGAACAGAAAGCTGGCACTCAGTTTGCCACTGCTCTTAGTTCCTTCTATCATTGGGTCAGTTCGTGTCATGGAAGTTGTAACCACATAAGGGGTTAAAGGGGCAGAAAAGGTGGCATTTCAGGAGAGATCTGGGAGGCAGTTACTTGTAGCAGTCTGAGTTGACCATTTACAGAGGACAGTGACTATTTTCTTCCCAGACTGATACCCCTGCTGAAGAGCCAGAGCTCCATGGTCAGATTATTAAGCCTGGCTGCTCCTTGGAGTGTGCTGGAGTCCTGACTGCTTGTGTAATTTTTTCCTACTGATAGAATCTCTCCTGGGCACAATGATTCCTATTTATGAAAAAAATTAGAAAGGGGAAAGTATTTTCCACAGAGCAGTATAGATTCTTTAAAAACATTTGAAAAAATGTAATTGTACTCAGCACTGGACTGAATTTTCATGAGCAGTAGATTAATTTACTCAGGGAACCACTTTATGTACAAGCACTAAAAATTGCTCTACAAAATGCAGAAAAAGGGCACAATAATGCATCTTCAGATGTAATGCAAACAGTCAACTTGTAAAACTATTTCTTTAGCTTAAGAAATTAAATGTAAAATTAATTGTTCAAGCTCAAAAGTAGCATCAACACTACACTGACACCAGCTAATTGTATATTTAGCAAACATCAGCCAATTTAGTACTAGACTCTCTAACATAATCCTATGTACTGTTTTCTCTTGGAATTTCAATAAGTTAGTGTGTTTTTCTACTTGAGAAGATCTAGAGTTGCTAGAAAATTTTCACTGCTTCTATAAACACATGAGTGATGGTAACTGCTGCCTGTATTTGCCACCTGGCAACTCTGAGCAGAGAGTTCAGTTTGTAAGAAAGGGATCAGATTGGTGCTGAACACTCATGTTTTCATTTGAAACAAATATAGCTGAAGGAAGCAAAGAATTTTCTGGCGATTTTAAGCATGTTGCAGCATAGAGCCTTTAATGAAATTACCGTGTAAACATGTCAGGCCAAAAGGATGGAGTAGTGCAGGTTTAGTAAAGGTAGAGCAATTAAAACTTTAAGACAAACTAGATTTATTCTATTTTTATATATGTTCTTCACAGGTCACACAAAAAAATTCACAGTAACTAGAAATTGGTCTGCATAGTTCAAATATATTCAAAGCCACATTTCACACATCATCCTTCCTAAGAACTCAGAACAGATTGTGTTTATTCCTGTTATTTGCTTTTAGTTTGTCCAGATGTACTCTTCAGGTAAATCTTACTCATTATCAAAGATCTATGAGTCACTGGAAATCACAGAGTAATTCTCCTCCTGACTTGCACATCATGCAGCCTCTTTAATTTATGAACACTGCAGAAGAGAAGGATAGCTTCTGGACTGGGTCCTTTTGGTGAGCCCTCTGACATCTCAATGAATATCAAATGGCAATGAATATCAATATCTACTTGTCAAAGTATATGTAGTCTTGAGTCATAGCAAGTTGGCCTTTGAATGCCACATGCTGCTATTTTTCACCAGAATTTAGTTTTCCTCATGTCAACAAAAATAAGTTTAATAAAATTTACGTCTGTCTAACCCTGAACTGAAGCAAAAGCTGGTTATGCTTTTCAAGTCTGCCAAACAATGTCAGCACAGCTGCCCCCTTTAAGAGAGGTAATTGTCATCAATCAGCTATTTCATGGGCCTGAGGATCCACTGTGCAGAGTCCCACAGACGTCGAGGACTTATTATATTTCTTAGTCATGGTCAGGTCCATGGTCAGATTTCAGTTCCACGCTTGCCAAATCATTAAGATACAATACTTCGTTTTCCATAATGCAATCTTTGCCATCACTGGCAAATAGTCATGACTAAAAGTGCATCCATCTGGATCTTACTGAGATAAATTATCACATTAATCTGTTACTCCACCTATATTTGAAATGGTGCACTTATTTTCTTTTGTGTGAGTCATCCTCTATTTAAGAAAGTGGACAAGAGACATAAAAGGGGTTTGGTAAGCAGTGACAGAAATCATCCTGTGACAAAGCTGTCTATGAGAGGGCTCAGCACATGTAGAGATAAGCTCAAGTCCCACAGTGAGGATATGTGCTGAGACTGGAGGATGACTAGGACACAGCTTGAGCAAACACTTCATTAGCCATGGATAATAAACAAAGACACTGGACAAAACTGAGTGCAATGTAGAGCTGAACTGTCAATACCTTGTGATATTTGTAAAGGGCAAAACTGTGCAGAGCTGCAGTAGGGACCTAACACCGGCTAACTCCCTGATAACCAGCAGCTCAGACACCTTCCTTCTCCAAGCTCACTGGGGATCAAATTTGACTCTCTAAAGATGAATAAGATAGTATGGGGCAGCTGACTAATGATATGTTTTTACTGACTTTCTGAGATACTAATGTACTTAAAAAAACACCAAAAACTTGAAGGGATAAGATCACTATGTAATTCTACAGTGGAACTCTTATTAACTTCAGAGTTGTGGTACAGCTAAATGATTGTGCAGAGTTTTATCTCTAGCTACAGTAATATAACCAATATTTATAATATAAGGAATAATATAGGTATATATAAGCATATATATATATATATATGTATGTATAATACATAAGATACAATAAATACAATAATACAATAAATAGATCATTCCTAAATCCCACTTGAATGTGTTTGCCATTGATGTCAGAGACTGTCAGAGAGCATGCAAGACTTGTTTAAGGATTTCAGGTATAAAGGAAGCAATCATAAGGGCAATGGATGGAAATAATTTTCATTTTCTTACTTTGTTGTCTTACCTACAAAATAAATGGATGTGAATGGAATTTACTAAGATGTGGGGTCTTTTAAATTGTTGAGGGAGCATTTTAGAGCTCATGGTTCAGTTGCAAGATAGACATCAGCCTTTGTGAGACTGCAAGGGGTGATATTTATCTCACTGACACTTATTGTGGGACATAGGACAAGACAGGAACTTAGAGTACTTAATAAGAGATGCAATGAAATGAAACTCACATCACCCTTTGAAATGCTGTACAGTAACATTAATGCTCCTTAATTAGCCCTTTATCTTATATTGATGCCTAAGCCATTAGAGTAAAATATGAGTGTTTTATATGCCCTATAAATAGAAGGGAAAATAACTTCATCTAGTGGGAAAAAAAAAAGGGAAAATAAGAGCACAGAGGTCAATAATCTTTTGAAAGCCCTGATTCTTATAAGTACACTTACTGTGGTACAGACAGGGTAGATGTGAATTATTTATGGGCTGATGGGCATGTCATTTCACACACCATCAGCCTCAGAAAAATACCTCTAATTAAAAGAAAAAAAAGAAAAGCAAACCCTGTTATTAATAAAAAACAAACAAGACACAATTTGAAAAATCTGTGCTGAAATCTGTAAAAGACCGCTCAAATTAAAAGCTGGAAATCTGTGTTCTTCATGTGTCTCATTATGGAGTATAAGATAATACACATGCTGGGGAAGGTAAAGAAATGGCAAATTGATGGACAGAAATGTGGAATTTGGAGTTTGAGGACAGGATATTCATAAAGGTCTGCCTGAATCTAATCAAGGGAGACTTTGGATGCTAGAGTGGCGTGTTCCTCTTGGAGTAATACAGAGCACCTAAAGTTAGTTTCCAGATGGAAGCCTGAAATTTTCTTCTGGAGGGAAAAACTTCTTGTTCTCCAAGGAGAAGTGAGAGGGCCTAGCCCAGCTACCCTAATCTTTGGGAATGCCTGCAACACAACCTAATCAGTTCTGCAACAACTGTGCCTCACTTTGAAGCCAGTTTTAAATGACCTTAGTAAACTACTTCTAATCCAAAAATTTAAAATAAAATCACTATGTCACCTAGTTCATATTAAAAAGAACAGAGTTGCAGAGGACCCATATCTTTTTTAGCTTGCCTATTGAACTGTTTTATTATTTGCTTGGTTGATAGCACTGCCTTTTACCAACCTTTTTTAACTTTTTGCACACCAAGTTGTTTAAATTTTGGGCAAACAAATCTGTAAACTGGGTGTCCTCTTTTGGAAAGAATTTTGGAGGGAATTTAAGGAAAACTGGTTGAGTCTTGGTGAACTTTTCTAAAATGCATTTTGTCAGAAAATACCCTTCTTGTAGGCAGCAGTGTTTGGGCAGGGCTCAACTTTCATGACACGCCAGAGAACATTTTATTGGGCCACATCCTTGAACCACCTTTGCAAAGCTGCAATTCACTCATTCTCTGCAGATAATTTTGTTTAAGCATCTTCCAGCACAGAGTAGGCACCATCCCAGGTTTTCCCCAGGGGTGCATTTTTGGACTGCCACAGAATGGGATGTATCATATCCAGGACTGTAGAAGTAAATATGCAGCAGGGAGTTTCCTCTCTTCCATTACCATCAGTTGCTGCTGTAATAATGAATAAAATAATCCAGGATATGCTCTTAATCTGAGAATAAATGGCTTTTTGCCGTTTGCATCCATGTGATTTAATACTCTTTTCCCTGAAAACAATGGCCTTGCCTATGTCTTTCTTCCTTGGAACTAGTTATGCCCTAAGCTATTTATGGTGGTTCTCTGAAAAAATATTATTTACTGTGAGTGAAGCTTATGCAAGTGAGCATGCAAACCATTAAAAAAATAGAAAAAATGTGGTTTCAGCAGCCTTCTGGGCTAGTCCTAGGAAGTTGTTCTTGTTAATCTGGATGCAGAGGACTAGAGGAAGTTCTGTGGGAGAAAAATGTCAACTATGAAAGCTGACTAGACTGAAACATGGAATGGAAGCTGTGAACTGACCAGTCAAGAATTTTAGGAGATGACAGACTGGAATCTGGACAGGGAGTGAACAGGTTAAGGCTGCAGAGAGGCAGGTCTGACAAGCTGATATGGCAGAGCTGGGAGAGTAAACTCCACTGGCCAGGAGGAGAAATTTATGAAATGTAATGAAATCATTTCTGTTCTGGCCCAATATCTTTTGCTTCATCCATACTATAAATATTAGAAAAATAACAGATTTTTATTTAAAACTTTATAAAAATTGAAAATTAACTTCTTTGAAGCAAATAGTTAGATAACATGGATTTCAAAACATAAAACTTAAATTTGGATTTCAGATGACACCCAATACATTGTTACACATCTTTCTGTTAACGGTACAGAGGCATCTGCTATTATTTTCTGCAAGGGGGACACTTAAACATTGAAATCAAGTAATTTCTGAAACTCCTCTTGAGCAGACTCAGTAGCCTGATCCCCTAAATTTCCCATCCTAAGCAGAGTTTTTAGGTCTCATGCCTCTTCAGCTCCTTGCTCTTCACTTGAAGCTCACTTCACTTTCTCAGCACTACAGGCAGCAAAAGTCAACAGTGCATTCCCATGGGCTTTTAGCATGTTATGCAGTGCTGCATGGCTGTGCTGCTCTTTAACTCTCCCAACTCAGCCACAGAAGTGTTCACTCTGAAGGCAGCTCTTTGCTCTAGGGTCTGGTATTAAGCTCTTCCAAGTAAGTGCAGAGACAATGCCTTTGAGAGGGTTGCTTCATCTAAGATTCATGTATTATGGATTCTCTCTCTCTTCTCCATCACATAGTTCTTTGCATAAATGTACTAAATATATGAAATGCACTGGCAATTAAAGGGCTGTTCTCAGGTCCCTTTGGGTTTTACTTAAGAAAATCTTATGAACAAACAGTATAAGAGATTGAAACTTGTTTGGTATGCTAGATTTGTGTTTAACATTACATGAATTTTATAGATGAACTAGTAAATATCCTTCCTTATTCAAAGGGAAGGTTTGCCATTAAAACTGAAATATTTGACTTCTGTTGATTTTTATCACTAACCTTTTCACAAAAAATCCAAATATTATAGTTTTAATTTGATAATTTTTTACATAGAACTTTGACATTTTTCTACAGTAAAAATATCCATGATACAATAATGTACTGTGAGCTCTCTTAATATCATTTTCATTGGAAACCTCATGTTTTTTTCAGCAGAATTGTTCACAAAAATATTGACTAAAGCCTGGACACATGACAGATATCTCATGCTCTGATATTGAGCTACTTTTCATTTTTTCTGGATCATTTTATTGACCATGGGAAAAAAAAAAAAAAAGAAAAAAAAAGAAAAAAGTATGCACAGTGCTTGTGTGGGTGGACAAGCAAGTGGGGATATGCCAACAAGAAAAAGGCTGACATTTCCTACTCTGTAAACTTAAGATATAAACAAACTTTCTGAAGTCTGTTGAGGCTTAGCTGCTCTGACCTTGCTCTTACCAAGCAGTGTGGCTAAAAGGGTGGTATTTATCGTTTCCTGTTCCTGTAAAGAGAAAAGTAATACATGCTCTTACTGCAGCTCAATTAATACTCAATGGATGTTCCCATTCTTTTTACCATTATGATCAATGGAAAAAAAAAATGCTAGCAGGATTCTGCTATTTCTAGATTTCATTTTAGGAGTTGTGTTCTTTATTGTACTCCATAATCAAGAAACTGATCAACTCCGTGAAGATTTCTTCTGCTTTTCTAATTTCTACCTAGGCAATATCCCCTCAATATTCCCTTCCTGAAGGTCTATGCATTGTCTCATCCCTCCTCTCCATGTGCCTCAGTTTCAGCATGCACTCAACCCTTTATTTTCCAGCTTTTCCTTTTGAGCCTGGTTCATCTCCAAAGTACCATGGGATTTATTTCTGCTGAGATCATCTGTCACCTCTTGCCCTCTCACAGGACTTCAGTGAATTCTGGGACCATCTCCAACTGCTTATCTGGGAAACAAAATAATTAAGGGCTGCTTCAAGCCTAGGGTGTAATTTCTTCAGCCCTATTCCTGCTCTCCATCCACGATAAAGAGATGAAGATCCACAGAGCAGCTTCTTAGCCCACTGCCAGAAAACCTGAAGTAGACAGAAGAACACAAAAGGAACTATCCCTATTTACTGCCTCCATTCCCACCAACCTCCCTGTGCTATTCTATCCTTTAAATCATAATTACAAACCAGCCTCCTCCATACTCCACAAACAGTGACAAGACAGGGGCGAAGTAAGGAATTGTGCCTGCAAGGTAGGGGAATAACTGTCAATAATATCAACAAAGTATCCAACCCATGTGTTATTCATGGTATTTTTAAAGCAATTGTTATAATTGAGACTAACACTAACAACAATAGCACTTAGGATTGAAAAGCCATATGAAACTTGTTGAGCTAAAGTTTTAGTTTCAAACTTTTAATTCATCTAGTTGGAAAGAGATTTGAACATTTTAAAGCAACACTGGGATCATTCATAAGTAGTGCAGTAACCTGTGATATCTCATGGAAACAATCTGACACTCAAAATTTTATTTCAAAATACGGTAAAATCTACTGTTTTCTAGAGAACCTTTCCTTTCAGCTCCTGGACAGGAAAAATCAACAGGTAGAAAGGTGAACAACATCACATCATTCTCAGCTGAAAGCACACAAGAAAAATCTACCGAGAACTGAGAGCAGAATTGTCCAAGAGTGACCGTGGAGATCACACCGTGCCTCAGGGATCCCACTGTCTCCAGCCTTACTCCCACACCTCAAGAGAACCCAGAGGTTCCACAGCTGCACAGGGCTATGTGCAGTGTCAGAAGTTTTTTGGCTGATATATCTGTATCAGCTGTCTGAACACCCACTCCTCCTCCACCCTGGGATCAATGATTGGATCAGATGGAAGAAATTTTTCTGCCAGATGTGACCCATGGGCTATGTTTTGAACTCTGCTGATTTAGTTTTACAGTGTTTAGACCCTAATTCTCTCCTCAGTAAAGACTAATTAAGATTTGGCTAGTAAGGTCAGACTCTGCACTCCTAGTTTGTTTTTTTTAACACACCTATCATTAGGTGTTTGGAAAGGAGGATTCTTACCATTATTATTGTTATAATCTACAGTGAAAATTTTCTAAGTTTCAAACTTGCAGACTCGCCACATTCTGTAACTAATTCTAGTAGCTTTAGGGAGTTCCCCAGCTGGGACAAATCCAGGCTCATCTCTGTCTGGAGCATATCCAGACTCACTTCTACTGGGGGGCCTTGAAGTTTTCCAGCATCCCTAGCCATGACACAGACCCATTTGGGACTCCTGCCTTCAGGCTGGCCATTCTGTAGCTTACAGAGTTCCCAGGACTTGGGTAGGCCTGCCAGAATCACAGTCTCTGTTGGAATCTTGCCTTGGATTTGACAAAATTTTATCAAACCCAAGCTGTTTAGAGTGAAACATTTCACACTAAACCAACTGGAATTTTTCAGTAAACTTTGTTTCAGTAGAAAATTTCTGACTGATTCCATCTATTAAAAAAACTTCAGGTCCCTAGGGAATGCTATATAGTGCCATCTGAGATACTGAAGAGTTAATTCCTGCGAAGAATCTACTGTAACAATATAAGCATCCATTTCGTATCTGGATTTGTTTAGTGATCATTGTATGTGTTGCTACAGTTTCCAGAAACAATTAATGTTCAGATACAGTTGCTTCCTCAGATTTTTCAAAATGATGTTCTCTTGTCCTGGTTGCTGGCAGCTGCATTTGGAACCAAGGAAGTCTCCATTTCAAAGGAATCCATCTGTGTGGGTGATACCACAGAGGACCTCAAAAGGTTGGAGAGATGGGCAGATAGGAACAGTTTGAAATCTAACAAAGGCAAATGCAGGGCCCTGCACCTGGAGAGGAATAACCCTGGGTACACGCACAGGCTGAGGCTGACCTGCTGGGATCCATCTCTGCAGAGAAGGACCTGGGGGTGCTGGTGGACAGCAAACTGTCCATGAGCAGCAGTGCCCTTGTGGCCCAGTGGTGTCCTAGAGTGCATTAGGATTAGCATTTCCAACATGCTGGGGGAGATGGTCCTGGCCCTTTACTCAGCCCTAGTGAGGCCATATCTGGAGTGCTGCGTCCAGTTCTGGGCTACTCAGGACAAGAGAGAAGTGGAGCACCTGGAGAGGGTCCAATGGATGGTGACAAAGATGATTAAAGAGCTGGACCATCTCTCTTATGCAGAAAGGCTTAAGGAGTTGGCTCTGTTTAGCCTAGAGAAGAAACAACTGAGAGGGGAGACCTTATCAATGTACACAAGTATCTGAAGGCAGGATGTCAAGAGGATGGAGCCAAATGGTGGTGCCAAGAAATAGAACAAGAGACAAGGGGCAGAAACAGGCAACCAGCAACAGGATGAAGAAATGGCCTCAAGCTGTTCTAGGGCAGGTTCAGGTTTGACATCAGGAAGAACTTTTTTACTGAAAGGGTGGTTAAGCACTGGAATGGGCTATCCAGGGAGGTGGTGGAGTCACTGGAAGTGTTCAATGTATGACTCGATATGGCACTTAATGCTGCGATTTAGTTGACGTGATGGTATTCAATCAAAAGTTCAACTTGATGATCTTGGAAGCCTTTTCTAACCCTAATGATCTATGGCTCTATGATTCAATGGAAGTGATGCACCTGAACATGAGTAATAAATTCTTTACTATGAGGTTGACTGAGAACTGAAACTGGCTGCCCAAGCAGGTGGAAGAGTCTCCTTCCCTGGAGATATTAAAAAAGCTTCTGGAGACAGTCCTGAGTAACATGCACTAGGTGATACTGTTGGAACAGGGAGGTTGGACTAGATTACCTCCAGTGGTCCCTTCCAACCTGACCCATTCTGTGATTCTGAGATGGAATGGTGAAAAACGTGCATAGTAAATGGAATGGGGATGGTAGATCAAAGATGGATCAGAAGAGTTACAGGCAAGATAATAACTCACTCAGCCACTGTCTCCAGGTGCTGTGCTCCTAGGGACTTTGAAAGCTCCTCTGCCTGATGAGCTACTCCAGGAGCAGTTTTACACACTTCTCATTCATAATATACTTCACATTCATAAAATGGACTACAACCATGTCCTCAATATCTACAATCTCCTGATGACTGGAAACAACCAGCAGTATTCGGGTAACAGGATTATAAGAAAGAAGTTGTAGAGAACACTCTATCTCCAGTTTTATGTATTTTTAATCACTATTTTATCAGTATGAGGACTGAGTTTGCAATATAAATAATGGGGAAAATATGGTCTGTACCTAAACCTTACATGTAGGATTCTTGCTAATATGATAGACATTTTAAAAATATGAAAACATAGTAATAAGCTACAGCCTGTGTTCTGAATGCAATAGGATCAAGCACTATTGTATAGTAAAAAAATATTTTAAATAATATTCTTCTTTTATGGATGATGCAATATCTCTTGATATTTACAGCATTTATAAAAGACTAAACAATATACATTAACCATGCAATTTGCCTCATTTTTCACCATTCCATTTGTTTCATTGCTCCTATAAAACATAATTCTCTGAGCAGTTTAGATGAGCAAAGAGCGTGAAATACTGCTGGCCCCACAACTCTTCCTTCCATAGCTGACATATTCCTCTCCTGAGTGATTGCTCTCAGTATTCCTAGGCAGTACAGGACTATTAAAAATTTTTAGTGGTTTATCAATGTGCTTTTGTAGCAATCCTCAGAAAAAAATCAAAGGAAAACAAAATAGATAAAGAAACTATGATTATTGGTTTGCAAAATCAGTTATCTGAACTGACATCTAATAAAAGCCCTTTATGTTTAGGGTTAGTTTAGAAGGCTAGAAAAGTATTCAAAATGAAATTTACTACCTGAAGGGTGAGAAGGAATGTAGTAATCACACATTCTGCTATGAGAAGGAAAAAATGTATGAAACAATGGGGAAGGAGAATGAATTCTGAAATTCCTGGGTGGGTTGGCAGAGGTTACTGTGTGAAGTGGTGCAGCTGCTGGAGGTGTTGCTCTCCCAGCTTTCCCAAGAAAAGCAAGCAGTGGGACCCCAGTATTTTGCATTTTGTTGTCCTATACTATTTCCCTATGCCTAAAGTCAGCAAAGACAGGAAACAAACCGAGCAATATTTAAATGAATAATGGCAAATAAAACATGCCAAATGACAGCAAACACAAGCACTAATATTTAAAATAGCTGTGGTTATTTCCTCAGTAGAGATAGGATTAGTGTTACATTGCTGTGAACATACCCGGAAAAGTGCTGCATGTTTCTTTGTGCCATGCACTATTTCTAGAGAGAATTCTTGTCATTTTAGCTTTTTAGGCTGGTGTGACTTCAATAGAGAGAAGGAATGATGGAATAGATTGTAACAACTTTTTTCTTTTCTAAACCAAATTATTCTTTACAAGGCCCTGCAAAATGAATGACTCCAGTACTTGGAGTCTGTTCCTGGCTCAATTTTTTTAGCTGTATAGGCATAATCTGTGAATACAACTGTTTTGGAGATTAATTCAAATAATTTATCTTGGTGGCTAATGCCAAAACCCTTTCTTTCATGATAAAAATTACCTGGAGAAACGTGACAGAAGAATTTGAATTTCTAAAGGCAAAGCAGTCTGTTCTGGGTGTTTTTGCACCTTTGCATGGCAATCATCAAAAGGCAAATATTTAAGATAAATATTTCAAAAAATGATATGCATATTTTAGTGACAAATAAGTTTTTCTGCAGATACATGTGTATGTAGCTGATGTCCCTGTTTTATGCACACTGATAATATTCTAGCAGAATAAAAGGGTTTTGCAGTGGATATACAAAATATATATTACAGATAGCATACTTCAAAAAGGCAGCATAATTCAGTGCCTCTCCAGAAGTAATTTGCTCAGAAAGTTTGAAGCAATAAAAGCTTATAAAGTGAAGACTGTTATTACCAATTATCCCACTGTCTCTTGTGAAGTCTGATGTGATTTCAGGTCAACTGATTCTGATAATGCCTAACCAAAATTTCTGCAATTATGCTGCAAGAATTTTTCTAGGTTTGCTTTGTTGCTGGTGTTTTTCCCTCAGTGATGAGATAGTGTCATGCAACAGTTCTAGTCTTGAAATGACAGAAGACCTTCAGATTGTTTCAAAACCACATTTCATCCTTACCCATCATTTTTGTTCAACATTCACAACTATCTCTTCTTTGATCAGAAGTATCCTGCAAGTTCATCTTCTAGACAGCCATGCCAGGTGTAGAATAAAACCCTAAAGAGCTTTAAATGAGACTTCTACTTTTATGGAGGATACCTAGATCATGAAATTATACATCCTTCATTAAAAGTATTCTCTGTTCCCATAGGGAAGAGCCTATCTTCTCTGGGCATGGGGGAATGGTGGAGAATTGAACATCTGTTGAACCATGCTGAAAGCCTGGGTAGCCCTTGGTCTTTCAAAGAATTGTTAAGATATTCCCCCAGAATGAAAAAAACAAAACCCAGAAAATGCAAAGTAAAAATTAACACCCCTCCCGCCCAAGAAAACTGAACTAAAACAAAACCAAAAGCAAAACTATCCAAAAAAGAAAAAAAATAACACAAAAACAACAAAAAACCCACCAAAAATAAACAACAAATAAAAAACCAAACCAAAACAAACAAAAAGCCATTAAAAAAACACACACAAAAAACCCCAAACAAACAAACAAACAAAAAACCAAAAAACAAAGAAACCCAAACCAAAACAAAACAAACAAAAAAAATTCCCAAAAAAACCCCCAAAAATCCAAATTAAAAAAAAACAACCAAACAAACAAACAAACAAAAAAACCACACCAAAACCCCAACAGCAGTTGCCTGGAGTATACCTTAATGGATCCACCATGTGGTTAAATTAATGCATCCACAAGGCAAATATTCCAACAGGGATACACAGCAGTGCTTGCAGTTTGATATGCTCTTAGGCCACTGCAGAAATTATTCTGGATCAGGAATTCAGTCAGACATTTCCCTGGCCATTTTGTGGTAGATCAGGTCTAGACATTGACACAGAAGCCAGGTCTGCACAATGAATTCTGGCTTGCCATGGTTAGTCAGGTGTTGTGATGACGTGTGACTGTCAGAACTATGGCAATATAAACTGCTAGCATAGACATGATTTTCTAGCAAAGTTTTTCATGTGCCTAAGCAGTGTCTTTAATTTAGGAAAGAGGGCACAAAGTCAGCCAGCAAAATCAGAGTTTTGCCAGTCTAAAATGTATGGCTTCACATTCTTTCTGAGGATATATATCAAGTGGGATGGTAGAAAGCTTTCCAAAGCCAGACCTTTGCCTCATTTGTAAACATTTTTATTAAAAAATGAGTATGTCTCAAAGATTTGGTTTGTGTCATTTTTCCAAAGTCAGGAAAATTCATTAGATCAACGTTTGTTTGAAATTTGGCTTTCCACCTCCTTTTACCTTCATATATTATCTGTGAAATGTGGATTAGAGTATTCTCCTGCTTGACAGGACTGTTGTATATATATTTATTGGGAAAAAAAGAGTTTCTCGGGTACCTAAAGCTCACAGACCTTTTTCTGGAAATAGAAACACTCTTTTTTTCTGTTCAAGTTCTATGGGAAAATACACTTTTAAACAAGTATTTTTCGACTCAGAGGCTTCCAAATTTCCAGCCATTAAGACAGGAGAAGGATGGTGGGTTCAGGAATCTGACATGTCAAGATGATATATAATTTTTTTACTTCTTATTATAAACAATGTAGAAAAGAAAAGTCTGCTCCAAAATTGGATAAATATTCAAAGAACACAATGTTACCTTAATTTAGCTACCATCTCAGTGAAAATCTGAAACTCCATTACTTTCTGACTACAGCCTGACTAAATATTAACAGAAGAAAGTACAAATAGCAGAGTTAGAAAAGTTTCTGTAATTTATCAGTAAGACTTATTTCAACATCAGGAAAACAGATATTTGAAAAGCACAGTAGATTAAAGAAGAATGTGTTTTCACCCTAAGAGCAGAGAAACAGTAAATCAAGACTTGGTCTTGCCTCTGGCAAACACCAGAGTTTCTGAAATCCAGATTCCTGACACATCCTGGTCTTTGGTGGTTTTAGGTGGTTGCACAGAGAGCAGCGTCATTATGCTCCTGCCATACAAAAGGCTGTACAACTGAGAGATTAGAGATGTATAGAGATGTATTGACCACTTA
This sequence comes from Phainopepla nitens, assembly GCA_013400175.1. Lineage (NCBI taxonomy): Eukaryota > Metazoa > Chordata > Aves > Passeriformes > Bombycillidae > Phainopepla > Phainopepla nitens. Next base: position 1,397,403 of record VXBQ01015435.1, read on the forward strand.
AGTTTTTTCTGAGTCCTGTTTTATTGGTGTTTTAAACTGAAAACCCTGTACAGATTAGGTCTTGCTAGAGGAATACCCCACCAACTAACCAATGAATACCTTGGCTGGCGCAGCGCAGGCACAGGTCATTTATGCTTGCTTACAGACAGCTGCAGTAGTTATGGCCCATCCTGTGAGTCATGGCATTGCTGCAGTGTGTGTTCTTACTCTGACCCTTCTATAAGGCAAATATGCTTGCTTACTTTTGGTTTAAGCTATATAAACTGGCTAACTCCAACTCAGCTAAAAAGTGTATGCTCTAAGACTTAGGTTGACTGAGTTAATCAACATTACTTAGTAAGACACTGCATTTGCTCATGGAATCATACTTTGTTATATTGGTTTCTACATTCACTGAATTTCCACCAGGCATTCTGTAGATTAGTAGGTAGGAGCAGTTCTGTTTACTGTGGATTAAGTGTTAGACACCAAAATACAAAGAAAGAGCCTAAGTCCAGCTGAGGCAATTCTGCTTCCTTCAGAGGCTGTTTTTCATGGACAGCTAGAAAGGATAAGACACCAGGGCATGGACTGAATTGTTTATAAACACTGACATAATATTCAGCATATAAAATTCTCAAGTCAGATTTTCTATTTCAGATATTTTATTTCCTGACTATTAACAGAATGAATTTGTCTCTTTAGGTACTTATTCACACCTTTAGTCTCTTATAATTTTAAAGTGCACTAAAAGATGATTCCGTTTGCATCAATTTAATTTACATATGTTGCCATATAGTAGCATTAAGTGTCCCTCATTTGTGTAATATAAAAATCATGGGGTTTCACATTGAGACAATCAAACATTCCTTGTGAATACAACTTACCAGTACTTTTGTTAAAATGAAATAGTGAAAATGGCGATTGAAGAGAACAGACTCAAGACCATGTTACAAACTGCTACGTTATATTTCCTGAACTATGTTTCATTGGATGACCTTCAGGACTATTAGCAGAGTGATTTCAAAAGTTTTCAGATTGCTTTAGTGGATATGCCATTCAACTGATGTTAACATTTTAATATATTGAATTTATTGTGATGTAAACACCCTAGAGCTTTTCTCTCATGAAAAAAACTAAAGAACAGATAATCAAATTACATTGGCATGTTGCCACTTTCAGTACCATGGCCATCTTATGCCAAGGTGTTTGGATAATGGTACATCTTTTCATGCAGCTTTTAGTTTATAGTTACAGTAAAAGATGTGTATTGAGGAAGGAAGGAACAAAGTTCTGCAGCACTTTAGCAAAAGCAATAGACGACTGACATTCATGTGCCTTTGGATATGCAGTGGATTATCCTTGGCTAAGGACCAAACACCCATCCAGCCTCTCCCTCACTCCCCTTCCTTAGCAGGAGAGGAACAAATATAGGGTGAAAAAGCTTATGGGTTGAGATAAAGTCAAGGAGACCCCTTACCCATTATTTTGGTGGACGAAAAAATCTTCTATGAGAAACTTAATTTAATTTATTGCTAATTACAGGTGAATTGGGTAGTAAAAAACAAAACTCTCAAAAGTTAGAAAACCACCTTTCCTCCCCGTTTTTCTAGGGCTGTCTCTACTTCACTAGTATTTTAATTCCCTTTAATTTATTTTTTCTATTTTTTCATCTTTTCCTTCTGCCTTATTTTTAAATGATGTATTTTTATTTCTTGCTTCTTACCCTACACTTATTATATTTTTAAACAGACATCAGTGAAACCTTACTTCAGCAATCATTTTAGACAAAATTATTTTACACCATTCTTATTTTCCCTCAGGCATCAAAAATACCAAAACAGAGAAAAGAGAAAAGTGTTTGTTCTGTGAAATATTTTGTTGTTATTTCTAGAGCTGACCTAAAAATAGAAATAATTTTCACTGAAAAATATTTCTGAACAGTATTCACCTTTTTAAAGATTCAAACCCTTTCCCAAAACACCATAAAAGTGATAAAAATAGCAAATAAATTCAATGCAAAATGTAACAGATTAGTGTTGTTAAAATTCAGTGAAACCTCTCTGACATGCTGAAGTAATCTCTGTGAAACACCGCTGTGAAAAACTGCTTCCAAAGCTATTCTGGATGCCTTTGATATCTGCTGCAGGATTTAATTTGTATCCTCAAAACATTGTAAGTTCAGTGGGATTGTTCTTATTCCACAGCAATTTCAGTTTCAGTAAAGAATAGATATTTTTTAGTTTGATGAACTTACCTACATGAGCTTGCATCACTTGCTAATTGATACTGTTTAAAAGGAGCTTCATAACAATATGGACAATTATAGAAATGGGTTAATTTACTTCTAGAGTATCCTATCAATGGTATATTACAGTGAAAGTTTCATTATCTATAACTTTGCTTTCAAAGTTACTCCAGCTACTTCATTTTTCCATTGCTATGCTATATCAAGAATTATTTTCTTCTTTTTAATGGCAAGTCCTGCTTTGTTAACCAGTTCTAGGAAATATTTTGAGGTTTTCTATCACTGCAGTGACATCTGGTGTTGAAAGCAAAGTTGTTAATAGCTCAAAGGTATAGGAGAATCCATTTAATTTTCACATGTATTGTCTTAAACCCACAAGCATCTCTGACTTTTCAGTGCCTTCTAATTTGAAAGAGAATGAAAGGGAGAGGGGCTAGGAGAAGAAATGCAAAGGGAAAAGAGGAAGGAAGGAGATAACATTTTCACAAGTATCAAATGATACTTCTCAGTTGCTTCATGGATAAGATTTCTCCCCAACAAATAATAAAAGAATTTTCTTTAGCTCTGGTGTCCCTTGGTCATGCTCTAATATGGAAAAAATTGTCAAATAACTCTACTACACTGAAGACTGATTCAGACATAAGCAAAGTTGCCAGGGTTAATTTTTCAACCTCACAATAGCAACTTCTCAAATTCACTGGATTTAGAAAAGCCTGAGGTGTCTGTGACAATAAATCAGAGAAGCGAAATATCCCTGTATATTTTTTTTTTCCTGAGGAGAAACACTGACATGTAAAAAAAAATTAAGTAAAATTAAAGCATTCTTTTGTATGTCTGTGTATGTAATATATACAAATGTTTCTGTTTCAACTGAAGAAATGTAGTTCTGTGATTGCATATAGAGAAATGCTTCAATAAAGTCTAAGTGGAATATACAATCAATGGATTTAAATCCATATATACAGTTTTCGCTGTAACACAATTCCTGTGTGCTAGCATACATAAAATATGAGCATCTCTAATAAACAGCAGCTGGAGTATATAGCAAGCTGGATCTTTGTGTGGAATATCTTTAAGGTGTTTTTGGCACAACTTCCAGGACTGTCTTGACCAACACTTTCCCAGATGTGTAGGATTATGGGATATATCTTCTGGAATCTCTCAGGAAAGCACTTTAATTCACAGCCACACCTGGGCTGGATATTGCAATCAGCTCCCATTTTCCACTTACAATTTTCCTTCCTCGTTCATTTTAATTTCTCTGTTTTCTCCCTTATCACTTAATATATTTTCCTCATTATTGGCATCTGGGCTGTGTGTTCTAACACAAACACCGAAAGACCAAATCAAGATTAAAAAAAAAAGAGCAAAAATATTCCCATTTCAGATGGAAGAGCAGATGGAGCTCTTGGCACTTCAGAGGATTCAAATTGACCCTCTGCACCAAGCTCAGGGAAGACAGACTGTCACTGCTGACTGGAAAACACTAAAGAGACCTGTTTTCCCATTGAATATACAGTAGCATTTTCTAATTCGTTAGCTCTAAGCTGTGCATGGCCATGAAAGAGCAGCTGAGAGTTTTTTGGGGTTTTTTTTAGATTAGACTCTTTCATATCTCATGGATGATCTTCTCTTACTTTTATGTTGAAATTATTGTCCTGAATTTTGAGATACAAGTTTGATTCTACATTTTTTTATCAAGTGCCTGAGAGAGGGGCACTTGCATTCAGTGATGACTACATCCTGCTCTTCCTCATGCCTTCTTGATAGTATTAGAAGTCACATCACAATCATCCAAGGATTAAAACACTCTGGACAGAAAGGGCTAAAAGCTCAGGTGGTGCAAAAGAATTCAGCTCTGCACAGAGAAGTTCATGATCTGGCCTGAATTCTCAAAGCTGGCCTATGAATGTTCAGGGAATAATTATCTTTCCCAGATACTATGTATGATGATGGTTGCCTACCTTCAGTAATAACACACTGAGCCTTTAATGAGCTTTTCTGCATTTTTTATGCTATTCCATTGGTTATAGCAATGTTTCATTAGACTGATACAAAATACTCAGCATGAAAAGTTATAATTTATTTTTAAATTATATAACTGCAATTTGAACTTTTTTTTCCCTGAAAAGGAGAACAGAGTTATACTTTGGTTAAATTTTTTCTGAAGAAATAGGATAGACACAAGCAGTATAAATCTTAATGCAATATATATCCAGTTTAAAGGCATCAAAGTTTCAGCTAAATTTAGAAGCTGAAAGACAGACACAAATCAGATCCTTGCAAAATGCTCAGGTAACTCAGAATCTGACAGAGCCTGAGAGACTTCTTGGAGATATCTCCTCCTTTGGTATCTTCACCTTATTCCTTATTCTGATCAAACTGTGTCTGCTATATCAAATATGCCAGTACCTGAAGAGAACTTACAGGAAAGATGGGGCAAGACTATTTACAAGGGCATGTAGTGACAGGACAAGGGGAATAGCTTCAAACTGAAAGAGAATAGGTTTAGATGAGATGCTTGAGAAAAATTCTTTACTGTGAGGATGTGAGACACAGCAACATGTTGCCCAGGGATGTCCCATCCCTCAAGGTGTTTAAGGCCGTGCTGGATGGGGCTCTGAGTAACCTGGTCTAGTGGAAGGTGTCCCAGATCATGGCAAGGGAGTTGGAACTAAATGATCTCCATGGTTTCCTTCCAACCCAAGCCATTCTATGATTCTATGATTATTTTTGTGCAGTCACATTCAGGAAAAAATCTATCCAAGAAGTAAACAGGTGTTTTGAAATTATCTTGTATGTAAACAAAATGATATCTTTGGTGCTTGACCAGCCTGCCTTTGTTTCTCTAAACCAGAGGAGGGGAATGAGCAGGGAAATAAGCACTTCTACAGGTTCAGAAAAAGTAACATGTCAGTATTTTAGAAAGGATATTCTATGACTTGTGCTAGATCCTGTGCTTCAGGAACTGTAGCGATAGAACAAGAGGCAATGGCTTCAAAATAAAAGTGAGTAGGCTTACAACCGATATTACCAAAAAATTCTTTACTGTGAGGGTACTGAGGCACTGGAACAGGGATCCAAGAGAAATTGTGGATGCCCCAACCCTGGCATTGTTCAAAAAGAGGTTGGACGAAACTTTGAGAAACCTGATTAGTGAAGTCCCTGCCCATCTTCAAGGTCCCTTCCAATCCAAACCATTCCATGATTCTATGCTTCTCTTCAGTGTGGTAAGAAGCACACTGTCAGAAAGTGAGGATTGCCTGTGCTGTGAGAACTTCATACTTCTTTGACACCATGAACAACTGTGAATGGACACATCAGGACTAGGCAATTACATGACTATTGTTCATGGGCAGGGAATTATTTTCTTAAAGACCAGCTGAGCAAAGCAGCAGTTCTCTGAAACATTCTGTTCAGCATACATCATTTTGAGGAAAACAACACAGACTGAAGAGATTTTGCTCTCCAGGTATTATCTTCTTGGAAAATGTCTTGAGAACTGGGTGCAAGCTGCTGTATTCAAGATACTACTTTTCTGAGGAATTTTTATGAACAATTCTAAGGAGAAGGTAGACTGTGAAAGATATAATAAGGCTCCTCTTCTCCCTCCATGGAAAGGAATTCTACCCAGGAGATGACAAGAATCCTCTTTCCATACACAGAACACAGAACCTTTCATTTTGTCCACTTTGTTTGTTTTCTATAATGGAAGTCTAAATAATCACTGAGTTAATTTTAAAGAGAACTCTGACAAAAAAGCCACCAATTCCACCCTCTCTGCCATTTTTCATTATGCCGTTGTGGATGTATTGCAAAGGAGACTTATATGTGATGGCAGTATTTCCTCTGGCAGGACCTGCAGAGACACATCATACCATGAAAGATGCAGATATAATCTAAAATGTGCTACAATCCCTCATGATTTATTTAAATCCAAAATTAAAAGTCAGAGCTGTACAGAAATATTTCTCATCATATTTTGCTGAAACTAGGATAACAAAGAAAAATCCTTCACTCTACTGAACGCACAGCAAACTAAATGTCGCCCTTCTACTAATTTAACTTTAGTTGTCCCCCTCTACCTCAATTTTTAAATTAATTCATTTTTTCATGTACTTTTATTTTTCTCTATAAAACTGGCAAAAACAGATTAGCTTCAAAAAACATTTCCCTTTTAAATAGTTATTTTTCATTTTTAAGGGAAAATAGAAGCATCCGAAATTATGAACATCATTTGCCACTCAAATATATTTTTGTGCCAAGTTTTGGTATAAAGAAAATTTTCAGCTGAGTGACAAACCAATAAATATGTAGGCTTACAGTAGCTCTTCTGAGAAACTGAACTTCAAATAGTATCTTTATAATACTAACAAAAATGTGCTAATTTTTATGCTTATTTTTCTTTCTGAGTTTGTTCCTGATGGTTAGGAAGTTGATTGTTCATTTTTCTACTGCCATTCACACCAGCTGCTATAAAGCAGCTATAAAAATACTCCCAGTGCAGATCTTGACCGTAGATCACTGTACCTAGACCCAGCTGCAGATGGATGGAGCAGCTGGTCCAGAGAGGTGGTGTTCCTGACTCCCACACACACTTGGTCATGATGCATGAACAGCACAGTTGCTCCCCAGCCACAATTCCCATTCAGTCACAGATTTATGAAGTAATGAGCCGCCTACCAGAAAAAAACAAAACCAGCAGCTCTCCAGCACACTTTAAACAAACACCCAAGAATATTCCATAATTATAAATAACTGCAACTCAGCCATCAGATGAATCGCTAAAACTTTTTTACATAGCTTGTTAAATAGGAAGCAAATAGAGTAGTGCAAGAAAAGAAGGAAATATGCCTCTGTTGGGAGATAGCAACATAAAAATTGGCAATTGTTTTCCAGGATATTTTTTCTTTCTTTAACATCAGTGTGGTGGTTGATGGGGCTGTTTTGCAATGATTCATTACTATTTAATGTAACCTGGCTATTATAATGTGAACATGCCAGCTTTTCCTGACTTCATCTATAAGAAAAACAAGCAGGAAGTAGAAAGAATGGTGTGAGATAAGATATGCATTCTGTGTGAAATGCCAATATACTGTGAAGAGACAATAGGCAGTCTTCACCTTGTGAGGATGCAAAGTCCTGGCTCTAAAGCAATTAACATTGCTTTTTACTATCTTGGATATAAGGGGACATCAAGGATTAATGGCCAAATGGAAATAGTCTCTTCAGAAAGGAGGTGGGAATTTCTTGTGAGGTGTTCCTACATAGTCCCTTTTTGAGGCATGTGTGCAATCCACAATTTGAGATGATGGGGGTTTTGGTGAGGAGGGCATGGAGAGGGCTTACTGTTCTAAAATGATTTTCCTCTTGGTGTTTTGCTTCCAGTTTTAAACTATTAATTCAAGAAAACTATTTACTGCAGCTGCCAAAGCTGTGATGTTTTTAAGTGCTTGAGCAGAGTATCTCCCAGCTGTATCCTGATCCTGCATTGTGGAGGATACACTTCTCTCCCCATGTCTAATGCTACGGTTTCCATGTAAAAGAAAAAACACGAATGGACAGAAGAAACCCAGTGCACAATCTGAGCACCAGTGTTCACTGGACACTGCAGTTCCCAGAAATGTGCTCTGCTGCAGATACTGCTTGCTTTCATCAGAGACTATAGCCTCAAGTAGACAAGAACCACACTTGACCATCCAGTTTGATCTGATAGATGAGTGCAGTGACTCTGTAGAAAATAACTGTATGTTACACATTAGAGAAAGACTAGGAAAAAGGGCATGAGAGATAAAGTTTTAGAACACTTATATCTAAAAATATTTATACAGCAATTATGCACCCTGCAGTACAACTTTCAGAAACTTAATATTACTCGACTTTGCTTAGTATTATTTAGAGCTGCAAAGAAATATACTCATAGCTCTAAAGAACCCCACCTCCTGTATACTACTTGTTCCCACAGAAGCAATAACGAGCTATGTTATTTATTTTATTTTCTAACAATTTTTCTTGAAAAAAACACCACTGATCTTAAGGCTTAAAAACAGTACGGTAACAGTAGCTGATTTTATTTGATGTCAATTATCCTTGAAAGGTCAGGTTCAATCCTTTATGTCTCTCTTCTTCAGTGAGCGTAAGTAATTCAATGACTTGTCCTGTATCAGCAGGGAAATGGCTACATTATCTAATAGCCTTCTTCCATCTCTAACTTGTAAGATCCTATCAATGTCAATAGTTGAATTGTGTAACAAGGCTAATGTATTTACAGAAAACCAATATAATGGAAATAATAAAATGTAGATGGAGGAACTCTCTAATTTTAATAAGATAATATGTTGGCTTTTTTACCAGACAAAGATTTTTTTTATTCTTCTCAAAAGTTCTCCTCATTGACTTTGTCCTTTTTTTTTTTTTTTTTTGGAGAGCTCTTATATGAATGGAATCCCAGAAGAAATTAACCATACCCATATATAAACTGATTAGTTAAGCAATGCATGACAGCAAGGGCTTGTATACAGGGAGACTGAAGGGAATTTGAGACAAAGTCTAAACTGTGACCTTCCCAGGTACTAACATTTAGGAAATGAGAGTATGCACTACTCTTGAGAAACCTGGAATGAAGTACTTCTCTGGCTCTTGTCTTCTCCTACAGAATTAATTGTCCTTGCTCATTCCATGAACACTTTATTTCACTGAGGTCTAGCCAATGCAATAGCAGAGGAAACATATGGGTTTTAAAATTTGGGCTTATAGGTAGCTTGACCTACCTATATCTAGGCATCAGACAGCTAATTTCACAAAGTGATTACATTCTCACAACCCAATAGATTTGTAACCAGCACCTTCATTTTGAAGTAACAATTGGAAAAGTCTACATTTTGTAGTGCTCATGTAAGTGTACTCTTTGATTTAAAGGAAGTCCCACCAATAACTCAACATGGTCATATAGAATTGTAAAACACAAAAAAATACAGAAAGACCTTCTTTGCTTGCTGAGAAGTTTAATTTTATTTCCAACAAGAATGGTTGCTGAGAAAAAAATGTTTTTCTAAAGTCCACTTCCAATATCAAGATATGAATGAAATCTAAAATATGATCAAAAAATCAGTTTGTTGTCCTGTGGCCTCTCTGTTCTCAAGCACAGTGAAACATATCTGTCCACAAACACAACATACTTCATTTGTTTGTTTTCTGAAGTGTTAGCTCAAACTCTGTCACTCTTTCCATAGTTTTTTGTGCTGCTCTGAGCACTACAATGAACCTCAGAATAATTTTCTGTGAAGTTCTTTTGGACCTGGGTTTATTTTAGAGGCATGTATTTCAGAGGCATTTATTTTAGAGGCATTTCCTCTGAAGCAAATGGCTCCAGGGGAAAGCTTGTTAGCAGTATGGTGTTCCTGAACCTCCCTTCCCACAGCTCCCGAGCAGTGCGTGTGCTGTGGGTTTTGGGGTGCACTGTCATCTTCCACTGGCTCTGAAGAATGCCTTTTTGTGCTGTAGTTGCCCGCCTGCATAATAATAGTAAATTGTTATATAATCATTAACCAATCAATATCTGGTAAAGTGAACCTGAAATAAGGAAAAACAGATGTTGTTTTCCGCGTTTAATGAAAAAGGCTCATGCATCCTCATGCCGTATTGTCTGATCTTTCTTGGGTTTGGACCTTGTGTACCAGACAGAGGTATTTGCCACATAATCCATGTATTTGAATGCTGTTTAGAGATTACCCAGAATACATCTGGAAAAGCAAAACAGCAGCCCCTGGCAAATGTGCTGATGAGCATAACCTCTGAGGAAGGGGAAGCAGGACACCTGAGAGATGCAGATCCTAGAATGCAACTGCTCACATGCCCTGTCATCTCCTGGAGGCATATGAAAACTTCTACACTTAACAAGAAGCCAGAACATTTCATTTTCCTCAAAATTTCACAACTAGGTGAAGAGGAATAAATATCAGCCCATCACCAGTGCCCTTTAATTGTTTCGTTCTGCTGCAGGAACAAAAATGCATCATTAAAAGTTTTCCAGATAGAAACAGTTTCTGACACATCCAGAGTGAATGGCTGCTCTTCATGGTTGAATACAAGAAGTACTTAACCCAAAGGGCTGATAGTAGGTGTGAAATGGTGGGATGATTTCTGCATAAATAGGGAGCAGCAAACTCTTTCAGAGAGGGAAAATCACCTTAGAGATAGCATTGACATGCCCATAAATTAAAATGCAAGGATATCTTTGAAAATATTTGACCCTATTTTACAGGTATAACTCAGGTGATTTCCCTCTCAAGGTAGATTTTATAGCTTCATTGAAATAATTCTCTTATGGTAATCAAGGCTTCAACAGGGCCATTATTCTCTCTGTGTGACCCAGTCACCACTGGAAGGAGGGTGTTACCCCAGAGAGGCAGGAATAGCAGAAAGAGAAGCAGCTGCCACAACCTCACTTCTGCTCTGAGAATGTTACTCTAGTGCAGGAGGGCAGTGTCTCACGAAGGATTCAATCCGCTGCTATAATTTCCAGTATCAAGTTGCAAAGTCATATAGATATGCTAAAATTAGTGCCTTTGCTATCAGAACTGTATTGAAAACCACGCCTCCACCCTCTCCCTTATTGTCCTATAGGAAACCAACACCTTTCCTCTCAGGGGAAGTCTATCTACATGATTTTGACTCTCCTTATGTTGAGTCAGATCAAAGGTTCATCCAGTTTAGTAACTTGACTTACAGCGAGCAGCCACGGATACTCAGGAAAGAATAAAAGGAAGTCCCGTGTAGAGTGATCCCTGCCCTGCTATGCATCTCTAGTTTCTGATAATCTAGATGTACTGACTGTCGTTGAATGAAATACACAACTTCTTTCTGTTGTAATGTAAAGTAGTAGTTTTTATTTTCAGCTTTTTGTTTACTTGCTTGTTTTTAACCTGCTGACAGCAAATTTCAGTGTTTTCCCTCATTGCTCTTTGTCTAACCATGGTCCACAGGTACAAGAGTGACAATCTGCCTACCATGCCAGTTGCTCTAATTAAAGACACAGTGTCTCTTCCTGCAAACTTTGGTCTACCATTGGCTACTTTCTAGTTCTTGTGTTCTAAGATATAATCATGAATCTATCCCATATGTATTATTCAAAAAAATCCATGTTTTTATAAAGCTTATCATATTTTTTTTCCAACTGCTCTTCTCTGGATGAAGAGTCCAGGTCTAGGCTCGATTCTAATGGAAATGAGAAGAAGGATACACTGGTATAGCAGCTGAGACTCTTTGTTAAGCTAGTAAAGTACACTTCACCAGAGTACTTATTCTTGGAAAATGTCAGTTTTCCCAGGAAAACTGTAGTTTAGTATTTTCCCAGGAACATTCCAGTCTTGAAAAATCTTTAGTAGGGGGTTTCACTAGTCAGGGTAGCTTTTCTGGCCAAACTGAAAGCATAACTGCACAACCATTGGCTGCTGGGAGGCAACAACAAGGAAATGTAAATGTCATTCAACCTATCTTCAGAACCACAGTGCTTAAACAAAGTTAACTAAATGATCACTGCATTAAGTAGTTTGCAATTAATCCAGGTCGAAGAAGGAATCAGTGGGATGGTATAGTGAACCCACAAATTTTCACTCTTCTGGTATTACTCTAAACACTCTGACACGATGCACTTCGTTCTCCTGCACCCTATGGCTCTTTAACCAAAACTAGCAACATAAAGAGCCCTCAAATTGTAAAATAAAAATAAATTATTATCCCTTTTCATGTAGTTCTACACAAACTGTGTGCTGCTACCCAAGAAACATTGCTCTGAAATCATAACAGAAAGGAAAATCATTCACCAGAACTGTGGAACTTGCCTTTGTCCCTGAATAGTGGCTTAAGCTGCATCTGGACACCAGGCTCTGTCTTTGGTGAAATTTGCTGCAATATTTTGCTTTGAAAGCAAGCAGGATAAGAACGAATCCATCCTTTCTCATTTGGGAAGCTAAAGATGGAGGCACCTAAGGGTCATTTCTGGTGAAAGGCAGTTTTTGGATTATATACCACAGTTCTCAGATACTCAGCACGTTGCTGTTTGTTTTGTATGAAGTCAGCTGTAGTGCTAGTGAGCATCAAAAATGTCATAGCCAACATTTCATTTCTTGGCTTAGTTAACAATTGCAGAGTAGATGCTGCTGACTGTGAAGAGTAGGGAGTGATGTATTTCTGCATGGAACTCAGTCCTGAGTAGATGTTTTACTTTGAAAAGTTTCTTCTTTAAAGATTTTCTGCTTTTGCCAAGTTTACTACTGATATTATTTCAAAAGTGACAACCAAGGCCGATCCTTCCAAGTGCTCAATTTCCTCAGCAGCAGCTGAATTCCACATTAAGCTGGTGTGTGCATACAGTGCCAACCAGGGCAATGCAAAGATACCACCTAGAGTTGTACAGCGATATTAACAGTGCTGCAGTTCCTAACAGCAAGGCAGGCTGATACATCTCTTTCAGCCCTGGATGTGATGTGGGTAACTCCACAGCAACCGGTAATTTCTCTAACCCACCAGCCTGAAGGTATAGTGAAAAAGAAGTATGTTTTGAAAAAACATCTCTTTTCTCTTTTGGCTCCATGTAATTCTCTTTCAGATGGGAATAGTTTTCTTTCCCACTCTACTGCTAGAAAGCAAGTCAGCTTTCAGTGAGGCTGAACAAAAGTGGAAAAAAATCAGTGAAGAATCAGTGTTCTTTACTATTCAAGCACCATGTATGAATATAGCTTGGAACAAATGTATCTCTGCTGACAGGTGGAAGAGATAGACTTACTCGTGTTGATATAGCTGTATGAGAAAGGAGCTAAATTATCACTTTTCCCTACCATTCAGTATCCATGCTGGGAAGAGAGCTTATTATCTCTATGACAATTACTCTCCTGTGCATTGCAATATGGAGAGCAGCTCAGCTAAAGCACGTTGTCTCTGCTGAACTAAAAATGACAAATTTCACAAACTCATATTCAATGTCCGCTTCTCCTTTGTTCTTCAGTTTTTGTGATCCACAAGATTAATCTCCTGGTTAAATCACTTAACAGCTATGGTACTTACAGCTTTATTGTTTTCACATCATCCAGCACATCAAAACCCAAGCCAAAACACAACCACCTAGGCCAAATTTTTCAAAGGGTGTGTCTAGGAACAAGTTTTTCTTTGTGAATAAGGAAGCATTTATATAAGGTTTGGATTAAGAGTGAATACTGTTTAACCAGTTACAAAAATCATTAATTTTGTAATGATGTTTCAAGAAAAATGCTTCCTGTTCTGTACTGTATTGTTGACTAAATTGGGGAATATGGTTTGTACTCTTATTTTATGTACACCATGTTTTGATGTCCATAGTTTTCTGGGTTGCAACGGGTTCACAAAAATCCAGGGCAAGAAAGTCAGGGCAAGAAAGCCCCAGAATGATGTATGTTACAAAAATACACTGAAGAACTGTCAAAGATAAAAAATTAATGATACATACACTAAAAAGGCCCAAACCTCTCCAGAAAACAAACAAGCGAACAAGCAAACAAAAAAACGTAAGGAAAGAACTACGTAAAATGATATTTTATCAGAACTTTGTAAAATGCTTTTATATCACTAAAAATATTTATGCAACCTGCTAAAAAGACCCAGTTCTTCAAGACCCAGAGATTTAAGGGGTTTTATTGAGGATAATACAATGGATTCTTACTATGACATACATAAAACACTTATAATTCCAGTCTTAATTCAATTTTCTAAGTCAAATTAAAAAAATTGTATCAGTATTCTGAAGTCAGTCGCTTCCATAGAATTAGAGGCTTTGCAGAAGGCCACGTAGATTAGATTTCCCAGATTTCTTTGTCTCAAAAATCAGATAATTTCTTAAAGCAAGTGAACAAGCTAGTACACAAAAATTACCTTAAACTGACTTTTTTGTTCAGTTTTTAGTTGCATTTTTCTGTGCTTTCTTTTGCAGTTTGTCCTACAATCTCGCCTGCTTTTAAGTGTCCCAGTACTGCCTGGAGCTGCCAGATGGAGGGAAGTCCTGGCCCAAGCCCTCTCTCTGTCCCAGACTTTTGCAGAGATCTTGCATTATTTTGTCTCTGACTCCAGTGGTTATCTCTGCAATGGAACTGCCCTTCCTTTAAACACAGCTGTGAAGAGATTTACGGCGGTGGTCAGTCGCACCCTCAAGCTCCCTCACAGAAAGAGCTGTGTGCAGCTTTCACAAGCACACACCCAGCTCTCCCATGGATATTCTGCAGCTTCACAAAGGCTCTAGAAACATGAGAGCACTAGGCAGCTCTCCTTCTCAAGCCACATGTCTTTCTGTGAGTGTTCATGAGGTCCGTACACACACCTAAGCGGGTACCAGCCAGCCCCTGACAAAGGTCCTGGATGGCCCCTTGGAAAGGAAACCTGACTGGCAAAAGGTTTCTTCCTATTCTGCAGAAAAACACGCTGATGCCTCCTGATGGCACACACTACCAGCTATTGCCTTTGCAGAAGAAGGTAAAACATGACATTTAAGGTGCTTCTGCATTAGAAGAGACACAAAAGAAGCAGAAGGAATAAATGTAGCAAACATACCTGTAGGGGATAAAGCTATCCTCTTTCCACTAAACATGTCTGCAGAAAAACACTTGAGATAAGCTTCATTATCTTTCTATAGACACCTTGCTAACACAGGTGGGAGGCACTTAGGTAACTAGCAGATGAAGGGTTTGCTCAAGGTCAAGCAAAGTCTGTCGAAGTCACTGTTTAACCCAGTGGAAAAACATATATTGAAAACCTCCCACAGGAAAAAAAAAAAAAATCTCTTTTTCTTTTTTCAAAATGCAAATTTCCTTAGGGGACGGGTTTTTTTTCCTTTTTGTTCAGTTTTTCCATACAAGTCATGAACAAATGTTTCATTTTTTAATTGTGATTTTTTAAGACCCTGCATTTTTCATGTCTTTCCAGTGTTTTGTGTGGACAATATTGTAGCCCTCTTAGCTGTAGTCGGTGCCAGTTGTGGAATCTGGAAGTACTGATTTCCAGACCCTTGCACTTAAGTATTTCATTTTATGTTTCAGTATTTGAGAAATACTATGGGTAAAAAAAAAAAAAAAAGAAAAAAGAAAAAAAAAAAGAAAGAAAGGAAAGGAAAAAAAGAGAAAAGAAAGAAAACTCCCAAAATACAGTTCCAAGTGATCTGCATAAAGAAAACAGAAATGTAGATGCTGGATTGTGTCCAGGACTCCTGGTTTCCTGCGACACTTAGAAGACAAAAGTTAGGGCAGCATGCTGCAAAAAGATACCATGCTTTTCCAGCACTGATAGGTTTTCCACATCTGCAATGCCACAGCTATAGAATTAGTTTTCAGACCCAAATTATCTCTCTTGCAGGCTATACTGCCTGGGTTTGTAGGGCCATAAATCAAGGCTATAGTCTGGCAATTGGGAGAGGAAAGAGCTTTTAAATAATTTTTTTTTTTAAATTTATATATATTTTTTTAAAGTAATTTCTATTAACTCCTAAATCTTTCTGATATTTCATGTGATAGTTTGGGGCTCTTTTCTCCCTTCCCCTATTACTTTTTTGTAGTAAGCAGTGGGTTCATTCCATGGGAGCTGCTGGAACAAGGACTATAGGGGGAAGATAAGTGTGCCTTCGGATATGACATTTTTAGTTAATAGCTGAGGATAATCTAGAAGCAAAGGTAGGCTAGAATGAAAATCTGGATTCAAATATTGTTTAACTGGGACCAGCTCATGCAAAAACTTCAAGCACAGAACCTTCAGAAGCAGGTCAACCAAAACAGCAGAACTGAATTCAAATCTGGTTTGAGCCAGGTCTAAATTAAGCAGCTTGATTTTACATCTCCTTCCTTGATCCTTACCTTTCTTATCCCCATATTAATGGCCAGACAGTATCTGTGCTCTTTTTCCTTGATTTTAGATTTTTCTTGTGTAAGAAAAATACAGGGTTTCTTGGAAGGATAAAAAAAAAAAATGTGTATTTTAGGGAGGGGGCTCCTGCTTTTCTGAGGAATCACAGTGAAAAAGAAAATTTTTATCAGAGTGGGAAACCTGAACATGAATGTCAGTTGAAGTGCTACAGCACCATCTCCTGGAAGTCAGACATTTCTGAATTTCTAGACCCAATTTAATACACAGTCACGCAGAGAGATGAAATTTACCTTGGGGTTAATTTAATACATTTCTCTTCACAAAAATGTTTTAACAAAATATGGAGCTAATAAAAGCGATCCCCATGACCTATAATACTTTCAGGTAAATTTTTCTGTGTAGGAGTTTACTGCCATCAAGCAGTACTTAGTCCTTAAATTCAAGCATTTGAGGCCAAATAATAAGAAAAGGGAGTCATAAAATTTGATAGTAAATTGGGTTAGAGATTTTCTTTCAACTAAAAATTATTTGGTTAGTTTTTAGTAATTTATTGCGAGATAATAAAAATATCAAACTAATTATGCAAAAAATAATAAAAGTATCTAATTCTGGAAAAAAGCACTAAAAGTAGTATTTAGGATTTTGAGAGTTTATATTATCAATTTCTGCTGTCCTAAAATCAGCTTTATAACCCAGTAGCAAAAATTAGTCAAAAAAATGGTGTTAGTCAACCTGTAAATATGTATTAAAAAAAAAAAATACAAGTGTTATATCCTTTTGCCAAGAGCATTCTTGCTGATTTCCTCCCAAATATCTACAGAAATTTTTTAGCTGATCATAGTACGTCCAGGCAAGTTTTTTTCCCCAAACCAGAGGTTTTCCTCCATCTTAAGAGAGCAATTTCCCACTCCTGCTGAGGATATGACTCCCTGAATAAATGTCCTGCTTATCACCTGTTCTGGCTTGGAGCCTATCCCCAGCACGAATGGCCACAGCTTCTCCCAGTTTCTGGGGCAATATCTCCCTGCACTCCTGTTGGCTCTCAGGCCACATGGGATGGTGCAGAGCAGGAGCTGCAGTCTGAGGAGCCCTGAGTGAGGCAATTCACAAACAGGGTCTGGCAGATCAGCTCTGTTTTCCAGTTCAGGTGTTTTGTGTCGGGACCAAATCTTCTCTTACCCTGTTTTTGTTCTATATGGATTTTATCTGCAGAGGGGTAGACCCCATTTTTTTTTAAAAGTGGTATACAGCAATAAGAACTCAGAGAGCCCTGGAAAGTGCTTTCGTTTGCTACAGCTCAATTCAGCAGTACTGACAGGCATAACAGGCACTCAACAGAGCTCAATCGGCTTTAAGACAATTTGCCCTCATGTACCACTGCTGAGACATATTTTGGCTTTTTTTTTTATACCGAATTCTTCCCTCTTTTCTGCCTGCTCTCTGCAAGAAGCTGTGTCTTGTTGAGACACATCCAGAAACAGCTTATGTTTTTGCCGTATTCACATTTCAGTTTTAAATTTACAGTGTGAAATGTCTCAGCCAAGTTTGGCAGCCGGGGCGGCTGGCTGCATCCCGCGGCAGCTCCGCTCCTGCGGCAGCGCTTCCAGGCTGCCCGCGGGCGGCCGCAGCCCCGGCGCCGGGCAGCGCACCCGGCAGCAGCGCCGCTGCCAAGGCCCACGGCGTCTGCCAGACCCGGGACGGGGCCGCCTGTGCCTACATCCCACCGGCAGCTCGGCCCTGGCGCCGCACGCTCCCGCTGCAGCGGGGGGAGGGAACGGGGCACGGTCCCTCTTGGAGAGCATCCTCGCTTGCTCTGGCTCGCTTCCGTGCGCCAAATTGCAATATAGCCTGGATGCACCCCGCTGGGGGCAGGGAACATTCCCCCGAATGACATGAGAGACGCCCCCAGAGCGTCTCAGGAGGAAAGGCTTCCAACTCTACTCCTCTGAGCATTGCTGATCCAATCTACTTTCACCAAGACAGGAACTCAAACGGGGCACACAAAAGGTTAATACAACAGTGCTTTCAACATGGAAAGTAAACTCCTGTACAGACAAATAATGAAAAAAAAATCACATTTAAATATAGCATTTAGCACAGGGTTTTTCCAAAATTATTCCACTCATGAGTGAATCATGGCTAAACTCTGAACAGTTTCTTATTAAAAAAATAGAACTATAAAAAATAGGATTTGAAGGAACTGCAAAACCCTACTGCTCTGAGACCAGTTATACTTTCTAATTATACCCTAACTATGCCTTGTAAGTATAGATATATAATATATATGTACTAAATCTCCTAATCACCAATCAACCTTTCCCACTGGTTCACTAACTTCTACTTTTTTAAATTTTAATAAGCTTCCACAGTGTTTGAAGGGAATGTCTTCTGTATTTCTTCAAGTCCCTTGTTGGTTAGTATAGCCCTATTGAATGTGAAAACCAGATTTTTTCCTTCTGCTCTCTGCATTAGCTCTTTACATTCTTGAAGCCTCTGTTGTTTGGTCTTCTTTCAGGTTTCTCTTCAGGTTGCCCTTCCCTCCCCTCCCCTTTAGCTACATGTGACAGCATTTCCTCATTACTCATGCTGTTCAGACCTCTAATTCGGCTTCCAGACTCTCCAGAAGGTCCACTTCATTCTTGCAGTACAGTGCTCACAGCTGTGCAACCCAAGAATAGCTGTAGTGGTCCAACTAAGCCCTTAGCAGCAAACAGAAAACTTTTGTTAGCAGTGCTTCTGTCTTGGTTTTTGTAGTACTGGTTAGGTTTTCTTTTAAGATATAAAGAAAATGTTCTTGTTCTTGTTCTTTTATGTTCTTGTGGTATTCTGTCATCAAGTGTACATTGTATTTTGCTATTCAAAATTCCAAAATGGAAAAAAGCACACCTTCCACTTAGAAATCCAGTCTTTTTTTGCATGTGAGATCTTCAAAGTCAAAACACTCTTGTCCTTGAAACACAGACTGGGGTCATGTCAAATGTATTCAAGATTGACTTTGTGATGAATGTTACGGTCCAACAAGAAGACAGAAACCAAATGGGCTGAGAATTTGGTACCATTTGGAACAATGGCAAAATACAAGTTTGCATGAGCTTCTACCCATAACACCTGGCTCACAGGACTTCTGAGCTAAAGAGGCATGCCGGCATCAGCTGTAGATTACATTTTTATTATTATTTTTGTGAGATTCCAGGAGAAAGAATGTTGAAACACTGCATATGTTACATATCAAAACCACCTGGACATATGTTGCTTCAACTATTGACATTACATCATGACAAGTGAAATAGCATTGCATAAATCTCTCTAATACCCTTCACGAAGGCCATCAATAATTTTTAGAGTGTTCAGAACCCAGAAGTATAAGATAGAAAAAGATAGTGCTGTTCCTTTGGATGTAGGCATGCATTGCACTTAACCACAGCATTTTTAATAAACTCTCAATAATGAGAAAGTACATAGCGACATGGTGATGGTCTTGATTTGTACCTCAGTTGCCTCTGACAATTTTAATATCCTATCTTTAGGCAACTTTACTTGTACTGCTTCTCATTCTCTACTTTCTCACAGTTGTAAAACGGACTTACTTCAAGATGCAGTTTGAAAATTGCTTACGGATCAGAAATATATGAGAAACATGGAAATATATTGCTCTTATTTTTACATCTATGTAATCAAGATTGTGAAGATTAAAGTCTTCCCTTAAACAAGTAGTTTTATGAACTTTACAGCCCACTATTTGCCAGTTTAAAGAACAGCAGAAAAGATATTACACTGTAAATGTAAAAAACTTGCAATCTGAAACAGACAGGTAAAAGGCTTTGGGATATCTAATAGAAGATATCAGGAAGAATATTATCAGTTAGACATGTAGTGAGGAACAATGTTAAAATAAAAATTACATATTATTATATTTGTATCTAATTTTCCCTTTCTTCTTTGCCTTGATAGTTAGTCGGGGAGCTTGTTCCCACACCAGAGAGCCTTGCTGGCCATGGACAGACCCAAAGAGCACTGACAGATCCAAAGCTCCAGGTGCCACATGTTGACTACCCCTGTGTCATCTGATTCAGGGTTTGCCCTGTTTTATTCTGTGTTGCAGCTGCAGGTTGCTGTGCCAAGCAGCAGGGCACGGGTATTTCTCCTCAACAGCCTAGTCTCTGCTATGGAGCTAAGGGATCAGGAGATGGGAGAAAAGCAAAAAGGATGCTGGAAAAAGAGTACTGCAGCTAATGAGAGGAAAGGTGATGAAAGTCATTGTGAGAACTGAAAGGAAACATTATGTAGGAGGTAGTGTTAGAGTTTGGAAAGAGTGCTAGAGTTTGGAAATATCTCAGCCTCCACAAGGCTCCAAAGGAAACAGAGATATTGGGAAACCTTGAAAAACACACCCTCAGGAACTGGTGTTCCATGCTGGCTCATCCCACCTCGCTCCCCTCCCAGCCAGGTAACCCACACCTCCATGCCTCTCTGTGAGTGAGAAGTGAATGAGATCTGTCCCTAGAGAAATGAAGCAGCAGAATTGGATTAAGGAGGAGGAGGACAAAGAAGCTATTAGTCACCTTGTGCTGAAGGTGACAGTAAGGAATTTTTATTTAAATAGGCACTAAATCCAGGCTGAATTCATAGGAAAGTCAGCTTTGAGTTACTGGCCCTGCAAATGTATGGGGGGGAACAGACCACTTAGGGAGAAAAACCAAGACAAAGAAAGGTAGAGGGGGAAACTGCACATAACCAGATGACAGGAAAAGTGGAGGGTAAAAACAACTTGCCCAAGGAAATTACAAATAAAGGGTCACAGTAAATGAAGAAAAACCAGAAAAGGATAAAATTCTAAAATTCAAAAAAAGGACAGTGCATCCCTGCTAAAAATAGTGTTTCACTGTGAGAGTTTCAGGGAACCCGAAGAATGTCAATAACACAAAAATGATATATTATGTTAAATTAAAGACATATTAAAAATTGCATTAAGCATAGAAGAAAAACAGCAATTTGAAAAAATACAGCTGCTGAAACAAAACAGAGAGCAGGTACAGGAGCAGGTGTTTTTAAAAGCTGAGATAATGCTGCCATTCTTATCAGATTTGGAGAAATCCAGGGAAACTCCTATTTCCTTTCTCTTCCTGAATAGAAAGCCAGAAATCTGATAGGACCAGCATGAGGAAAGTAAGGTTGTATCAGAAATTGTACTGAGAATCCAAATGTATATGAGAGAGGAGGAACTAGATTGAGGGTGCAGTAACACTCTAAAGTTAAAGAAAACCAAATCAGCAACCATTTATGGAGTTAAAATTCCACTGTTTCCCCTGCTCCCTATGAATAACATTTAGCAGCAAGTACTCTTGTCCTTTAACCAACTTTATTCTGAGATCACTAATAGCTCTGTGATAATCAAAGATTTTAAAACCCCTGTCAGACTTAAACAGAAGAAAATATACTAATTCTTATCACGAAGAAAACCATGACAGCAGGGAAAAAAAGCAAGAGAGTGAACTGCATCTTGTTCTGGAAAATTTATCATACCATGGGCATAACTCTGAGTTTCTATAGAAAAATAGTCACACAACAAGCAGGAAAATAAGCTTTGCTACTTTCCTACCCTTTTTTTTTTTCTGCAATCTCTCCACATCTTTCTCTATCATCACATCTCCAGCATTTAGAGGATGGATGAAAGACCCAGGAGGATTTTTTTAGAACCTGAGATTTTAAGAACCTTGAAAAGTACTCTGCTGAGTTTACTGACTGAAATAATAATAGTCCTAATTTTATGCTACATTTTCTAGTAGTAGTTCTCAGTAGATTTTCTTGAATAGATCTGTTCAATTTTTTTTTCAATCAACAAATAAGTAACACCTGATTCACAGGTGGCTCTTCTTTAAAGGACTTCTTTTAAAGTATTATATATATTGACATAATACGAAAATACAGTAGGAGTTGACTAACTGCTCTGATCAGTTTGCTCTGAATATAATTGAAATTAGTATAAAATATCCCATTAACCACAATGGCTTATGTCAGACTCAGATGCAGCGTTCCTTTAGATCCCTTTTCATGTCCCCTGCCAAAAGCTATTGACCTTGTTTTGTTTAGTTTGTGTCATAAAATGTGTCAGCATAGGGGAGTTTTGGAGATACTGGAGCATGGATTGCTGCTGAGCTCAGTGGAGAAGTCAGTCCCAGACATAAATGGGGCCCTGGTCAACCCACTGTACTTAAGCACAGAGGTTTAGTCCAGACTGTTGGTCTGGTCTTAACTTGTGGCTCAGAGGCAGCAGCTGTGAGGGTTAGCTACCATGGAGAAATGCTGATTAGTTAAATGTGACTAAAAACCTCTTCAGAACATCAGCTGACAGGATACCACATTTTGACTCAAATTTCAGCTTCATCTTTGAAGCATTAAATCAGGGACTTAATTAGAAGCCCCCTTTCCCATAGAAAGGTTGGGCAGCAACAGATGGCAGCAAGAGAGACCTTCATAAGGAAATTGGTATAAACCAAGAGTTTACAGCCTATGGCAGAGATGGTAATAAGGCCGTGTGATTTCTCCCTGCTAGAGCTGTCTCAGCAGACAGCTCTGGTCACAGCTCCACCTGCCCTCAGGGGAGCTATGACCAGACTAGGATCTCAACTGTAGATGTGTTTATCTGGGTCACAGTCTAGATTTTCAGGGAATATGGTTTACAGCAGAATCCAGAGAGCCAGAAAGTGCAATTTCCTAGAAACCAAATGGAAGAACTAGATGAAGAGAGGGTGGGCTGAGAAGTATGAAGGAAAGCAAAAACTTCATAGATGTACTAGACATAGAGACTCCAAGAACAAAGCTGAGGTCTGCAGAAGCCCCAGCACAAGAAAAGGAACACATTTCTCCACGGGGAGAAAGTTGGCTGTGACTTACTATTGCTGGCAGATGGAGCTTCAGCCTCAGCTGGCAATCTATTAGGCTTTAAAAAAAAAGTAGTAAACTGTCTTGGCAATGAGAAGGAAACCAACTGCATTGCTGAAGGAAGAAAAACCACATGCTCTGACAGCTTAGTGGTTCATGACCCCTGCTCACAAAAGCAACTGAATGGTGACAGTGGTTGGTGACTCACTTCTCTGCGTAACAGAGGCATCCGCTTGTTGGTATGACCTAATGCTTGTGGAGAGGCTTTGCCCAAACCAGAGCTACTGCACAAGCTTGCCAAGGCTTGTTCAGCCCTCTGACACCTCCTCCACATGGCTCAGCCACTCGAGAGCTAATGCCACTGCTCTAGGAACAAGCAAGGGAAAACCATAAAAAACAGAAGGGATCCTGAAGCGATGGTGAGAGAATCGGAGCCTCATCTGGTGTTCTTATCAATCCCATCAGAGAGGGTAAAAGCCCAAGCAAGGACAGACACATCCTGAAGATAAATATATGGCTGTACAGATGGTGAGGCTTAGAGTACTTGGGTTTCCTGAAGGCAGAGGCTGTATTCATAATAGGGTCATAAGAGGGATGAGAAGGAAATGACTGAATTGGTTGTAGGTATGTGTAAAGTGTTTTGCCTTATATGATGCAGGATGCACATGTTCACTCTGAGATCTGGAATCTGGAGGGAGACAGACCTGTTGAAATTCCCCAGGGTAATAACAGAAGGAGGAAAGGACATCTTTGGAAAAGAAATAAAACAGGATGCAGAGAATGCAAACTGGGGTGTGTTTAAATTTATTTTAGTCTTTTCATAGTTAGGTATAGAATTTAAACTAGTCATGTAGGCTGATAATGCAATCAGACCCTTTCACCTGTCCTAGATTGCTATTTTATGATGGGAAGAACTGCCTCTGAAGGAGTTTGTTTCTCTATAAGGACTCTGAAGGAAACCTAGATAGTGCCTAAGATAGCTAAAAAAATCAGAAAAAAATATTTTCTCTTTCACAGAACTGAGTGGAAATCAAATCCCTCCTTGACTTGAATCCAATCAAAACGGAGAACATGACTGAAAATAATGAGGGGCAGGTAAATTAAGGGAGACTGAGCTGTGAAGTGGTAGAATTGATACATCTTGGAAATGGAGGAGGAAAGAACACTGGAAAAACAGGAGAATGGGCCAAGAAAAGAGACTTTCATGACTCAGTGAACTGAACAATAAGACCCATTAGGAAACACAAGAGAGTCCAAGGGAGTTGCAGCTGGAAGTTTCTTATAAGACACAAAATAAAACACAAAAAAGATAAATGGCAAAGTAAGTATAAGGAAGAGTGGCCACTGAGGGGCTTGATTTAACTTTCTTCAGCAGCATTGGAAACAGAATATAAGTGAAATCTTTCACCACTTCACAAGTTCCTTTCTCCCTTGTCTCTTAATCTCCCCTTAGCTACAATGAAAAACATTCCTTATAAGTTCCACCTCAGATTCTCTTTGAAAGAAAATGAATGAACATAATAGCAAGACACTTTAGCTACCCTCTTCAGTATTTTACTCTCCTGAAAGAAATTAATATAAAATGCAAACTGGCAAAATTCTTAATGACAAACATGGCAAATCACATAAATGCAAAGAGCCAACAGCAGAAAGAACAAAAACCATGAAAATTTCAGTACACTTGTCACAAAAAAAAGGAAAAAAGAACAATATTAAAGCATGCTACAATTTTTTAAATAGTAAGATCTACTCTTCAGCTCAATGGAAAGGGAAGGCTAATGATAGATTTTACCAATGGATCTGAAGAGTTTCATGGGTTTTTTGCTTTAGTCTTCACCAACTGTGATTAGATAGCTAACACAATTAGCATCAATGTCAAAGGAGGATGAAGTCCGCTAGCATAAAAAAGAGCATCTTGGAGGCTATCTAAATAAGTTAACTGCTTTCAAAAAATTTGATACTCTCTTTAAATTCTCCTCAGAGAAATTAGGGCACTGTCTTAGGCAATGCCAGAAAATGTAGTCATGCAGGACAGCTGGGCTCCAGAACACAGAAGAGATAAAAACTCAGTGTAATGTGTATAAAAAGGAGAAAAGGAGTCCTCAGTCATTTGCAGACCAGTGGAGCTCCACTTCTGCCGTATAATGACCCTGGAATAAATAAATATAAAGAAAAAGGCTATAAGTATTTGACACACAGCTAAGTAAAGAAGAAAAACTGTTGAATCCATTGAAAGATCTTTGATGAATAAAGGGGTATGTGGATAGGAAAGAAGATATAACCAAGTATGACATGGTTGTGTTTATTTAAGGTTTGACTGCCTTCTATCCCAATTCTATAAGCAGGTTAGAAATATGTGGTTAAAAAAATAAATGCAACATCAAGGTGGGAAGATGCATAAGAATAGGATCTACAAGGTTCTGTGGATGGCCTTGTAGTCTCTAGACTAGCATTTAAATTACTTAAATATTAAATAATTTGGACAGGAGAACAGAAATATGTTTTCGAAATCTGAGTACAATTACAATCCTGTAACTGCAAATATAGAAGACAGCAAGATTAGAACTCAAAATGACTTTGATAAATTGAATATATTCTTGATGTCAAGAATGACATTGAGACATTGAATAAGTGACATGCAATAAACGGGACACAATTCAACAAGGCTGTGTGCAAAACATGGCACTGTAAGAGATAAACAAAAATGAAGTATAAATACATCATTAAATCAACTGGCTACAGGTAAAGCTCTTGAGGCTACAAAAATGAAGTATAAATACATCATTAAATCAACTGGCTACAGGTAAAGCTCTTGAGGCTATGGTGAATAACGCAGCACATAAACTGATGGTTCAAATAAAGTGTGACTTCAGCCAGATCTCCATTCTAAATGTATTTCTGAAAAATAGGACACTTTTGGAGATAGTCCAGAGGTCACTGATAACTCTGATCAAAAATCTGAAGATGGAGAAGATCTAGCAAAGAGACTTGAACTCATTGTGTTGGGATTTTTGTTGGGGTTTTTTTAAGTGCAAAGAGAAGTGAGAGAGAGACTTAAAAGCAATTTTCAACAACATCAAAGTTTACTGAAAAGGGGGAAGAAAATTTTGGGATTAGTTGTTTTGAATTTAATTTTCATGCACACTGGAGACAGAACAAGCACAGGCAATTTAAATTGCAACAGTAGAAACTTTCACAAAGTTTTTTTCACTGTAAGGAGAAGGAAATTTCAGATTGTTTTGTCAAAGATGATTGCTATATCCTCGAAGTTTGTTGTCCAAGTTAAGCAAACAGGTATTATACACAGTAACAAGGGAGGGATAGGAGGAGGAATTTTGCATTAGGTTTGGGCATTTTGGGTTACTTCTTTTAGGCTATGTCCTACATACTATCTTTGAATCCATAATCTTAGAGAATAAAAATTATTCAGAGCAATATTAATCTCGTCTTGGTGCTTCAATCTCGTTGCCAGTTGCTGGAAATGGTATCTATTTTGAGAAAGATAAATGTGGAGAAGAGCATATAAAAGTCATGACAATGGGATTACAAACTGCTCCAGAAGGGTGAAAGATCTGTGATGGACATCACTGCTACTCCTTTGGGAAACTTCATCTCACTTGCAGATGAGACTCACAGCATAAAGTCATTCCAAAGGAATTGAGCCATCCACGGCCCTAGCTTTAGGGACTTAATTTTAGATATCCTGGACTTAGACTACAAAGAATCTCAAAGGCTTGGAAGACAAGTTGTGTTGCTGACAGATTCATATTCTGGAGTATGGCACAAAATTAGTCCATTTGAGGGGTGAAAAAGACACAAACTATTCCTTATCACTCAGGTAGAGCATTATTGTTTATCTTCAGGTGGTGTGCTAGAGACAAAAAGAATTTGTGTTGCTTTCTTGATTTAATAAAGGCTGATATCTTGTTCTGTGTGAGAAGTAAATAAACACAGGTGGTCCCCTTTATGATAAAGAAAAAAAATCAACATGAATTTCCATTCTAATTGTCATGAAACTGTCTTATATCTCTGGTCTTTAATGCATATCTTAATCCTACAGTTTCAACCTTACTAAGGCAAATTTTAATTTTTCTTATGCATGTATGGGAAGAATTAGTATTTTGTGGATATGTACTCCAAGAGAAAGGTATTAAAAAAAAAGGTAACAGAAAAAAACCACCAAGGAGACATTTTATTTTTGTGAATAATCTATCATTTTATAAAATTTTTTCTAACATCTAGGTGACCTCATCCATTTGTATTTGTTTACTAGTTGAGGAGGAAAACTCAAATAATAATAAGCCTTCAGCACCTCTGTTAGGTAGTGGATAATTTTCTTCTGATTTCACATAAAACATGGGAGTTATAAGCCTTATAGGCCTACTTGGTGAATGCTTATTATAAAATCTACTTAAAGCAAATTTAACATTTGGTAACTAATGGAAAAGAAAATCTGATCAATTAAAGTCAGAGGATTTTTTTAAACATATATATTTCAGTATATATTGGAAGTGTAAAGAAAAATATTTCAGAAAATTTTTCAGGGCACAAAGATTCTCACATATTTTTCCTATGAAAACACATAAGGCTTAGTCTAGGGTAAATTGGGAAATTATTGTGTTCATCCAGCTTTTACAATGTCATAAGAAAAATGGTCCACACCATTGTTGTTCATTGCAGCTGAAAATGTCTGGCTTTTTGAGAGTGGTATGTAAGGAACACTGGTTCATTTAAATATTGTTTCTTACTCTGGAGAGCTGAAAAAACAGACCTCAGCTACTCTTCTCCCTGGTGAGGATTTTGAGTGAGAATAATCGATGCCAGTAAAACCAAGGTAACAGAACTAGCTAAGCTGAAAATTGATTTTGAAGTCTTCTTACTCATGGGACCAGCATTAAGGTAAAGACCACAGATTAGTGTGACTGAGTAACTTTGTGCAATTGCTTTACAAAGGGACTGGAACTGAAAGGGAAACATGACAATGATACAATCATTATAATATATCTATTGGATAAAGTACTGTATACCAAAATAGAAAAGATAGATATTACTTGGGTACTTGAGAGAGTGTGTGGAGTAACAGGAAAGTCAATACATGCATTGGTGTCTATCAGGCATTCAGTGAGCAATGTCAGCGTTTCTAGAAGTTTGTTGAATGCATTTAGGGTAGGTTTCTTTCAGGTTTCTTGTGTATCTGACCCAAAATTAAGGTAAAATGCAGAGCAAATAAGAAATGCTGGGCACCTCCATCCACAGAATCATATTCCCACAGAATCACAAAACTGTTGAAATTCAAAGGCACCTCTAGAGTTCACCTAGTACAACTCCCTGCTCAAAGGAGGGTCAGCTAAGAGCAGGTTGCCCAGGACTGTGTCCTCTCAGGTGTTAGATATCACTAAGGTTGGAGATGCCACAACCTCTCAGGGCAATCTATTATGGTGTTAAACCAGCTTCACATTTAAAAAAA
This sequence comes from Phainopepla nitens, assembly GCA_013400175.1. Classification (NCBI taxonomy): domain Eukaryota; kingdom Metazoa; phylum Chordata; class Aves; order Passeriformes; family Bombycillidae; genus Phainopepla; species Phainopepla nitens. The sequence goes on from VXBQ01015435.1 coordinate 1,425,857, forward strand.
AGCTTTTTCCTGATATTTAAATACAATAATCAGTATTTCAACTTGTGACATTGCCTCTTGATACTAGAGTGGCATCACTAGATACCACTGAGGAGAGCCTGTCTGTGTCTTCTGATCAGGTATTTATATACATTGACAAGATTCCCCCTAGGCTTTCTCTTCTCTGGGATGAATCAGCCTTTACTCACACGTCGGATGCTCCTCTCCCTTCATCATCTTTGTGGTCCTTCCCTGGATCTGTTCTGTATGTACATGTCTGTCTTGGTCTGGGTCCAGAGTGTACTTGTAGTCTAGAACAGAACCAAGCACTCCACATATTCAGAGCTGAATAGAGAGGAAGCATCACTTCCCCTGACCTGCTGGTAATGCAGCCCCTGATTCAGGCCAGGACATTGCTGAGTTTTGCTGAGAGGGCACATTACTGGCTCATGGTCATCTAGGTGTACAAGGGTACCCCCAGGGCTGCCTCTGCAGAGCTGCTTTCCTGCTGGCTGGCCCCTAGTGTGTCCTGATGCACAGGGTCACTCCTCCCCAGTAGCAGGACTTGGCATTTTCCTCTGTTGAACTTAATAAGATTCTTGCTGGACCATTTCTCGAGTTAGCTGAGGCCCCTCGTTGCAGGGCAAGCACCTGGAGTGTTGGTGTGTCAACCCTAACCCCAACCCTACTCCTCACAGCTTTGCAATGACATGGATACAAGCTGACACCATGAATTTATGAACAGCATTGATGGTGGTTCTTTACACAGAGGCATACATACACACAAATATACATATGATGCACTGGAATATATAGACAAGTGTGTAGGAATTGGACTAGATGAACATTGTAGCGTCTACAATGAAGCAATCTATTACTCTATTTTACATATATAAATGTGGTATATAAGGATGTATATACATGTGTATGCGTACACATATAAACTGATAGGTATACATCACGTGTAGTAATAAAAATCACGGGGTATGAGCAGCTTTTAGGTAGATGACTGTCATTAAAGAGCACATTTTGGAATGTGTCAGTCCCATCCATAAGTCACAGACAATGGAGAAGTATGCTGGTGGACAGCGAGCCACCCCAAATCGGATCAGCAGAATGTGCCAGGCACAGCACAGGGACAGCACATACCAACACTCTCCCGGACCTGCCAGTTCTTCACAAGTGTGGAGATTGTTGTACCTACGTAATATCAGGGTTCACAGAAGCAAACACTTAGTCTGTCATCCAGCTGAATGAAATATGCTTACCTTGGCAGCAAATCATGGAGAAGATGGCATTAAAATGCTTCTTTGCCTCCATGCAGTGCAATATGGAGGTGAAACTCCTTCTAAAAATTCTCTATGCTGCAAGAACTGTGCAAACGGTTATATTCAAAATTCAGAGTTTTTTTGCATTTTGATGAGCATTTTAAACAACTTAACTAAATGGTGCATAAAGGAGAGCCGACATTCTTGAATGTCCCTTAACAGAACATTCCAACCAATGCCAAATCTAGAAAACAAGCTGTATTTAATGTCTTTAACAAAAGGCTTTGGATGTCATAGCCACAGCAGGAAGTAAAACCTGGATTTAGAGAGAAGCAAGCTGATGTTTAGATTGAAATGGATTTAGAGACGAGATTTAGGCAGAGTGAACAGAAAAAGATGTAGATGGGTAGACACAGTGCAGAGATGGAGAGATGAAGAGATAGATACAGCAGATAGATTCTCATGAAATAGTCCTTCCGTGTTTGGTGTGCAGCTGCATAGCACCTGCCTGACATTTACAGCAGATAGCTTTTATTCATTTCATGGGATATTCATCAAAATGTGGTTGAGAGATGGAGAAAATTCCAAGTATGTGTCATCACTTTACTGGTTTGTGCAGCTGTTTCCTAAAGCACACAATGATGTTGTGTTGTTAAGGAAATACACTGTCACCCTGCTGAACAAATAAAGCATTTAGTTTATTGAGTAACATTACAATAACGATAGGAGATAATAGACTAAAAATACTGTTTATTCAGTAAGAATGGACAAAAACTTTACTGTCCATGAAAGAATCACTTCATGTACAGAAAATAAAAATTGTGTTATTTATTTAAGCTACCTTTTTAACAGTACTGGTGCAAAATACTTCCTGACATAAGCTTTGATCGAGGATAAGAACTAGCAAACATCCTTAGTGGCAGAACTCATCAGACTAGAGCTCAAACTACTGGGACCAGACAGGAGACTGAATCTATCATGTGTAACAGCAAACAATTATGCTAGCAAATACATAAGCCTAAGATAGATGAGGGGTGGGGAGTGGGGTGGGTGCTGTGTTGTTTTTGGGATATTGAATTAATAAATTTCTGATCATAACAAAGGCTCATGTTACCCTTTCCTGGGAATAAGCCTGTCTTGATTTCACAACTATTTTTACAGGATCCTAAATATTTCTCAAAACCTGATGCTTTCAGAGATATTTATTTAAGATGTTTCTGATGAGGATGGTATGTCTGCCAAATCATCTGAGACAGTTACACAGGACTAGGCTGTTAATTTTATGAGGCTCCTTTGCACAGGCACATCTAGCCCAAAGTCATAGCATTTTCTTGTCCTGTTTTGTTTCTTTTGATTTTGCAACTGTTGCAGGAGAAAAAAGAAAAAAAAAGCAGAAAAATAGAAGAAAAAAGAAAAAAATAAAAAGAAAAAATAAGAAAGAAAAAAGGGAAAAGAAAAAGAAAAAGAGAAGAAAAAAGAAAAAAAGAAGAAAGAAAAAATGGGAAAGAAAAAGAAAAAAAGAAAAAAGAAAAAGAGAAAAAATAAAAATAAGAAAAATAAATCTGTCTTAATATTTCAATATTTCCTTTAGAGAGGCAGGTGGGGCCCATTCTCTTGTCACAGTTTCATGTGTAATAGATTTTCCATGTTTCTTATATTTGAGCTTATATTTTGAGGCCCTTACTTGATTTAAACAAACTTTCCCAAAGAAGTTCAGGGACAAGATAAAAGTATTTTGTGTTTTGCGTGCAAGAATTTGTGTTGGTCTAGACTGGACCAAAATCAGACTTTATTTCAAGCAAGGCCCCATTCACATGCTTCACCTGCTTCATCCTGAAGCTGTCACCCCCTTCCCACACATCTGCCCCTCTGGGATATTCCCCAGAGAACACCCCACCCCTCACTGCCCCACACAGCTCAGCAGTGCTACTGCAGAGCACAATGACAAAGCCCATCCCTGTGCTGGGGAAAGCACTCCCATGAGGGCAATCCTGGGGCACACACAGCCCACCCCAAGGCTGTGGGACAAATGCAAATGCAACATTTTATGGGCCCAGGATTACCCAGCAAACCAGTATGAGCTCCCCTCATGTGGCCAAAGGAGATGTGCAGAGACAGGAAGGACACCAACACTGTGCTCTGTTAGACCTGCCTGCAGGAGCAAAGGACTGGAATGGTGCTGGGAGTCAGAAGAGATAAAAGAGGAAAGCTTCTACAAATGAGAGTGTGGGAAATAGTGTTCAATAGATTTATGGGTCTTTTTTACTAATTTATTGGAAATCTGAAAAAAAAACTCTTCTGTGAACTAGTTGCTGCAGAGGGCTGGATGCTGAGCTACTGACGTAAGGCCTCAGGACAATCCCTGCGATCACAGCTATGGTGACACGCAGCTACTGAGCCAGTCCAGGCCATCTGTGGCGGCAGCTGAGGCAGGGAGTGGAGATGCACAGCTGTAATTTGTGGAGAAAGCTTCAGAGCTCCCTGAGACCCCTCCCTGCTCCAGTGGCAACCCCAACCACTGCAACCACAAGCTTTTCTGACTCGAGCACTCAGTAGCATCCTCTCAACTAAAAGGAAAGTCGATTCAATTCATAAAGTAAACTGTCTACTGAAGCCTCCTGGAGTTAAGTAAGGAGCTCACAAGTGCTGGAACATTTTAGGCTTTGTCCTTCAGAAAAAAGTTGTTAAACTATGACCTCATGGTGCCTCTATCTTGGCCTAGATCCAAAGGCAATTGAAGTCAACTCCTATTGACTTCAGCGGGCTTTGGAACAAGCCCTCTTCCACTTCAGCACAAGGCTATTTTTAATCAATCAAGACTGCTTCATTGGAATCTGTTTTGGCCTTTAAAAATGGAGTGTACTGTTGTCCTGGAACTGAAGGTCTCATCATGATGCTTGGCTATGATATCAGGATGGAAGGGGAGATAAAAGCCCTTTTCTTGCACCAAGCTGCTCCTGCTGGAGCTGCTCTTTTCTTGTCTGTTGTTGCTAAAATAGCAGTGCTATTGTTTGCTTTATTAGTCTCATCTTTTGGGATTTGGAAATCCCTTCTAGGGCAGACAACCTGCATGTACACACACATGCCCCCAGACCCCCTACCCACACAGGCACACACCAGCCATCTGTGCTCATTGCTGCCTATATTTCTGCAGAGGTATTTTAACTTCATTGTCTACAATTCACTGGTTATCTATATAAAATAATTCTTTTTCTACTTATGTATAATCTAGGACAGATTTCCCAAAAGAATCCACTATCATATTGCTGTACACAAGCACTTTTTCCATTTCTTAAACACGTAGAAAAACAACTGACGTATTATTTTTGGTGCTCAAGGGAAATTTTTTTTTACTTTATTTCCATTAGTTTTCATAGTGTGTTGTCCTGCCTTAAATAATCAAACAATTTTGTAGTCACATAAACAGGAGATACTGATTAAAAAAAGGAAAAAAAGAGGGAAAAACTGAGAGAGTTCCTTTTTTGCTATGCTACTAGAGAGCAGTCTCCTCCAGAATCTAAAAAAGAAAACCAAATCAAACTGGATTTTTCAACCATATTTCTATCACATTATGATTAGTTACAGGCAGTGATAGTTTTTATTTCAGACTGTAATTAATGATAGATGTTGACTGTCATATGTATAAAAGAAAAAAAATCTAATTTCATAAGTAAAACATAAAACTGAAGAATGATCTCTGACTTGATATTTCAAAATGTGAATAACTGCTTAGGTTATTATATTTTCTAATATTTGTGTCATAAGAAATCAAAGAATTATAGAATATGTTGGGAAGGGACCCTCAAGAATCATAAAGCCCAGCTCCTGCTCCTTGCACAGCACCATCCCCAAGAGTCACACCCTGTGCCTGAGAGCATTGTCCAAACGCTTCTTGAGCTCTGTCAGGCTGGTGCTGTGACCACTGCCCTGGGGAGCCTGTTCCAGTGCCCAACCACCCTCTGGGGAAGAACCTTTCCCTGATATGCCACCTAAACCTCCCCTGACTTGCTTCACAACACTGTATTTTTCTAAATCAGAATGAGAACAATCTTCAACATGTTACAATTTCTTATCAAAATTAATTACATTTTGAGCTGCCTCTGAACTGTGAGAAGGTCAGAAGATGTGTTTCAAGCCAAAAGGTTTTTATATTGCTTGATATTAACAGAACTCATAAAAGGAAATATTACGAGCTTTCACTAAGCTTTGTGGATGTAAGTCACCACAGAAATGGAAAGTGTTGTTATTAAAAAATAAAACAGTGATTTCAGGTCCTGAGCCAAAACGAGCCAGGATGTGGAAAGAGCCACATCCAAAGCCCTCTGGAGTTAATCAAAGTCTTTCCATTGCTTGCTGTGAAACTTTATTCAAATTGTGAATTTCTCATGGTGACATCTGTGCATCCTTCATTGATGGATGTGGTGAAACAGTGCTGGAGACGATCACAGATAGATGCCATTGCTGCAAAATGACAATTTCCTGGCTTTGTGTAGCATTTCTTCAGTTTTTCATGCCATTCTCTGGATGTCATCATTCATCTGTTTCCCATAGCTCTTCTCTGTTTCCTACTTTGATTTAATTTTCTCTTTTTTTCTTTTTTCTTTCACAAGGTAAAGTAATAACAAATACAATCAGATGCAAAATATCATTCTGGAATATGACAAGTCACACTCTATACTTTCTGTTTTACCCTATAGCATTTGTTTTTTGTTTTTTTTTTTTTTTTTCTTTTTTAAATACAATACAATACAGGTAATGGTGGAAATGAAGTATAGTATTGCATTTGTGACTGCCTGAGGAATAACACCATCACTCCTTTCCTATGTGAGACGAAATTACATGTTTTCATGCCACTTCTCCATATGTAAGTTCTGATGTCATCTTACATTACAAATATGCAGGAAAAATGAAAGTGCAGTTATTTCCTTGCTTTCCATTTCATAGGAAAACACATTGATATGATTTTGTTCCATTGCTTTGGGAATAGGGGAGAGTTTAGGTCCAGTTTATGTCTCCTAAACATGTGTAAAGTTGCGTGAGTTCAACTTGTGTAAGGCTTGCATGAGTACTTCTGAGCTGGACTACTGCTCCTCACTGCATGCATTGTTCTGCAATACAACTGTCCAGCTCGTAGCTAGCCCAAAGGGACTAAGAAAGTATACAAAGAAAACACTGTGTTATCAATATGTGTGGATATGATCTCAACTTTGATCTACACAAACTGGGAACAGGAGCAACTTGGGTTTGTATATTGAGGATGTGTAGGTCTAGAAAAGGTCTCTGGATTCCAGAAACACCGAGATATGGCAAGCTTTTAACGATGATTTCACTTCAGTAAAACAATAAGAAAAGAAAGAGAGAAGAAATTTAGCTTATTGACTTCCCAAATAAGTCCGACTTGGCAAGTATCACTGCCTACTATTTCTTTCTCCTCGTAAAAAGCTTTCTTTAAGCACTGCAGCTGATACCTACAAAAACAGCAAGTCTTGTCTGCAAAGTAGTACTTCATTCTATTCTATTTTAAATCTAGTCAACCTGGCAGAGCTGGTGTGCCAAACTGTCCAACTGTATGGTTATCAAAAAGAAAATAAGGTCACTGAATGTGTCTGCATCATATCTTACCTTCTGAACAAGCAAACTTGGTTTGACATAGGCCTTTGAAACAAGGCTTTCTTTTACCACTGTTCTTTCAGAAATATCCTTTTCTCTGTATTTTGTTTCTTGAGCTCTCTTCACTCCCAAACTTATGCTGAAACTATTTCAAAGTCAGATATTTTTGCATCTTACTGTCTTCTCTCAAAGCCTCTATAAAACAGAACTCATTGCGCAGGGTGGTCTGTACTTCCATTTCAGGCCGTTGGAAGGGCAAGCAAAAGCCTCTTGCATTTGTTAAGTGAGACTTCTCCTTTGTAGACAAACACCCACTAAATGGTGCCATGGATACCTACATCCTGGTAATCATGCAAAGCAGCAGCTGGGACAAACTCAGGCTGCCTTCTCCATGTGCTGTCTCGAGTATTTGCTCCAGGGAGTGAGATTTTAGTAGCGTTCCTATGTTATAAAATACCTTAGTGGCTGTAGGGACTTGCCCAAATATCTGAGCATAGATCTGAACTTTCCTGAAAATTTGGAATAGGTACTCCTTGAATCATTACAGATAACACAAGGTCTCATCATGGATTAAAAATCATTGAACAGTAGAGTTCAGGTGTTTTGTGAGGTCCCAATCCATCACCAGAACAACCTTCTTCCTACGAGATATTTGTCCAACCTCTTCTTAAAACTTCTATCACAGAGAAAACTGCCTGTTCTTGGGCTTCACTGGCTCTTCAATTAGTTAACCTTTGTTCCACTTCATTGTCCTTTTTTGCAGGCTAAAGCCACTGTTTACCCATCCACTACAGATAGAACATGCCTCAACCATTCAACATCCTGCTCTGAGGAAAGCAAAGCAGCTCAGGTATTGCAGAACAGCCGGACATAGGAAGGTGATAGGAAATTGTAACAACCCCCTGCCAGAAGAATTTCGAAAAAATCTATGATTTAGCCATGTAAAGTATCTATTTTAAAATTACCCCATAACTATTGGTTCATAACTTGGAAAAGTTATAGCTAACTTCCTGTACATGAAGAGGGCCTACAAGAGAGCTGGAGAGGCACTTTTTACAAGGGTATGTACTGCCAGGACAAGAGGTAGTGGCTTCAAACCGAGAGTAGGTTTAGATTAGGTGTTAGGAAGAAATTCTTTACTTCATGAGTGGTGAGACACTGGAACAAGTTGCCCAGAGAAGCTGTGGATGCCCCATAACTGATAGTGTTCCAGGTCAGGGTGGATGGGGTTGTGAGCAACCTGGCCATGTCACTGCCCATGGCAGGGGGGGTTGGAACTGGATGATCTTTAAGGTCCTTTCCAACCCAAACCATTCTATGACTCTGTGATCTGTAAGATTACTGCTTAGGTTTCCAGCAGCTGCATACCTGCAGATGAAAATAATTGGCAGAAGGGTGACCATCTTCAGGTGGAAACTCAACGTGTATCTGGATTTTAAATGAAATGTCAAAACAGAAGATGGCTGAAAAATCCCTTCCACTTTTCATACAGGCATGTATCTTCCCTGTGCAGCCAGGAGCTGGGGTGTATTCTCTAGACATCTCATTTGCTCGACTCAGACTCTGGTGGGGGACATTGCAGAACCTTTCTCAAATGCCACATATAGTTCAGTAGCCCTGTAGGCCAGTAATTGTAGAATACCCAGACCAAGTGACTAAAATATAAAGTATTTTATTTTTCATTCTGATCCCCAGAACCCTGTCACTTTGAGTTAGGAAGGGACTTGAAGCACAAAATAGAAGATTAAAAAAAAAAAAAAAGGAAGGGCTTTTTCATCTCTAGTCTTACTACTCCAGAAATAATATCATTGGTCATGGCCTTCAGATTTAGGAGATTATGCTTTCAAACAAAAGTGAATATAAGACACAAGCAAAACTCGATTTCAGCCAAAATACATTAAGAGGTAAGACTTACCAAAAATACAATGGCAACAGAAAGGGAATTTAGTTTGACCTGCATTTTTTCAACTTAATTTTCATTATAAAATATTATTTTGGAATATCAAACTGCCCAGAAACCCATAAATACTTGTGTTAAGCAAGCCTTATAGAGTTACACCATACAAAGAATTATTATTTAGCATTTTTCAATAAGAAAACATCAAAGCATTCATCCTTCATTGGGATTTTTGAATGTAACACACCCATCTATTTTTAAACTGATGAATTGCTCTAAAAACAAAGATCAGCCAGAAACAATAAACCAGAGGAGACTATAGACTACACATAAATATTCAAAGTGAAGACATATGGCTTCTGGCACCAGTGTTCTGCAGTTATGCTGGAAGAGAGAAGAGAATGGAAAGAAGGAATATTACCCAAAATTATATTGATTTAAAACGTGAATGTCCTGATATGGATCTTCTTATATATGGGCTACACCTGGATATATGAAATAGTGAACTGCTATCTGGAAAAGGCACAACTGCAAACCTGGTGGACATGAACAACTATAGACAGAAGAGCCACCAAGATGGCTCCATGTGTTTTAGGTGAGTCTAGGCAAGTGTCCCTCACAGATAACTCAGATTACTGTTTCTAATCACAGTTAAAAACAGGCACAGAAGCTTAACTATTTGCCATTTTTACTCTTAATCAAATTCACTTTGAGTTTCCCAAGTATGTCTGTATCAAGTTCATTGTTTTAATTTCTCCACTATTAGGTTCTTCCCTCAGGAATTCAATTGATGAAATACAGAGCACATGCAACATGATGTTTGCATTTCCCAAAAAAATTTCTAGACTTTTTTTCCCCACAGAAATAACACTTGAAAACAGAAAGTCTATCCTGTCAGCGCAGAAACTAAAATGAGAACCAACTTCTGTAGGAGGCAGTCAGGAACATAACCTTCTAACCAGTTCCACAGAAACAAACATTCGGAACTCAGAAATAAATTTATCTCAGGAAGTTGAGGCAGCTAAAACTCATTCATCTCAGATTGCTATTTTACAGTGACTACAGTGATACTTCCAAGGGTCTTCTAAATGTACATGTGGAAAAGTATCCCCCAAGCTCCAGTGCTGGTTCTTGGGAAAAGAAAAACTTTCTGTCAGCTTGCCTGGGCTATGGGAAACCAACCTTATGGTTCTTCAACCTCAGTAGACTGAGAGAGGGAGCATTTAAACTCATCACACTTTTCTCAGATATCAACCTAGAGACAAGTCTAAAATTTGCATAACTTGTGAGGTAAGTCTCCTCTGGAGGGAACTGTTTCTTTCTGTTGAAGGTAATGGGAGGCTTTGCTGTTTAGCTCTAATTTTTAGACATCCAGTTTGGGTGAGATAAAAAAAGTGAGAATCGGTGTGAGAAACTCAGTTTTGGGCTCCTCATTACAACTCTGTGAAAGGAATGAATGAATAATTTTGCAGAATATAGTAATTAAGCGCACCAAATGTAAATGTTAGAAATTTGCATGTATGCAAATTTGTAAAAGGAAGAGAGTAAAAGATTTTGAAGAAATAAGTCTGTCTTGTAAATCTCTATTTCTTTTGGACACATTTTCACTGTTCCTATTTATATCCTAGTCCCCAGACTAAAGTGGGATGGAAACTTGCTATGTTACTGCAAGGATTTGTTGCATGTTTTGCCACCCCTACTAGAGCCATCACTGCTGTTTGATGCATTCCTTTACTGTTTTTAAAAATCAGAAGTTTCTCCAAGATACTTAAATGTTTTTTTTGTTTGATACAAAAAAATTAAGTAAAAGCAAGAGATGATGCTTAATAATATAAAATAAACTACTTCTGTGTTTACCTTTTGGGTTGATTTCTTGACTGGTTGCTGCATTTGCTTGCAACACTGAGTAAAACAAAATGTTCTTAGAAAGAAAGGATGGGAAAATCAGAGTCAGAAACTTTGCAAAGGTCGAATACAAGTGTAATTCTTTGGAAAGATGTCAGGTTCTACGAGCAAGGCCAGCAAAGGCTGCCACCTAACCATCTAGTCTACAACAGGCAGCAGTCTTATCCCCCGAGGGGTTTGAACCTTTCATCAGTGACACATTGTTTGGTTGAGAATGGTGTCTCTGGCTCCCATCAACTTCCTACTAGGGTGCTTAACCTCTACCTTGGGCAGGAAAAATTCTGACTGGAAAAATACCCCCTGAAAGGGTGCCAGTCCCTGATTTCAGTCCACCTTCTGCCAAGGTCAAATTCCTCTCTATTTCCAAACTTCTTTCATTTAGTGTTATTCCCTGTGGTTGAGAAGAATTTCCCATGGACACCTTTGGAACTGCTTTATCATTCTCTATACTGATCTAACTCTCATTAAATGTTGAGCTAAAAGATGTTAAATTACAGTATTCCAAGGTTTGGCCCTTGAACTTGCCCACTGTGAAGATGAAAAGGAACTCTCTTCAATGACCCTGGCTGGGAGTGCTAAATGAAGGCAAGTCAGTTTGTGCTCAGCCAGGTGGGAATGCTGCTGCTGTCATGGGAAGTGTCCTGACAGCAGTCCTGGCTTGAGCAGATTTGCATAGCAGAAGTTAGCTAACCCTGATATGCACTTTTCTACACTGACAGCTTATTAAACACAGTAGAAATAGTTTTTTACACAGGTATTCTATGAAATAAAGTATGTATGTTTTTTCACGTAAATGTTTTACACTTGCTTGATTTGCATACAGTGTTTTTTCCTCCTTTCACTTGTATTTGCATGATGGGCTTGTGCGGTGGTTTAGTTTAGTTTTTAAATACACTGCTGTGTGTTTCCTTTTTTTTATTAAGTACAGCATCCTCTTGTACTCTACTGGACAATTCTCCCCTTATTCTTTACACTTTTGTCCTTGCCCCCACATGAATCTGCTTTGCCAAGTTTTCAGCTGACATAACATTGTTCATATCCAGGAAGTCACTGAGCTCCTACTGCTTTCCCGCTTCTGTTTAACTATGGATTAAACAGACAGCCTCTCTTCAGCCGCCTGCAAGGTCTCACTCTTTTGCTAGCTGGGACCACATTTTTCAGAAGTGACAGTTTTAGGAGCATTTTGGGAGAACGGGTTTACTGGTACACATCAGGACTCCTGATTGCTGCCTGCTTGCCAATCTATATGGAACAAAACCTGTGTCTCATTATCACCATGCAGAAAAGAAAGAGTAATTTAAAACAATATCCAAAATAAATGGCAAGAATAACTGTGGAACTATCTGCAAACATGCTACAGCAATTCAGATGTTAGAAATCCTCCACTATAATCTGTAACCAGTGCTGGCTGCAGGCAGTACAGATTCAAAACACTGAAAGAGAGCCACAGTAAGAGAGCCACAAGGAAAGCACTACTCCTCAGAGTAACTGTGGACTAGTAAATCTGGTTATTTCCTTGTCTCTCACTCTCCTTTAGCCTCACAAATTTCTTCAGAAAGCTGTAACTTAAGTGATATCACATACCAGAGTAGCTTCATCCTGAATCTTGGGAAAGTGTCTACACCTCTAAATATTTCTGTTGCACTGAGTAACTTTCCATTTTCAAAAAATATGGCTTGCAGAGTTCACCTCTTTGATGCCCCATATGTGGATCAGAGGAATCAGGAAAGGTGCCTGGACTTGTCTCTTACATCTGGTAAGCGGATCAATTCCTCAGCACTCAGCATGGAGGACATGTCAAGACATTGTTCCGTGCTTGTTGCTATTTTTCCCACATGTTCTTTCTCAGTTGTTGCAATGAGTTAGCTGATGTTCTGACAGAAATTAGTCACAATATTCAGAGGCTATTTATGCAATATCACTGATCCCTGATGCCAGTCTGGGGCAGGCCTTAGCTTCTGGAATTTCAAGTCATCAGCACATACTGTGCAATAGCTTTAGAAATTGTGTTGAGACCCCAGAGGTAAATAAGTGTGGAGAAACTTAAGGTCAAAGTGCCCTCTAAGTAGCTCTCACTGCGTGCAGAGGCTTGAACAACACTGATGTTCACAAGCCGCAGGAATGCTGAGTGCCTAACTTCTGTGGGTTATCAGCCCAGTTAAAGATCTCTTCTACTCTTCACTAAGTCAAGAACTAAATGCACTGTGACATCTGAACATAGGTTGTTGGGGGGTTTTTTGCCCCCTAGACGGATACAGCTTTTCCTCATTAAAAAAAAAAAAAAAAAGAGAATATTCTGTTTAGTCAATGGTAGGTTGTTTCTGGGTACCTTATACCTGGAACATGTAAGTCAGACTGATTTGGCATAAAGGAACTAAGGTGCATGCAAAATATTTTGTACAAAACAAAGAATAAAATTCAACACCTTGTTGTCTCTATTATTTATTCCTAAATCCTATTTTCAGAGCTTGTGCTGTATCTCAGCTTTGATTTGTTTTGGGATTTTTTAAAACATATTAAAAACCATATTTGTTCTGATGATCATAATGAACGAAAACTTGCAGACATGGATGTTTATCATTCAAAGGCCAAAAAGATGGACATAGATAATCCAGAACTTCCTTTTTATTTATGATTAATGCCTTTACACCTCTCATGATTTTCCAGAAGCTGCCCCATAAATGGGTCACTCACAGATCACATGGGGACTATTTCTGCATTATGCAAAAGAGGCTGAAAGAATCTGCTGCAGGCTCTCAGTCTGCACTGTGGTCCTTCATAGGATGCACAGTATACCTGCAGGTGGAAGTGCAAAATAGACCTGCTGGTAGAAATTTGCAGGTTTGCTAGAGCTGGCAAACCAGAACTGGCTTTCCAGGTGTAAGAATTCTATATAACGGTTAAAAATTTAATGTGGTCCTCTCTACATAAAAACTATACAATATATGACTCCTTAGCAATGCAGAGCAGAAGAGAAAAATTAATTAGTACTTTGACTTTGAATGAAAAGTAAAACACATGTCAGGCTGGAAAATCTAACTGAATTTTTATTGAGTTCCCTTTGTGTACCATCAAGGTATCTTTCAGGTTAAGGCATCACCATTTCAAAGCAGGTACTGGGCATTTCTCAGATGAAACATATTCTCATGCCTGATTAGTAAGTCATAAATCAAATCTTTTTAGGGAAATTGTTAACAGTAACAGTTGTTGAGCTGTTCCTGTTAAAAAGAGCATACTTCATTTTACTCACAGAGTTTACTAAAGTTTAACAATATTTGTTTCACTTAATCACTTACTATCTCTTCCTGCTTTCCCCTTTGAATATTCTTTTGTCTCATATATCTGTACTAATTCAATTTCACTGGCAGCTTGCTACATATTCAAATTATTGACCACAAGATCTTTACCAGACAAAGAAAAATCCTTAGTAGCAAAGAGCACCTCTGATATTGCTTCGTCAAAAATAAATCAGGAGGCCAGGCTAAATCAAACATAATATAAGTAGAGCCCACCTTGCCTGGAATATAATTAATTTTGAATTCCTCCTGTTGCCATGACAGCATGCATGAAAAGAAATAAGCCAGGCATTGTGCAGTACTCAAGAGCTTGTTGAAATTTTGGGGTTTGCTTCTTATGTTTAAAATAGGAAGAAAATAGTGAAACAAAAGCCAGCAGTAACACAAGAGATGTTTTCCTCTCTGTGAGGTGGGAGAGGGGTACATGCCAGATATCTTCTGAAATACTGTTTTTTGAAGGAAATAATGAATTGGAGATATTTGCTTAAATTTCCCGATTATTCTACTTGAGAAATCAAGTGATTATCACATTTTCTAATCTTTGTGGACTACTTTCATTTAATATTCCTCTGTGACATCCCCCTCCCCGCTGCTTCAGGGGCAGCAATTAGCCTGAGCACCTCACACAGCCCACACACTCCTCACATAAACCTTATGTGGAGCCTTCAGTAGCTCTGCAGAGAAGCCAGGAGAGAATGAGTTCTTCAGGAGGAAAAACCTATTGTACACAAAGGACATACAGGATACTCTAGAGAGGAATTAAATTTTTTCTGACCCTCATGTTCTAACTGCTTTTATGGCTTTTAAAGAGATGATGATACTTTCTTGTTAACAGAAAAGTGTTTTCTTCTCCCTACAGACATATTGAGTGCTCCTTGTATCCAGGAGCTGTTTGTATTGCTTCACAGGTGGTTGTTGAACACTGAGATACATAAAGCTCTATAAAACCCTTCCTTTGGAGAGCTGCTAGTTGTTTTATTGGCAAATCCCACCTGACACAGCCTCCTGAACAAGACAACTAACTGCTGCTTGAAGAGACACCACAATCGTTTCCATGGGGCTGCTGCCCACGCCTGTTTGGACATGGCCATCTGAGCAGAGGAAATCATGACCATTGCCAGGGAGTGCTCCATGGGGCTGTGAGCTGTATGAAAAGGGCAGGCAGGCAGCTCTCAGCAGCTTTGCTGGCACTGGATAGCAGCTAGAGCTCCTCTGCAAGCTTCATATTTGAGTTGGAGTAAGGAAAGTCATAGCCTATCCAGCTGAGAGCAGCATTATAACCTTACTGAGCTGTGCTGACAGTCTGCACATCTGAGGTTGCTATCAAAGACTTTAAAGTCTTTAAGTACTGAGTGTCCTGAAGGGTCATTAAGGTATCCTGTGATTTAAAACAAACATTGCTGCAACCTCAAGGATTTCTCAGTTTCCGTTCCTTCACAGCCACAGCTTTTCCCTGCAGCTTCTGGCCAGACCCTTTGGCTCAGAAGGTGTTTTCTCAGGCTAAATGTTAAAAGCTAGGAAAGAGAGATGGTTGCACCCAACAGAGCCCTTTAGATTTAAGGAGTCCTGGGATGTCTCTAGAAGGACAAAGGATTTTGCTTGCAGGTGCTGCAGCTTTTCACATCCAGTTTATTTCCACAGTACACTGGCAGAGAAAATATCTGGGTTAATTCTCTCAGTCTTAGGGCACAGGAGAAGCTGAGTCAGAGGGTCAGCTCTCACATAAGGCACTTGCATTTTAACCCAGTCACAACCTTCCCCTGCCTCCCTTACCAAGTTTTAGTTGTAAGGAAATGCTAGTAATTGACTGCAGAACCTGCAATGCAGCACATCCTGAGATAACAAATGAAAGGATAAAAATTGCTGGTAAGGATGATGGCACTGAGCACCAATGTATGTTTTAGTCACAGCATAGGCAGAGGGGACAGAGAAAGGTGTAATTTCTCAGTCTCTCCATTTTCCTGGTGCTCTGGATGTCTCTGCTTTCTGATTCCAGTTGTGGGAAACAGCAAGATAGCACACACACCCTCTTCCCCCCCAATTTTCATCTTCCAAGGGCTATTCTTCAATACGCTGCACCTAGCCACATTACCCTGCCCCTGGGAAGCCAGGAAAAGCTGCAAGGAACACTGAATGGCTGGAGGCATCCTGCATTGTTCTCAGTCTGTAGCCCCCTGATTGATGTTGAAGGCTGGGAAAATTGCTGAACAAAAAATGCATGGATAGGGCAGGAGGAAAGTGTTAGTAGTCTGGTAAGAGACACTGTGCTACTCCAATCCTCTAAATGCTCGGTTTCATCTGAGAAAATGTCAAGGTTCTGAAAAGGAAAAATGGATTCAGCTCAAAACCATGCTCCAAAACACATCCTAACAGGCTGTAATTGGCCTGAATTAGAAGCTTCCCAGGAGTCCCTGGAATTTTGTCTGGGAGATGGTGGCAGCCAGGACTGCACATTATATCTTTTTTTAAAAAAGTTAAAGTTTGTGTTAGTATTGGTAGGATCCTGAAACAAACCTGTAGTCCACAAAAAATATGAGAAACCAACTTTTCACTTTGCTCTACTCAAATGTACTTGGTGGCTGGGCAGGGGTAGGAAGACACACGAACTTTGGAAGGTATATAAATGTAGAGAGGTAAAGGCAGAAGGACTCACAGCAACTTCCCCGTTGCATTTTGCCTCCCCTGCCAAACACGTTGACTGCTGAATGGATAGCTGGAGTTATTGTTTGGACAGTTGCATTGTTTCTGCTAAACACCTGTATTAAAGAACACAGATACAACAGCAGGCGTGGGTAGGAAGAGAGAAAAGAATAATTTGGCTGAGCTACAATATCCATCCATTATAAAATATTGAGGAGATGTAGTGTTATTAGCCAAATCTTACTCTATTTGTAACCAACTGATTTTAGTGTTCCCCTTTCTTCTCCCAGTGAAATCAGTCTTTTTTGAACTTGGCATTTTGAAAGAGATCCCTGGTTTCATCTCTCATTTTACATTTGTCGACTGGAGCAGCTCTATATCAGCTTTTGAAAGTTCAACACTTGGGCTTTTTCCCTCTCAGAAAAGGTTTATACACCCTCAGAGCACAGGAACAATAATGTATGCTAATATCAGAGACTAGAACAGCCCCAGCAGTGTGAGCAGGCCCATCATAACATCGTTATTTTTAGCCCTATCTTTACAATTACCTCTGTGGAGGCTTTGAAACACAGACTTTACAAGCTTGAGGGAGGAATCTGGTTCCCAGGGATTTCTCCTGCAGGCAGCCCACGCTGAGCCGCGGCGATCGGCGGCTGCTCCCTGCTGGCTCGCGGCAGCACCGCTCACGGCCCGCAACATCCTTCCTGGGGATTTTGCTAAGGCAGCTGGAAGAGTCTATCCCCATTCCATCTCAGGAATCCCTCACTCGACCTGTACCCCTCGTAGAAGTTACATGTAACTTCAACAAAATCAGTTCACTAATAATTACTAAGGTATGAAAACAAAGAAATGCTGCGCTCTGCTCATCTGCCGAGACAATTTTAAATGCAATTTTGCACAAACCCAGGCATTTCTCCTGCGGCTAAGCCCTAAAATTACAGTGGCGTTCTCAAAATACAGTAAGATCTCAGGATTTTGCAGCAGCCCAAGTATTTCTGCCACCCACTAAAACATCATTTTGACGGAGCAAAGAGGAAAAATAAAATGTGAGCTTGTTAGCAATTGTTCTCAAGAATAACAGAGAGCAGTGAGATCTCAGGTATGGCTGAGCCAACATCTTTAATTTTGACCAGTATGAGAAGGTCAGGCCTACAGAACCTGCTAAATTATTGCATTTCCTACAAAATTATGCAATAGAATTTCGTCTTACTGTAGTCTCACATGAGTACACAGACTAGAAGACACATCCGACATTTAAGGAGATGCTGTATATAAAAATAGCAGCTGTGTATAAAATCAGCTAGACACACATATATAGATCCAGATTTTACAATGCTACACGGAGTTAGGATATCTACAATTTACTCCCGGAGGCTCTCTTTATTTGGCTTACAGTGTTAATTTCATTTTTGGCTTTAAAACCCAAACAAAAAAAATCAAGGAACATGGGGAATAAATTCACAGAGAGCACACACAACTTGACAACACTGGCTCTGTCGCACACCACAAAAAAATGGGACTCTAATCTTTTAAGTGCATTTCCATTGCTTGCATGCATGAGTTGGTTTGTATGATTTACAGCATCTAAACATTTTGTATGTGGCACACGTGTTAAGTTACAGTCATCACACACAAAGCCATCTGGAAACACACCTGGTTCTTATTTGCACCACCAAGTTCTGCCCTGGTATCTGAAAGCAGTCCTTGTGACAAGGCACTCTGTGACTGTTGTCCTCAGTGTTAGCCACGTAAAAGTTATATGCCTGGACAAGGACAGTTTAGACTTCTGTCATCAAAGTATATGGGGAAAAAAACCCCTCCACACTTGAGAAGCAGCTTGAGAGGCTAAAACAGCTAATTTTTCTAGACAACAACTTTAGTAAAAGCAGCATAGGATGGGAAGGGATGTCCCAAAAACTCAGGAGATGTGTCTGCATCAACTACCACCAGCTGAGGGCAGACATATATGCCAAGACACCCCATACTTAAGTGATGCCAGATACTACTAGGCTGAATCTTGGTTCCCAGAGCACAGCATCTGGGTAGCAAAAGCTTCCTTGTACAAAATAGCTTTACCTGTCATTCTCAAAATCCATGGAAGTTTCACTGGTTTCAATATATCCTGCAGAAAAGATGAAGCGCGGAACAGGTCAAGCATCCATGGCACAAAATCTCTTATGAGGCGCTTCCTAGCTGATCTTCAATTAAAAAACAAAAAAAANATGCTGTGGATGCACTGTGTTCACAAGTTGTTAATGGCAATTTCTAGCACTATCCCCCATACATGTGTGCATACACAAGTCCAATTCCATTAGTACCACTGTAGCTAGCAGAATGCTAGAACTAGCACAGGGGTTTGGTGCTGCACTATGCTCTTGTCTCAATCTTTCAGTTCTTACAGGACAGTTACTGACATGATTTTCAGCAGAACTTTTCCATCCAATGCCCAGGCACACTTCAGGAGTTATTCTGGGGCTGTGGTCCCTCCTAACAGAACTTATTACTACGGATGTGGTTCAGCTCTGGCAACTGAATAATCCTGGACACTGCTAACTAGAACATTCATGTGCGATATATTTGCCACTTAAGAATTCAACTTAAATTTTCTAATTTTAGACTGATGACTGTTACTCTACTTAATTTCTGCAGTGCTTGATTCTCTGATGACAGACTTGTGCAGAAACCCCATCAGACAGCTGAAAGGCACACATTAGAAAATCCTTCTACAGCAAGGGAAGTTGAACCTGGTAGAGAAACAGAGTGACAGCCCAGAAGGTAAAGTTCACTAAACTACATGGTTATTGCACATGACTGAGAAATAATCCTACTCTCCAAGAGTAAAACTGCAACACTAAACATCTGTTAATTGGAAGCAACACAGTGCGAGAGTAGCAGAAGCAAGCAGAAAGATCACTTTGTTAACAATATCTGCTCCTAGAAGGGGTCAAAACCCCTTGTGGCTTTTAGAGACTATTTTCTACCCAATAATTTGAATAAAATAATTGATCAAAACATCTAGCTTGCTCTTACCCTTATGGAGAAAAATCATTATGGTTCACGAAAATGAAAAAAGAAATGAATTAGTAGCAGCTATTATATGGCCTTTTCTAAAGTTGTCAGGTAGAAAGCACATATTCATATGCACATATGCGTATTCTTTATGCCCACCATTTTCTTGAAGAAATTGTGCCTGTGCTTTTTTTTATGAGTATAGACAAATTGTATCCTAAAAAGCAAGAAATAAACTGTGGGAACTAAAGGTCTACATTCTCAGCTGCAGTTTAAGCAAAATGCAAAGTGCTTGCTTGTTGATGGAGTCAAGAACATGACAACTCAGTACCACTGTCAGAGAGTTAAATATGCTCGGTTACTCAGGAGATTGGGCTTTGCTTTTAAGTTTCTCTTTTGCACCAACCTGAGAGGAGCCCAAGCTGCTTGCAGCCAGCTGCACCAGACCTAAACCCATACAAGAACATACATACACCTCAGAGTGATCCTTGGGGCAGCACATTCACCTGCCTAGAGCATTCATCCATGGACTACAACAGGAGTTGGATCAAGGATCCAGTTGTGCATCAAATTAGTTCTATAGATATCCAGATTCCCTCTTTTAGCTAAGCTGGAATATGATGAATCAGAAACCACAATTCTGTCCAGAATTGTGGCAGGAGGTCTCCAGGCCGCAGGCTGTGCTTTCTACAAAGGACTGAGAGGCAGAGAAGCACAGGGAAAAGTCACTATGAAGAATCACAAGAAACACATTCATTTAAAATATCTATTGAAATTACAAATTAAACTCTCCAATATGATTCAAAGTACAAAACACCACATTAAAAGGCATTCAACAGCTCCTTTATACATCACAGTGTTAGTGGCACAAAATGCACTTACATTTCAAATACATCAACAGAACAATTTTTACACTGGTCAAATACATTATTTATACTTATGCATGACTCCTTCATGCTTATCCCTATACAAGTTTAAAATACATCATAATAAAATGATCAAGAAAGGTTCAGTTATGTACCATGTACCTGTACCTAACATTCCTGGAATTCTTGTAAGATATACACAAATCAAAGCAATAATGAAGACCACAGGGCTCTTAACACAAACAGCATGCCTTACTTAGTACAAGTGCATTAGAAATTAAGGGCTGATGGAGGTTTTTTTGATGTCCTTAGTATCACTCTCATCAACAACTGTAATTTACTTATTTTCCTCGGGCTTTTAGATTATGTACATGACATGTACAAACTTTGGTTTTAAAAAAGCAAACCTGCACAAAGGTTTTTGCATGCTGCACCTCACTGGAATGATAATGGTCTGCATTAAAAATATTTATTCCTATACAGTAAAAGGCCTACAGATGAAATGCACAGAACTTCATTCTAATCTTTCTGCCCATAACAATTAAAAAAATAAAATAAAAACTTCATATTTTTCTGACCTATGGATATTTTATCCTGTCAGCTCCATAAATGAGAGCTATTCACTAATTTTGATTGTTTTCTGCATGTCATGAGCTCAGCTGTAAACTGAGAGTTGATTCAGTCTGCTGTTATTTGGGATTTTGCCTAATTTATGCACCAGAGTATCTGAGGAAAGATCATGCTTCTTAGTATGTGGAAGAAAGTATCCTAAATTCTTGACATGCTAAAGTCGGTAGTAGGAGGCTTCAGGATGAATGCCAACATGAATTAAACTGAAATATTAACACAAAATTACAGTAATCTTTTATATATAATTATTCATCACAAACTTTTGAAGAGCCTCAAAGCCAATGAATTTGCCTTCACAGCCCTCCTGAGGTAAACACTGGTCCATTCACTTAGAAGATGGTTAAATTGAGATAAAAGGCAATAAATGACTTGTCCAATGTCCCAGGAGAAAACCCAACGTTACCACCACTGAAGACGAAGTGGGCTGTGCTCCTGATCTCTCTCAGGACTGGCTTCAGCCCAACTAATGGCAAACCTAGAGAGATGCACAGCCTCTGGAGCTGGGACTCCACACTTGCTAGACGTGACACCACATGACACCCCAGAAGAACATGCAGATGATGTACTGTTACAAACTCCATTAAACAGCATTTATGAACAGACTATTCACTCAAGTGCTGAACTTGATCCTTGTGGGTCCTTTCAAATCAGAATATTCTATGATTCTGTGTGAATATAAACCCCCTAAATAATAGCATAACCATAAAAACGCAGCAGAAATCATGCCATGATACTTATTTTTTCGTTGCAAATCCAAAAAGCCATAGCTGTTGTAACAGATTTTCATTTGAAAAGAAGAAGAAACAAACATTCCCTTTCACATGGCAGGGGGTTTAAATGCCAGAGTTTAAAATTATGTACTTACAATTCAGTTTGGGGGTATTAAATGTCACAGTATCAACATAAGCTGTAACATAAAAGCACCCTGAACATAATACATCGCCACCAAAAGTTGCTACTTTGGAACCAAATCAGCATTAAAAATAATAATAGTAATAATAATAATATTAACAACAATAAAAACAAACAAAAAAGTCCCAGAGAATACAGATGGAATGACATTTAGCAAACCTGAAAAGACTGGGTAGGTATTTGGTAAATATATGTAGGCATATAGTCTATTCCAACAGCTGGGATGTGAAACAAGTTGTGTCATAAAAAATACCAGTAGCAATTCAAGTATTTTGAGATCAGACATATACTGACACAGTTTTCTGATTATATATAATGTTACCTGTGAGTATCAATTATGAATTATCATTTTAAAATTTCTGTTTTGCAAAGAACTTATTTCTCTTCCTTTTTTTCTTTTAAATCTGGAAATGCATTAATTCTGACACTGATTATTAACCGGCTGCACAGCACTTTGGAAAAGTCAAGTTTTGCTGTATTTCGACATAAATTCTCTAAGAAAGGCACAGAGAAAATAAACTTCCTCATACCAGGACACCCAATACTGTTCACAGGCCAGTGAACCTCTCCTGCTTACTATGATCCCAGCAGGAGAACTGGTCATCAGTCACAGCCACAATACAGCAAAACTCCTCAGTGCCCCAGCTAGAAAATTAATAATCCATGAAGTCTTTACATCCTATTGTGCAGGGGATTTTTCCTCCAGCTAAAGAGAACTAGAGGGCCATGGAGGAAAGGCCATAGCTCAAAAGCTAACCTTCAGGAAGCTGTCCTTTGTGGAAGGGTTTCCACTAATTCTGGACAATGACTCAGGACAACTCAGGTGCGTGGCTTGGATCCCTCTGGGAGATGGCCCGAGCTGATGGCAGAGCCAGAGGGAGAGAATCCCTTCCCTGCCTGCTGCACTCAGCAGTGATTTGCACACCCCTGGGAGCTGGCAAATAGGGATCGAATGCACTACCCGGACTTCCCTACAGATATTTTTGAACAACTAAGCAATTTTTAATAACAAAGATAGTGAAAATACTAAAGATACTCAGATAAAAGTTCTGAACTGTGTATTGCCATAAACAATCTGAAAGTATCACGAGTTCAGATTTGCTGGAAACCAGCTATCCTTTTTATTCACATTACAGAGGCTGAACTCATCAAAAGCAAGCCAAGTAAGTGAATTGCAGATAATCTCCTAGAGCTAAAACCTCTGGTTAGATACAGTTTGAATTTGGATAGCACTAAACTTGGAAGATAAAAGAGAATAGTTTTATGAAAAGAAATTGATCCTTTTCAAAATGCACCCTACAATATTTTTATTTAACAGATAGACAGTGTAAACCAAAAGCCAATAAAGAGTAATTTTTTTATGGTTGAGCTATGAAAACACATTCCCAGCCTGTGACAGAAGCCAGAAGCAGATGCATTTATGGATCTTAAGACACTTGCAGTGTAAAGTTATCCTGGCTTCAAGATATTAATCCATCTCAGTACATTGCTGATGACAGAAGTAAGTGATGAAGAAAAAAATGCAATAAAATTTCAGTCCACAAGCCATTCAAAAGAAATACAAACATACACATTATTCCAGGTGCTTCATATTTCATGGCAAGAAGTTTAGTCAAATTCTTGTTGGCTTTAAAAGCAGAGCAAAATGGTTTTCAAAGAAGTATTTCTAAAGAGAAATCTCAATGATGTAGTATGTTGAACAGCACACTTTACTACCCTGAAAACACAGCACTGAATTCTGCAAAACTATCAAGTGATTAGTTTTCAAATAAAAACTTATTTTGTCACAGTATTGTTATTAACACAATACACCACATATCATACAATATTATCTCTGAAAATGGGTTAAGTCATTTAAATGCAAAGCACAACTTCCACAAATATCCCAGGCATTTTCATATTAACTACAGGGATAAACATGATGTATTTTTGTACTTAAAAGGAAAGACTCATTGATAACCTGAAAATCTGCTAAACAGTAAAGTTAGTCCTGCATTTTTTAATAATTGTCCTAAAGACAGAAGCAAGCTATCCTGAATTTCCAAAATATCTCAATAGCACAGCTATTTACACATTTGGTTTAAATAGGATTACATATATATATATATATACGTATCTATAAAAAGATTAAGATACCTGGATAAGAAGTTACATAGCCCTATATGTGTAGCAGAACCCTAAACAATCGCAAAAAATAACAATTCAGAAAAACACTAGTGGTCCAGGGGTAATCAATACCATCAATGCATTTTTAAAATAAACTTGATTAAATAGCAGGTTTGTGTCACCACTCAACTTTACAGCTTCATCAATTAATTTTAAAATGTAGCTTTTAATCAAACAAATTTCTTATAAGACTTTATAAAATACTTGGAAGGCAGCAGGACCAACTTTGTCCCTCTGATCCTCCTCAAATTTCAAGAAAGGCATAGGATGGCCTATATGCACCTTACTAATTTTGTTATACTTGGAAAAAATAGGTACTGAAAAGGACATTGTGATGGCTTTAACAAAGACAGATGTGTAATACATCACACAAAGTTGACTATCTGATTTAAATGACAGACAACTCAAACATATGCAGGAATAAGACACCAAATTTGGAAGCAAACAGATATGCAGAAGTTTGTAGGCTTTTTCAGCTTGGTTTGCTGATGTCATTCAGTACAGTTCCTAGTCCACCAGCAAGGCAGCACCAACCTTTTGCATTATTTTTAGCAGTGTCACCTCTTAACTTCAGATAGCTACCCAGGTCTGTGGTCTCCCTTTAGCACCAAACTTGCCTTCTATTACCCTCCTTGTCTGTTATCAAGTGATCTGTACAACAGTAGTAACAACAGTTCCTGGAATCAAGACTGTGTCAATGAAAAGCAGAATGGGGCAAGTAAGGCTACAGCAATTTAAGTGCAAGAGGGAAACATAACAGCAACAGTAAAATCAAAACATGTTGCGATGAGTCCAATCTTCTCTCAGTCTAGGTAGGTAGAGGATCATCATCTCCTTTATTACATTTACACTTGCAGCACAGAACAAATGGTGTAGCAAGTAGAAGGAAAGGGGAGGCCACCAAAAGTAGAAGACCAAATCCTGCAAAAATGCCTACCACCTGTAAGAGAAAGGAATAGCATTGTGTCATGGACAGCACTGCCTAGATTCTGTGTCTGCTACACCACTGCATCATTTGTGTCCCTCAAAAAGACCTCAGCAAATGCCACTGACCTTATCAGAGCCAGGACTGCCCCACGTGTACACTACAGTCAGCTACTGTGACCAGTAAATGTCAGTGAAAGTAGTGAATGTTCATGCTTCATGGCTCCAGTCAGAATTGTGCCACAGAACTCCGTTTTATCACACAAGGTGATACAGATGGCTATTTGCCTTTCTGAGTTTTCTTAAATCTCAAACAACTAATGAAGCAAATCACTACTTTTTTTCTTCATCAAACCTAAACACTATATATTGAAATCAAGGCTACAAGAAAGACTTCCATTTTGAGGTACTTCCTGTTTTTCTGGAGAAAGCTTCAAGAAGAATTAGCCAAGGTGTTGGTGGTGTTCAGAGAATCTGGGAAGAATCTCACAGTGTCCCACCTGCATGCACTCAAGCCTGGGAATTTCAGTCACAGATCACTAACACCATGGACTATAGGAGAACTTTGCATATGCAACGACTTTTTGCAGTCAGACCTGAGCTCATGCTGATGCTTCAGAGGAAAAGATCTAACTCTAAGTGCATCTTTTTCACTCACATTTATTGATCACCTCCTTCCCAGCATGAGCAGAGGACCATAGACTACCTACCAGTGTGAAAAAATAGTAATTTTTACAGAGTTTAAATTTGGAAAATTATTTTAAAAACATTCAGGTTGAGCTTCATTGCCTGAGAAAGTTTCCCATTTGCCATAGGCAACTGTAAGAGTGATGCTGCAATGATATGCCCACAAATTATTTGAGAGAATAATTTCGATTTATTCACATGACAGTATCAGTGAATAATTTTGAATAATGATGGCAAGAACTGAATGCTAATGCAATATCAAAACCTCACAGCAGAAGGCAAAATGAAATTAGAGTGCAGCACTCATTAAGGATTCTTCTAGTCAGGGCCAGATACGCCACTTCAATTAGCTGGCAAATATTAAATTAGCCATGGTATAGAAGGGACGATGCAGTAGCACTTTTGCTGGCCACGGATAATTCGGTGTTGATGATTTTGCCCAGGGCTCTGGGCCAGTGATGTGGCGGCGGGAGCGCCGGGCAGCCGCGGGAGATGGCGCTGTGGGACAGCGCTCCAGGCGCTCCGGCCCCGGCTGCCCCGCCACCAGGAGCCCCCCCGGCTGCCCCGCCACCAGGAGCCTCCCCCGGCTGCCCGGCCACCAGGAGCCTCCCCCGGCTGCCCGGCCACCAGGAGCCCTCCCCGGCTGCCCGGCCACCAGGAGCCCTCCCCGGCTGCCCGGCCACCAGGAGCCCCCCCGGCTGCCCTGCCCTCACCACCTCATCTCTTCCCAGCAGCACTGCTTGTTCAGCTTCAGAGGTCGGCACCTTTCATAACTCATTCTCTTTTTATTGCTGGTGCTGACAATCTGATGCAACTTCTACTAATCTCTGTGTTTCTTTCCCAGAAACTGAAGTTAAATTCTCATGTCTAAAAAACATGAGCTGCAACTACTGCCATGCTCTTTGCAACCTAGGCTGAGCGCACTGGTCAGACAGAGCCAAGCTAGAAGCTGGAAATTTAGTGGACCAGACTGAATACTGGTAATTAATATAAAACATCTATTTACACCTTCCTTTCAGCCTCAATATGCCATCAAATAAATCGTCAACTTTCAGGTTTTCTGTTTTGATGTTTTTGCTTTGGTATGGTTTTCTGTGTGTGTGTGGGGGGTATTGTTTATTTTTAAGTAAAGCTGCCAGCTGAGTATTACTTACTTAGTTTTTCCTTGGTTCTTCTTCTGAAGAAATTGCTGCCCTACTAGGCATCAAGCTACTTTCTCTGGCCAAAATAAATATTTTTTTAAACCCACAAACAACAAACCAAAGACTCACTCACCTCAATTTGCTTTGGATAAATCTAAGAAGAACATTGACTTAGTGAAAGTTAACATAAGGAAACAACTGCAGGGTTGCTTTGGTTTCAGTGGGTTTAGCAGAATTATATCCTGACTGGTAGTGAATTATCACCTTCTTTCTCAAGAATGACCAGATCAAAGATTCTGTATATCAAACATACTTGCACAAACTGCAGTGGCTTAGAACAGATTCCAAATATCAGATTAATCACTTCATACTACAGGTTTATCAAGTAAACTTAACATACTCACACACCTCCTGAGATACCATGGGCTAATCCAACCAAAAGCCAGTCCACAGCTCAGACACAGTGGTGTAGGTGAAAGGAGAGGGGTGAGATCCATCTCCTTTTATTTCAGTTTAGCTGTTTATCCAGACTTGATGATTATTCTATAGACTTGGAGTTTATGCTCACACAGAAAGAAATCTGTACTTCAAGAAAAGTACCTCATCTCAAGCTAAGGTAGCTTTTTCCAGGCACACAGTTAATTTAGGGAGAGATGATTCAGATACGCAGATGTCCCCATATCTCTGAAGTAACTGTGAAGGCGGTAGATTGGACCAAGTCACACATTAGCATTTATACTGCATGCATCAAAGTGCTGCAGAGAGCTCTTTTATTACCAGCATTCTTGCTGAGTCTAGCAACACTGAATCTAGACTACAAAAGCTATTCCTACAATCTCTGCAAATTGTCAATCTGAATCTGTGTTTGGAACTACTGATAAACCTTCAGGGTTACTTTCTATCCAACCAACAGGAAGGAGATAGAGTCCATAGCAAGATACTGTTTGTATTCAGGTTAATTCCTTTCCAGTTCTGGATCCAGAGCTAAAAATGCCTTGCAGGAAGAGCTTCACTGTATATAATACTGATGGTGGCAACCTAGTTCATCCTCCAAGTTCAGTGAGAACACATCTGGACTGGCACTGAACTGGCTCTGCAAATATCCCTTTTCTGGTTCTCAGCGGCATTTTGCCAAGGAAAGTCTTCTCTAGGACAGCTAATTGTTTCACTCCAAGCTGCTGCCCTCTTCTTATCTGCTGCAAAAATCAGTTACCATTTGGCACAGAATTTTACCCTAAGGTGTTAAAATGAGGCACTATGACAGCAGTAGACCTGTAGACAGCTTTCAGAGATCTGAGCTTTACCTGTGTCCTGTGCCAGATAACAGATGCCCTGGAGTGCCCCAGCTTGTTTCGACAAGGTCCTTTGTCATAATGTATAAGGAGAAAATCATCCTACAAATATGAAATGAGAAGGCAGGCAATAAACAGAAGTACTTCAAGTTACAAAACACTATATCCCGACAACTCAAAACCCAGGAATCACATAGGAAGATAAAAGCAAGCAGATATGGCCATGTCCAACATTTCCAAAGTCCTTTGTTTACAGTTAGGTGTCTTCACAAACAGGTTTGTTTGGTGTGTGTTACAGATATATAACAAATTCTTCTCCCAAAGGATCTCAAGCTGCATATTTAAATGCTAGCATGAAGTTTAGCAAGAGAATCCAAGAAGATAAGCTGACCACTGCATGTATTTTACACATATATAGAAAGAGCTAAGGAAAATCAGTACTTGTGCTGCAGACTTCCCAAAGTTGGTTCCTTTATCTAGCTGAAGAACAGAAAGACAAAACAGATTTTTGAGATATTATGTCCCTATCAATCCTGTCAGCCTCTCACAAACCAGACAAGATAGCAGGCCTGTTTCTAAGGCAACACTGCTTTTTTATCTGTGAGAGCATGTGGGAAGCCTATGACTGATTGTTAGTAAAGTATTCAAATGGGACAGCCACAGGATTTGAATAGTTGGAGTAGCTTTCAGGAACCTAATTTCCTTTGCTATTGTTAACAATGTTACAAAGTAAAACTGATGACATGGAAACAGATGTTGTGCATTGTATATACTCTGATCCGTGGGCATGATAACAGATTGATTTAAAAAAATATAAACATATGACAGCAGCAGCTTATAGACCAATAAATTCTTGCTGTTGGGAGAACATTGTATTCTTTCTCCCGTGTCAGAACTATTTCTTGTCCCACAGAATACAATGAATGGTAAACAAATTAGACTGCTATTGACATACTACATCTAGTTTGTTAAACATTCTCAGACTGTGAGGATTGCTAATCTCATACTGCAACGCCTTCAAGAAAGGCATCACTGAAAAGTCAGCACTGGAAAAAAAAAGCAACACCCTCCCCCATGTTAGGTGCTATGTAAAGATTGTAAACCGATTATTGTCATAAAATTTTGCTTTTTAATAATTGTTTACTGTCTCAGACCAAATGCTAAATTCACACAGGTCAGACAAGTAAAACAGAGGATACAAATCCTATCAAATTCCCAGCACCAGCTCTGGTGAGTTGTGGCCAGAAGCTAATGAGCTTTTTATTTAATTGATTATAGAGACAGCTGGATGGCAAAGCAATGAACTTCTAAGCTTCTGAGAGCCAAGAGTGCATGGCATGTACTCACATCAAGAGATTCCAGACAGTACCAGCAAAAGGCATGTTTGCAATTCTTACACATCATCTGAGCACAGCCTTCATCTCTTTCAATGTAAACTTTACACTTTGGACAGCGTTTGATCGGAGCATCATCATCTTCCATTTTGAAAACTGAACTGTGGAAGAGAGTGACAAATTAGTAAAATGTGTGACCATGTCAGTTCAGGAAAGAATGTCTAAGAACTGTGCTGTGAAGGCAAGCTTGCTTTTTGCTTAAAAAAAAAAAAAGGAGAAATTACTAGAAATTCAGTATTCAAGTGATTTTATTATTCAGATATTATGCCATTACTTTTCAAACATATCTCTAGAAAAAGATGTTTAATGACAACAGTGTCTACATAAAAATTAGGATAGTTTCTTTACCATGTAAAAACCAGCTGCTTTTGTTATCTAGCAATACTAATAGATATTAAACAGTTTTCTCCTGTAATGTACCAGATGAGCAGCAGGTAGCTCACACCTAAGTATTTTGTACATCTAGATTATTTTCCTTTTCTCTCCTTTCTTTCTCTGATAAAGAAATAATCCCTTGATTGTGCAAGAACCCCAGACCACATTGCTTTGGACTGGGGCACCAGGGATAGATTTCTTGTCTGTGCCCTCCTTGAGGATCCTGCCTAAGAGTTTCCCTTCAAATCAAGAACAATAAGGTTTTGGTGCATGTCATCCTTTCAGTTAAACTTTGTCTCTGTTGACAGACTCTGACCAAGTCCCTGTTCATGAGTTAGGGTCAGCACTGACTGTTCTTGCACAAGTGTGCAAAACCACAGGTGTCCCCTCATGCAATAGGAATAACACAGAGGAATGTTGAAACAGTGGAACAACTTTTATTTCCCTTGTGTAGCTTTCTACTATATGCAGGTTTTATGCTCACTAACAACTAAAACGTACCTTAAATGACAATTCCTGCAGCTACTGCCAGTGTGAGATACAAGAATGACTGATGGGGAATCAACAATTTGGTAGAAAATAGGACTGATGACTGATTGATTGATTTGCCCAATAGCAGGATAAAAGGACACACACTAATTACTAACACTAGGGGTGACTGTACTAGAAAAAAAAGCTTTGTGTACATAAAATGTATATGAAACTCCAAATGCTGCTAACAGGCATACTACGCTCCAGAATAATGAAAAAATAATTTTTACTTTTACTCAGTGGAGTAAAAAAATTAAGCACGGAATAAAAACTAAAAGCAACCAAAACACTAAGCAAAAATACATAAAGTTTGTTACCTTGCCATATAATTCAGCAATCTTCAAAAAAAGACACACACAAGAGCACGTGCAAAAATTGATGTATTTGATCAGGAACTCATCATGACAGCATCCTAGCTAGTCATCTGTTACAGCAAAGCTTGAAAGAAGACAAGGTATGAGTAACTAAGTCCAAAGCTGGGCAGGGCTTAAATGATGCCTTGGAGTGCAACAAAATCTTTGAAGAAGTCCAGACGCGAAGTGGAACACATGCACAATGGCCTTTCTTATTCAGTGGCTGCAGCTTGCCACCAGAGACCATTTGAAACAGAACTTAAGATCATAGGCCAAATGTGCAGCAGAGGGGATGACTGACATAGTATCCTAAAAATCACTGTCTTGCATGATGTTAGTTACTCTCACATTGTCCAGGAGAGCAGCCGTAACAAGATCATTTCTCAGAAGAAGCTGATGAGCTGCCTGGATGTCATATTTTTCCCACTGGAGCAAAAGGCCAAAGGCTCAAGCAGCTTCTTTGTGCTTTGCTGGGAATGCTGGCAAAGTGTGAGTCTGCCAAGAGCTGTTCAGTTTTAGAATACAGCATTAAAAGAACAGGAATGGCTAAGTGAAGGAAACAGCTTTAGAACAAAACGGGAGGAAAATGCCTCTTTGAGTATTTAGCTTCTAAATACTTAATCTTTTGTAATATCTTACCTTGTTTCTCCTGGAAGAAAAGAGATTGGCATGTTCTCTTGACAGCCTTGACCTGGATGCCAATTAGATTTGCAAGCAGAGCAGAACTCAATGTCACACACTTTGCACTGGACCAGCTGAGGGTCCTGTGGGCTTGATTCCTGGAGCTGGCAAACTGCCTGGCAAGTAGAGGATGGACACCAAGTCCGGCATGGATCCAAAAGCACTTCTGCAAAGGGACATAAAAGAACCAAATTCAAAGGCGGATACAAGATCAGCCTTCCATAACAATGCATTTTAGCTGAGGCTGGTTGGCAGGGCATTTGAAGACACAAATTTTCAAAAGGAGCTTTTTAATTTATGCGACCCACATTGACATAAATCTGGCCTGTTTTGCGAACAGGCACCAAACCAAAGTGAGTTTCCTGAGTCTCAATTAATTGTCCACTTTCATTCACTGAACTAAATTTGTTCTGAGAATGAGATGTATCTTTTTCAGTTGTACTTGAAGTTAAATACAGTGTATACTATGCAGTAAAACCCATCAGAAAGTGTTTTTACAATGTCTTGCCCAGTAGGAACCTATTTCAAGTGGACCTCTACCCTAATGTAACCACATGATTAACAACACCTTAAGATACAGTTTCATCCCTTGCTTGGAGGCTCCCTACAGATAAATCATTTCATGTTTCAAAGTCCAATGAAAGCAACAAAAAACAACCAATGATTGCAGTAGTTTCTAGGCTGGGTCCTGCCCTCAGAAAAACTTTACTGTAAGTTCTCTATGGCCACACCATTCCACATCTCCATAGGCACGCAGTCAGCTTATGTTCTTAATGTGTTTGTATCATTACACACAGAACCGCTCATTAATTCTGTACAAATGCTAACCCAGGAGATAATCTTGTTTCTGTGAAAGGACAGTATTCCTCTCCAGCCCCTACAATACTAGTAGTCAACTTAAACAGCAAAGCTCAAAATAGAAGTCACTCCCTCCCTTAGTTATTTAGGAATATAATACATAGCAATTTTCTTTCCTTAGTTTATTCCCATAGTGCTGCAGTTCTGGGAATCATGCAGGCAAGAACAGAAGCAACTACTTTTTAGGTTTTGGGGCTTTTCTTTCTGATGACCAAACAATTAACACACAAAGCTACTGCAAGAACATATGCAGAGATTCTGATTTATAGGATTGCTCTGGAACAAACTCGTTCTCACAGTCTTCAGTGGATAGTGTTACATGTGTTACCTCTTTCAAACTGTAGCTTCTTGTACCTTTGCATGATTTCTGATGCAACCATGCACTC
The DNA here is from genome assembly GCA_013400175.1 of Phainopepla nitens. Lineage (NCBI taxonomy): Eukaryota > Metazoa > Chordata > Aves > Passeriformes > Bombycillidae > Phainopepla > Phainopepla nitens. The sequence continues at coordinate 1,458,658 of VXBQ01015435.1, forward strand.
AATCTGTGGAAAAAAGGAGAATAAGAAGAAATTCCAATTAGGAACAGTAATAATTATTAATTTTTAAACAAACAGAGTATTTGACCTTTGATGAATTAATAAAAACATATTGTCAACAATGGAAGCTGTAAGATAAAAAGCAAGACATATTTAAACATCCTGAAAGGAAACGAAAACACTCAGTTTGCTGGAAGAATGTACCTCATTTTCTTGCAGATGACCTCGCTTTGGGCAGGCAGCATCAGGGCAGCTGATTGCTGTTTCTAGACCTTCTTTAATCAGAAGTTCCACATACTGTTTTAGGCACTGGAAGAGATCCAAACACTGAGTTAACTATTCTGCCAAGGATAAATCACTCAGCATTTTAACAGCTTTAGTCTGAAAATCTGAAGAACTGAAACTTTGAGAAAACAGGTATTACTGTGTCTCTTTTACAGCCATAAGCCACATTCATAGCTTTATGCCTTTAAGCAAAAAACAGCAAGTTCATATCCCCATCAAATCATAAAGTCATTTCGGTTGGAAAAAACCTCTAAGATCACTTAATCCAAAATTAACCAAATACCTTTTCATCAATTTAAAATATGCTGGAAATTAAAAAATAACAATAGGGGAAAGAACAAATCAAAGAGGATGCAGAGGTAGAAAAAAATACTAAACCACCTCCATGATACAATTAAATTAACCACATTCTAAAGATCTTTGTGTGACTGGAAGCCACAATATAGCTTAGTAAGCAGTAATTGCCCAGGGACAGACATCTGTCAAGCATACTAGAACACAAAGGGAGTTGTGTATCTTGCATCTATCCTTGGAAAATAACTACCTAAACTTCATAGTTAAAGGAGCAACTTTTCCATAGAAAGGAAAAATGTGAGAATTAGGACTCCCTGAAGAACTATAGTTTCCATGGGGACCAAATAATAAATACTGGTAATTCTAATACTTTTCTCCCCTAGCAACCACAGCATTTTACCCAACTCATAACTGCAAATGTAGCCTTTAACACAGCAGTGCACGGCACAGCTGTCAACAAAGCAGAGAAGAAAAGTGGATATTTTTGACCAAGGGCAAATTAAGATTAAACCTTGTTATTTTTGATGAGCAACAACTCCCCTCCACCTCCATCCTTCCTACATTAAGCTGAGAGGTAATGCATAAGTGTCTATTGGGAAGACAAGGGAGTGATGAAGAGACCCTGCTCTCTGCTGCTACCATGCAGCTTCTACCAGCCCAACGCTACATGGAAAGAGCAGATGAGGGTCTGCTCCCCAGCGGATGGAGAACTCTGTGTTCTCACCCTGCCTGTGCGCTCAGCTGGCATAAGCAAACTGGAGACAATTACAGAACAAAGTCCCTAACTCTGTTTGCAGATGTGTGAATAAAGAGTGAGGCTAGACCAACAGCAGAGTGAAGATATGAAACCAGCTCAACATACAGCAGTGTGGGAGGCAAGAAGGATTACACACTCTGCAGCAAACTGGCAAAACAAGGATTTCAGTTACCATTTTGAGACATTTGCAAAAGGTATGCAGCTGCTGACTCACCACCAGCCTGGGAAGGCAAAGGGCTGCACTGACTGTGCCAAGGCTGGTGTGCCTAACTTCAGGTCGGAGCACAAAACTGCTTCTTCCTTCACTCTGTGATATCAAATAGCCCATCAACAAGCACCTGCCAGCCTAACCCTCAGGCATGTGGCTAGTAGCTGTTAAAGTTCAGACTTCAGACCTCTTCTCTTTCTCTTCTGCCTCTCTGTTTGTCTATTGAGCTCCTTTCAGACGCCTCTATTAACAAATTATCCTAGATTTTACCTCTCACAGCTTGATTGAAGCTAAGATTGTACTTCATGCCCACACAATCTCTGTTGCTCTGGTCCACAGCATTTCTGGTGGCAAGTTGCCACCACCTTGATAGCATAACAAATAATTTCTGTTAGCGCTCTCTTTCTCTGTGTCTCCCACGCATTACAGAAAGCAGATCCATTTTTTGCAAAAAAGAAACAGAGATCAGATAATTGATATTTATAAAATTTTAAATTGTGTGAAGAAATCTATGTGTGACAGACTACACATAGTCTTCATCTTCCTCAGCAGGGATTTAATGAGGACAACTGTTCATTTAGTAGATGTTTGACTTGCAGAAGGTTTCCAAGCCTTCACTTGGAGCTCTGCAGGGCAGGTGGTGGAACACTTCAAGAGAATCCGCATCACTAACCACAACAGGCTGAGCTCTGCAAGACCCAGGCTGTGTGCCTTGGCAAGCTGTGATTTCAGCTGTAGTGAGGTATTAGTGCTACTACCATGACACTGCTGGCTCTTCCCTTTCCTCTCCATTTGCAGATGCCAAGTGTGGATTAAAATGAAAACCCATACATTTTTAATGCCAGCACTTAGCACTTATAGAAAGTACTTTTCAAGCTGAATGAGCTTTGCTATCATTAATAATTACTGTGGCTAATTCTCCTCCTCAACCTGTTAAGGACTATGGCCAAAGCCTATTCAATTTGCTTCCCTTTCCTTTCATTTTCCAAGAAATGACACAATTCATCCCTGTCATGACGGGTGTCCACGGCCTTTCCTTTCCCCTGATGGGGCAATGGCCGCTGCCTTCTCAAAATCAGCACAGCCAAGTGCACTACTCATGCTTCACTTTCTGAGAAATGCCTTAAGGCTATGAAATATTGCTGGAAAACAGGCAAAGGATACAACACACTATCCACTCAAGACTCCCCTGAGACTTCTTGGGTGCTGAAAGAGGAACCCAAAGCAGTTGCAAGAGAATTTGATGCACAAATCAAAGGGTACCTGTGGCTTCTCTTAAGAGTAGACACAGGACATGCAATTTGTATAAGACTGGCTACAGTACCAGAAATGCAGCAGCATACAAGCAACATAAATAAGCAGGATTTGGTATTTCAATCATATACTATGAAAAATTCATTGTGAAACTATTACAAAAAGTTGAAAAATTTTTGCAAATTTTCTATGCAACTTGATCCAATGCTGGAAGGAAGCATCTTCATAGTCCTTCCATTAAGGCAATAAAGTACTCTATAACATGAACAAAAAAAAGTGTGAGTGTAGGTCGCCCCAAACAACATTCAAAATGAAGTCTATATATAACTTTTCTCAGAGAAAACAGGAGTTAAAATTAGATACCTAAGGCCTGAGATTGGAGTAAGGTCACGAGAGTACACTGACCCATAAAAACTAACATGCTGAGGAACATCTTTATTATTCCTCTAAGGGATGTGTGTCAGAAGAGACCAGTTAGCTCCCCTGAGTGCTCCTCCTGTATTATTCCCTGAGCCTGCAAACTCCTTGTGCATCCCTGCTCTGCCCATCACTGTTGTCCTTTCCAATGCGTGCATAACATTTTCTGTCACCTGGTAATCTATGAATCCTACAGGCATTTACGGTCCCCACGACAAAGGGCAGAAGCACATCCATTTTGAGGAGTTCTGGTCCAGATTCATTCCCTCATAAAGATCAACTGAGAGCCCAATTCAGCAGCAGTTTTACTATAACCTGCCTATATAAATTGGGAACACTTCTTTTCTGTTGCCTCAGAGACAGATGACTAATAAAGGAATGACTTCCTTTCTGAAGCTGCCAAGCACAGTGTAGTATTTAAAGCTCAGCAAGATGTGTTGTACTTCTAACCCTATACATCACGGATTGTGCCACACAGGAGGGTATGTACAGTGACCACTGATGTGCCATGGCTTTAGAACTACATATCTTTTTTGTTTAATGTTATAAAGATCAACGCACCCTATATAGGAATCAAAATGCTTATTTTTTGCTTAATTTCAAAACCATAACACAATCTTGCTCTGCTGCATTTAGCTCTAACAAACCTGCACAGGCGACAGCAAAATTTTTGGCTTTTCCTTTTCTTTTAGAAGAATTTCAGGAATAATCATGCTTACTTTTGATGCTGATGCTTTGATTTATTTCTCCTGACATCAAACCCCAAATAAACTCCATCATAAAAAAGGAATATTGAGTTCCAATACTTACATGGAGGCAACACTTACTACCATCTACTTTGACAGAAAAAATGTGTTCACTTGGTGCCTGAGGTCATTTTACACTACAAAATGCATGTAATTAAAAACACTTGGAGATGGTTTGGTTATAAGTAATTTATTTTTAAGAATACGTTATTGCTACTATTGCAGAAAACAAGGAATAATTTTTCTAGATGTCACCTTGTATTTGAATTAGGCAGACAAAGATTATCCTTCATTATTTTCTTAACAGCTGATAGGTGGAATTTGTTAAAATGTAGACTTCTGACTACACTAATGCAAGTGCCAAATCATATGGAAAATTTTTAAATCAGTCCACGGATTTGAAAAGGCAAAAAACACATGACAAGAGTCAAGTATATCATCACTACATCACTTGATTTATTTCTTAAAACTTCAAACGTATTTTAGTGCTGGCACTAGGCCACAGCCATCACTAAATGAAGTGTGCACTATATGCAGAATCATCACATGCCAGTATTGGAAAGTAATTTTTTAAAAAAAAACAAAACACATGCACCAATAAAGTTGAAGGGGGGAAAAAAATAAACAAGAAGAAATCTAGCATTTACCAAGTTCTAAAAAAGAAAGGGAATTAGTTTTTTTACAATGTATTTAGTAGCAATAAATATTAAAAAGGTAGGCAAAGGCAGTTGATATTGTGCACAAATATTAACCTTGGAGATAACCCTGCACTTTGGGCAGACAACCACTAGGAGTTTACACTGCACTTCAGAAACACAAGGAAGGGCTGACATGCTTTTTCAACAAGGGAGATTTTTTTAAAGCTCAAGCTGAAAATGTTTTCAAATAGGATAATCATTAACGTGTAGACTAAATTGCTAGTCTCAAATTCTCTATCATCTGCAAACCAGGATTAGATGAACATGTAAAAATATACATACATAAAGGCACGCAAATATATAATTACATAAACTTGCATTCAACCACATGAAGACTAAGGAAAAACTGGTTGGTATTTTGTGATCCATGTTACAAGAGACATCAGGGTAGGTACATGCAAAGATCCCTTTGGGCGTTACACTATGGGGTAAGAAGATTCTTCTGGATGAAGAATACAAAAGGATATTGAGTGAGAAGCACTTATTTTGTGTCTTGTAGCTAAAAATCTAGAGTTTGGTCTATGGGTCGCTTTTATGCTAACAAAATACTAAGCCAAAGCTCAAACTTCATGTGATGGGGCTACAGAGATGACCAAAAGTACTACAGCACCAACTACATTTGGTAATATTTTGTAGTATTTTTGTGCTCCGCATACAGGGAATTTTTCTTCACATTGCTTTAAAATGAATTCTAAGAAGGTGATATATTTCCCTTCCATAAGAAAGTGCAATACCAAGGTTATTCTATTCTAATTCCCCTAAGCCAATTCTACAGTCAGTCTGGTGAATAGGTAAAATTTATACGCATAGACGAACTGCCTGTAAATTTTTTGGGTAACATGATGTAATGTGCTATTTTAGCTTCAGATTAGAACAGTACAGTGATGCAGTGTGCAATGCTCACTGGGGCAGGGGGAGACAGCATGTGTGAGAGTGAGTGAATTTCTTTCACTACATAAAAATCTGAGTGTCTATGTCTCAGGTGAAGACTAATACCCTTGGAATAAAAGCTCCCCTTCCTTTTGTCCGAATAGCAAATTCACTCTGGCAGAGAGCTTTTACCTGAATGTAATTTTCTAGAAATATTTTCCATTTAGACAAACCTGAACAATTTCAAGAAGAAAAACTCCCCTAAAACAAGCAGCCTGCATCTGGGGTGTTCTCTGAAGAAGGAAGAATGACACAACAAGGCTAGAGCCTTCCCTATTCCCGAAAGAGAGATTCTTGTAGCCACATAACTATCATATGCTACCTTTTTAAATATTTTGGTGCATACCTCTTAAAGCAACAGTAATGCTCCTCTGGTAATAGGACAAATCAAAGAATCTTAGCATGGCTTAGGTTGGGATAGACCTTAAAGATCATCTAGTTCTAACTCTTTTGCCATAGGCAGGGACACTTTCTACCAGACCAGGTTGCTCAGAGTTCTATTCAAATTTGCCTTGAACACTTCCAGGGATGGGGCACTCAATGTCTCTGAGTAACCTGTCCAGTGCTTCATCACCACCATCATAAAGAATTTCATCCTAGTATCTAAACCAACTCTTTTCAGTTTGAAGCTATTCCCACTTGTCCAGTCACTACATGCCCTTATAAATAAAGTCCCTCCAATTTTCTTGTATGGCCTCCTGGTTGGACTCCCTGTAGCAAACCCCATCATAAAGTTACCTATCCCTACCCTCTCTTTAATCCTGACCCATAAGCTTTTGGTCATCTCCTTATCCATCCCCAAGTGTAGCTCAACACCCTCCAGCTGGTGACTGACAGAGGGTGACACCTCCACTTCTCTTCTGCCTGTCTTTCCTAAAGAGCCTGTAACCTTTCATTCCAACATTCCAGTCAAGAGCAATATTATTTTAAACTTAGTGTTTTATAGAAAAAGAAAACGACTTTCTGAGAAATTTCCATGGTATACTTACAGCACACAAGAAAACACAGGTGAGAAAAGAAAAAGAATGGTAGGTTCCTCAGAGAGGTTTTAAGCTTTTTTTAAATTTACTACATGGCCTTTTTGTGTAAAGTAGTTATAATCCTGCCTCAAATCTATTATTGTTTAACAGGCTCAACTTGGAACCACTCTTGCACTGCTGCTCCAGTGTGCCTAATTCTCTACAGTAGATCTACAATCTAGCTTTTTAATATCACCCTAATCCTACTTAATTGACAAGTGACTTACTGGAAAATATCTACGCATACTTGATCACAGAGATCTGTTGAGGTATATGCATGACTGAGGGAGTGATTTTTTTCTTTTCTAGATAAGCTGTCAGCTATACTGACCAAATCTGCAAGCATAACCTATATTCAACTTTACAAACCACCTAGATCTGAGACAGATTTACATTACAAGTGTATAATGTTTGTGGCAATATTTTGAACTTAAATAATTTCCACTTCTATACACATCTTTTCAGAAACAATTACCTATTTGCAAAGAAATCTTCACTATTAGAACTCAAATTTTTTATTAGCCCTAATTTATCCTCTTAAGAATAAATCACAGGAAGAAAAAATTCACTTGACATGCAGTACTTCAAATCTGAAAGCAGTAACAGAACTGTCTTACATGTTTATCCTTTACATCCTTTGTTTTGTTATAGAGACAAAAATTCTGCTACACAAGCAGACCAACCCTTGACTGCAAGACAAGCACGTGCAAGGCACTCCAGAGCTCTGCAGCAGGAAAATAACTAGAGCTTTATGCTGTGAACAAGAAGGTACACACTGAGAGACTTGGCCAGGACCAGAGATGGATAACATCACAGCTGATACATGCTTTCCCCAAAGTCACAAGCAATTTGGAAGACCTCTGTTTGCCAGGTTTCCTGCCTCTATCTTCCTGATACTTGGCCCATTTTAAAGATTTTTGTTGTTTGAAATTACCAAGGATAAATGCCTCATTTTCCCACCATGCTGGCAATGTTTAAAGACTCCATCAGCTGTTCTGTAGCCCTGTCACAAACTACATTGTCAGTCCAAATGCAATCACATCAGCTTGCCTGCGGACAATGGCCAAACGGGATGAGGGCTGGGAAAGATAAACACAACCCATGTGCTTCCACGTTTGAGGATAAACCATCTGAGCATTCTTTCCTGAGCTGTAAAAATTACTGTTGTCCAAGAGCCCTTGTGCTCCCAGCAGCTGGTGTAATCTTAGTGTGGGGACTGGCCACATCCTGGCAGGAGCAGGCACTCACCCATTGCAAGTGCTGCTGTAGTTAGTGCAGTGATGGCTGTTGATTCATCCTATGGACAGCAGAGCAGACTTTGCTGTGCTGGCTCTACCTCTACCAAATGCCTTCTGACAGTACACCCAAATATCACAGCAGTCCCTGGTACACACTTTTTAATGAATGCAAACAACAACTAAGACAAGATGTTCATATCAGGGATGAGATCACTCCTCTGAGTCCAGCCTCCAAATCCTCCACATGAGACTGCACCAGTTTGAGTACAGGGAACAGCACCAGCAGGCCATAAGTCAACAAATGATGAAGTAAAGCAAGAAGAAATGTATTATCAAGAACACAGAAAGAGTAGCCCTGATGACTACTTCAGCTTGAGAAATGTCAGGACATGGCAAATCACCCGTGAGACACAGCAATCAATGCCTGCAGAAACCATAAGCAGGACCAAGCACCCAGAACTAAAAGCACATGAAAAACAAGTGCCTTTTTCCAGCAGAGTATCTTGAAAGAGAAAGGGAAAGCAACACAGCCTTACAGCTGCCTAGACTTTGAAGTGGTGGGCTTGTGTTTTTATATACGCACTGATTTATGGCTGTGTACTGTAAAATTTATAGAAGTTGAACAATTTTTCTTCAGAGGAATCAATCAGAGGACTAGACAGCAGAAAATGGCCAAATGAGATGGAGAATAATACTTTGTGATAACTCTTCATCTTTGAATAAGTATTTCAAGTGGATGCACATGTAAACTTTTTTCATTATGGATTTTTAGCCTTCCATTACCTCGCATAAACTTTTTGTTCTCATCTATTTAGGGATGCAATTGTTAAAAACACAGAGAGTAAATCTTACAAAAATAAATTTATTTTCAAATGCCAACATATGTGAGATGAAAATTAAATATTCAGAAGGCAAAAATACCACGAAAAATTCAGTCTTATATGTTTGAGAAAAGTTTAATCTATTTCAGAACAGAAATAGTAATTCTGAGTGGGAGGAAAATGCACCTGCAGCAAACAAAGGACCTTCCCTTTTCACATGCAAAACCCTATGCAAACCAAAATGAGCTAGTTTTCCCAACACCCTGATGAAGGCAGATAACATTAACCTCATTTAGTGACATCACACAGGAGAGGAGAGCTGAAGGCTCTGGATCAAGTTTAGTTTTTGCCCAGGGTTCCGTGGTTCCTGCTTTTAAAGCAGAGTGTTTTGCCATCCCGCCACCTACGAGACAAGTGAGAACACAGCCAGTCATGTGAACTGCTGTGCAAACACACAGTGACCTCTAACCACGAAGCCTCTACTGACACATCATGTGTCAAGATTAGTATCAGTTCTCTGCTAAGGCTGTGTATGTGAGCTCAAGCAGTAAGCTCTAAGCTTTGGTGGTGGGAAATAGGAAAACATTACAGCTGCTAAGAAGGACCTTGAACTCTATAAAACCTCACAAGTCATTAGGTTTCCCCCTCCCTCCTGTCAACGAGCAAGTAGGGCATCTCTTCTGGTAGAAGTGAGGAACAGCCAGGTGTCAGCACAGTGCTGCCCTGCTAAGGTAGGCTTCTTTTGGCAAGAAGAGACAAACCACACAGGAACAGGAAAGCAGCCAAGCTTACCTGTTTCCATTCACACTGCTCTTGGTGTCTGCCTTGCCCTGGGGGAAGGAGAGGCTGATGCTGCCTCTACCTCATTTGGAGTGAGGGATAACACTAAGTAAATCACTTTTTTCTGTCCTTCAACCCAGAGAAGCTCCATGCCATTCTGGTCAAGCATGACAAGAAGAAGAAGAAAAAAAAAAAATGGGGTGCCTGATACCAGTTATAGGCAGGATATTTGCTTTGCTGATAATCAGTCTATAAGGAAGCTCAAATAGCAGAATGATTAGAATTGAGCAGACCTGTATAACCAGCCATGATTAGGCAAATTGAGTAATGCTGTTTAAAAAGGGCTAGTGATAGCAGAAGTCTGTCACTATCCTACTGTCAAGCTACTTGGGATAGAATACAACAAACTTAGAGGGACACCTAAAGGTCCAGGTAAGATGAACCAGCTGGCACAAGTGCTTCAGGTAGAGCTTAGGGCAAGAATCAGAGTATCTATGAAGCAGTGCTAGTTTCAAAGACCAAAGCTGATCCACATGTGCATATCTAACCAAAAAGAAAGGACACACGTGAAGCAGAAGGCAGGTCTTAAACTTAGTTTTGTTATTTTCTAACTGTTGGTGGTCCTCTCATGTACCCGACTACAGTTTCTCCTTCCATCAGGAACAAGGTAGACTACAGAGGAGTAATCAAATTTTTTTAAAGACAAGTTTTCTGTCCTGTTTCATATTTCTTCTAGACATCTGCTTGCTTGGACTGCCTACTTGATAGACTTCTGTTTTAAATTTGAGAAAAGTAAGCAATGAATCTGTTGCTACCAGAATGATCAGTAGTGCACATTTTAAAGGGAGCTGAATAATCCAGTGTGAGGGCAAAAGGAGCTTAGCTTGTCTTGAGTAATAGTGGCATCACTGCACTTGCAAAACATTGACACATCTGTGTGTTTTATATATATAAATTATACAGTATTTATGTACACAGATGTACATATAAATCCTGAACCATAAAACATTCCAGCAACTAACTGCTTGACTTCCATGCAAGAATATCAACTGCAAAAAACCTGTTGTAACTTCAGCACACATACAATGGTTAACACATCAAAGAAACATGCTGTCCGTTAAGACGTGTGAATTTCATCATAGATTACAAAATAATCAGAATTTCAGACAGGAATTGGATAAAATTGCTCCCTGCTTTATCTCCTGTAATCCCCTTTAAAAAAAGCAAAGGCTAAGTAGTAAGTGAAAAAATTTAGTGCAGCAAATGATACAAAAAAAAAATTAAAGAAAAAAGTGGTGTTCTCTGCTTTACTCTCTTTTTCCTTCTTTAAGTGTAAAGCTTTCTGAAGAAAACATGCAAAATCAATTACTTCTTCTGAGGCAAGCAACTACCTTAAATTTTAAGATTATTAGCTACATACTGTGTGCTATTTAAGTGGGTTAAAAATTTATCAAAAAGATATTTAGGTGTTTTGGTCCAAAATTACACAAGCACACTTAAGATTGGTCCTACTGTTAGCATGATTCTAAGAAGAGAGATACTGCTTTGCCTCTTGATAATGCCCAGAAAAACAAACAAAAAGCTAACAGCAGGTATCTCATTTTTCTCCCTGCTCTTTAGACTTTTGTTCCTCTGGTACCTCAAGCAATCCAACAATGGATTTGCTTGAGGTACCAGAGAAAATACATTCTTCTAACATTCCTAATGGAGGAGATATACAAAACTTGAGAGCTCACAGCATTGTCTGGGTATTAATGATCACAATGATAAAAACAATAATGGAGTATTGTACTAACTGGCAAAATTAATACTATGGGAAATTGTAATAAAAAATGGCAAAATAACACTGTGGGGAATTGCCTATGCCTTATCAGCAGAGGAGTAACAGTCTGCTCTATTTAATCCAGGCACAGCTCTGCCAGCTAGCAAATGGAAACAGTGTCCCCATTCTATCTTTCTGAATAGAAACACTGCGCTACTGTACAAGTGTCAGGAAGAGACAATCCTTCATGGTATCTTTACTACAGCATTTCATTTTTTTATATGATTATAAAGAGTTAAGACCTGCAGACAGAAATATAGGATTGAGAGACCAAAGTTGAGGATTGATCCAAATGCTGCCAATATACCAGTAGTACTGCACTTGAAAGATCTCTTTGTAATACATACTGTTGTTGTTTCAGCTTGCTGTGATTTAGACAGAAGGGCTAGAACTAGTGGTAACAGCTGTAGTGAAAGTAGTCCTCACACTTGTATGGACTTCCCTTTTTCTTTTTTGCTCATATTCCTGGAAAGACCATCAGTTATCTCTGTCCATTTACAAAAAAGAAGCCCGAATAAAACTACATATTGCTCAAAAAAGAACAAAGCAGAGATTAACTGGATCTGCTGTACACAGACTCCATGCAAAATCTTGAGTCAAAAGGCTACTCTTTTTGATTGTTTGGCCATTTACAAAGCACAATTATATGCAGTGTCCCTGGTGGTTCTGGAAATCATTGCTGAAGGAACACCAGTGAAGGATTCCACATACATCTGTCACACTCTTCCTCAATGACTATCAATAGGCCAAACAATCTTGCCAGACTCACAGAAGTATTTTCTTTAGCAATTTATCAACCTTCAGGCTGGCCCAAAGGTAGAGATGAAGGCCTTGGGATTCAGATGAAGGCCTGGGCTGTAACAGGTTTATAGCTATTGCCTCTCTTGCATTTATTGGGATTGATTCTTAATACTTCCTTCACCACCTTCAAGGAAAGCAAGGGTAATACTACCTGCTAATTCATGGGAAAGCTTTAGGATAAATAATTTTTTCAGGGCGCTCAAATGTCACTGTATAAAGATTTTAAGTTTTAAATAAGAGGCAGACAAGCTACAAAAATGTCTTTAAACATTAGGAAAAATGTCTTTAAACATGTCTTAGGACAAAGCTGAATGAATTACTCAAAACAATCAAATACAAGTAATAAAAACTGGCTGATGATTCCACCTGAACAGAGTTCAAAACCCAAATTCCATGTCAGCAATCAGATACTATATCAGCTGCTAAGAACAGGTTATCGGTAAAGGTTACTTATTTGATGTCTGTAACTGGTTAGATCTTTCAAAACAGCAGTAAGAGTCAGCAACCACATTCTAACCAAAAACAAGAAGATCAGAGATGGCTGTAAACATCAGAAGGAACAAGGTGAAAATGAAAAAAAATGTATTTGGTAACCCAGTCTTTCTGCTGCCATGGAAATGTTTCTGAAAACTGACATTTAAATATTCTCTGCATTCAAGCACCAAGGAGAAACAGAACACTCAGCTGTAAGTACTAGAACAAAAGAGAACATTTTTCATGAAGTCTGTTATTTTATATCTTTTTGCATGCTTGAGCAAACATTTCTGTCACAGCAGATCTACCTGTTTAATTGGCTGCCTCTTATATCTTAAATAACACCAGGAAAAGGGAAATCTACTATTAAAAAAATGGTAGTATTTCCACGAAGAAAAATAAACTAACTAAAATCCTTGATTTTAAATACTAAAGACACACACCAAAAAAACTTTGCTGGAAAGGACTTTCGAATTTAAAAAAAACAAGTCACCCAACCCCATGGTCCAAGTCTATAATACAATATCATAAACTCTTGGGAAATTAAATTCTGAGCATCATGTATCCCGCAAATAATATTCTTACTGATAATACTCCAATTTTTCCTCTGGTGAGCCATCATTACAAGGTTTTTGGTGTAATTGCACTCACTGAATAATTTAATGAACTAAAATTTTAATTTAAATTCAGTATTAGGGATGAAAACTGACTAGTAGTTCCCTCTGTTCCTAAACTAGCAATATCCATTAACTGTGATGATCATGTTCTTTGTGAAATACTACACACGTTCCCCAGCATTTTGTATTTCACTGACAAGATTCTTGTTATTCTGGCTAAGCATTTGTGCAATATGGTAATGGAAACCTGTTATGTGACTAATTATGATACAGGGAAATTAGAATCTGTAATACATTAAATACTTTTCTAGTTACAAGTGTGTACACGGCTATGCTGGGTTCTATTGGAAGGCATTTAAAGAACAATGCAATCATCAGGCACCATCAACATGGGATCAAAAAGAGAAAGACTGTTTAATGAATTTGATAACCTTCTATGACAAGGTCACCTGCCTGGAATTAAGGATTAGGCAGTGGTTGTAGTTTCTCTGGATTTTAGTAAGGCTTTTGATACTGTTCCTCTCAGCACCCTTCTGCACAAGCTATCCAGCTGTGAGATGAGCTCTGAGTGAAAAATTGGGCTCCAAGGGTTATAATAAATAGGACTACATTTGCTTGGCAACCAGTCACCAGCACTGTTCCTCAGAGCTCATTTCTAGTGTCAGTTGTATTCAATATGTTTATCAACTGTCTGGACCCAAGAGTCAAACGTACCAACAGCATGCCCGATGATACAAAACTGGGAACTGCTGCTGATTCTGTTGAGGGGCAAGATGCCTCGCAGAGGGATCTAAATAAATTAGAGCAGGGAAACAATTAAGGCCATGAAATTTTACAAGTTGAATTGCCAGATTCTACACCTGGCATGGAGTAATGCCAGGCACAAGTAGGAGAGGAGTAGGAGAGGAGTGGCTGGAGAGCAGCCCGGCAGAAAGGGATCTGGGGGTGCTGGGTGACAGCAGGCTCCACGTGAGTCAGCAGTGCCCAGCAGCCAGGAGGGCAAAGCCCACCCTGGGATCACCAAACCCAGCATCTCCAGCTGGTCAAAAGAGGCAACCGTCCTGCTGTGTTCAGAGCTGGTGCAGCCTCACCTTCAGCACTGGGTGGAGTTCTGGGCCCCACCATTTAGGAAGGTTGTGAAGGTCCTTGGATGCATCTCCAGAGGACAACAAAGCTGGTGGAAGGGCTGGAAGGAGCATCCTGTGAGGAGGAGCAGCTGAGAACCTTGGGTTTGTCTGGTTTGGAGAGAATGAGACTGAGGTGCAACTTCATTGCTCTCTGAAGCTTCTTGAGGAAGGAAAGCAGAAAGGGAGGTACTGAGCTCTTCTCCTTAGTATCCATTGACAAGACACATAGCAATGGTTCAAAGCTACACCAGGGAAGGTTCAAACTGGACATAAGGAAGCATTTCTTTACAGAGAGGGTGTCCAAACATTGAGACAGGCTTCCTAGACCAGTGTTTTTGAGGTATTTGGACAATGCCTTTTAACACCATGCTTTAGCTTTTGATAAGCCATGAAGCATCCAGGCAGCTGGAGCACAGATCATGGTTGAAGTGATCCCTTTCAACTGAAAAAGTCTTCTCTTCTAAAGTTAAGAAAATTAAAACAAAAAAAAAAACCCAAAAACTCAACAGGAAAAAGACAACCAAACCACAAATACCTCAGCACCCAACAAAAACCCAATCAATCATAAAACCACTCCCAATAGTCTTTGATATTCAATTAATTGTGGGCATGACTCCTCCAAGGTCCCTAACATTTCTGAAAGAAAGTGAAGATTTTGTCAGCACTTCGATTCAGTCCAACTCATTAGAAGATTTTTTTTTTTTAATAAGGTACATAAAGGGCACCAAAAACACCCCCAAATCCAAGCCATTGATGGATAAAAGAGAAAGAGTGAATAACCGGAAGGAGATAACTATACGTTATATTAAAGTGCTGAATAATTTTTTTTTTATTATGGGAAAACAAAGGTTTACTTCCTAGCTTTTGTGTCAAGTACACAGCAACAGTATTTATTTCTGCCACAAAGATCAATACTTCAGGGTGAGTGCCACTCACCAGAAAAACAGTATTTCTGCAGTTAAACTTATGTCTTGTTTTTTTATGACTAATAAAGAACACAAACTCACCAGGGTACAGAAGATGCATTGGCATTGTGCTATTGTTGTCATCTGCTCCACGGGGTATTCACCAAGGCAGAGCTTACAGGACACTAATGGGTCAAGTACCAAGTCCCAGGTAGGCCTGTATCTTGCTGTAGTCATTGCAGAGCAGTCTGAAGAACAGCAGAGAAAGTAAAAGATACTCTATTATTTGTTTATATTGATACTCAGTACATTTCTGCCACTGGAAATCACAAATGTCAGCTATTGCCTGTTGGGTTTGTTTTTTCCAACGGCCTAACTAACCAGTAATAGTTAACTTGAGAGTGCCAGCATTTGCATTCCCTTTTATATCCCCTGCCTGACAGAATTTGCATATAGAAAGCAGAAGGAAAAATAACCCCACACATAATACACTGAACATATGAAGGCAAACAGGAATACCCTCAGGTCACAGGCTTTTGTCGCACATTACAAATGCAAAAATCTTGCTTCCAGTTCCTGTGATTTTCATCACTAGTTACAAGCTTTCTCTCACTGACATTAAAATTTACTCATGATGTTCCTTAACCTCAGCTACCCAGGAAAGACTCAAAAGGTCTTTCATGAGCCAGGCATTCATTATGCCCTTTTCCAGCATGATATTTCAACTCACAGAGCCAGATATTTTTATTCCCAGGAGCATGACAGATCAATCAGTTTGCTGTTAATTTTAGCAAGAACAATAAATATTTTGAGTACACTGCAAGTTTTAGCCAGCATTTTCCTCCAACCCTTTCAATATGCTGTGACCACAACTTTGTTGTGGCAACGACCAACTGGGGCAAATAAGAGCCCAAAGTGAGCTATAAGAAGAGGCCTATATATAACCTATATATCACCCTCAAGACAGTGATAGGATAGGATCAGGCAGAGCATCTTTATCCTATGCTTCAGGGCCCAGATGGTATACTGTCAACTGACTAAGCAGAAAGAAAATCTCACACGTAAGAAATGTATTCCCACAAAGAGGAAAGCTAATTTATGAATTTTACATGAAGAAATACAAAACAAAAACCCACACACTCCCCCAAAACATCTAGAGTAACTTATGGAGTACATCAAATCTTAACATATTTACTAGTAATGTTTTATCACTGTGACATTGACCTTCCAAGCGTAGAATATTCACATCCCAAGCTGCTGAGAGGTTCACAGTATCATGCCTTCCTCCTTCCCAAAATTAGGTGGTTCCTTATCATTGTCACACCAGCAGTTATGTTACCTTAATGGTTACAGTTTTTTCGGGTTTAGTTTCCCCCCCCCGCCTTTGTCTCCACTACCTCTTGCAGGAAGTGCTAATTTTTAAGTCATATC